>JAOWBW010000179.1:82698-491783 GCA_026119855.1 Campanula takesimana
AGAATTGATGTTCATTGTAGAAAGATTGTGACTTCTCTCATAGATGAAACTTTCATATTGAACCTCTCGGGGAGAGTTCGAATAGCTTTTGAAACAAGGTTGTTTGTTGGTAAAAGGTTCACCAAAAGTTGACATCATTTGCAATATCAAACAATTTTTCAAAATAGGATGAAATCGTTTCATTTTCACCCATCCTTCAATCTTTCAAATTTGCCAGTAAGAGTTCTAGCTTATTATCACGCACACTACTATCACCTTCACAAAATCTTTGTAAGTGGTCCCATGCCTATTGAGCAGTGGAACTATTTTGAATAAGTTTAAAAATATGCATATCAACCCATTCAAAATAGCATTAATGCTTTTTTCATTATAATTAGCTAGAGTAATCTCTTCATTAGTCCACTCCGATTCAGGTTTGACTTGAACGTCACCATCTTCATCTGGAGGTAACATAGGGAGAGAGTAACCATTTGTTATAGATCGCCATGCCCGAAGATCAATTGATTTGATATGCGAGCGTAGGCGGATCTTCCAATAAGCATAATTCGAGCCATCTAAACAGGAGACGCTTTTGATTAGGATTAGCAGGATCGAAAGCCATGACAAATCTGGAATGAATCACTTAGTATGTCAAGTGACCGGGCTCTGATACCAATTGAAATTGTTTATCAAAGGCTTACTGAGAACAGATGTTACCTCAAGTGTTAAGCAACACCCCAGGTAACACTCCAGACGGACAGAAAATACACACACAAAAATAGTAGAGTTTTTTGCAGCAGAAAATAAATAGCACAAGAGAAATATTTTTCTCAAGTTATATAAATATAACTTGAGATGCCTAGATGGCGAAACCTTATAATCAAAACCAATTACAAAGTTTAAAATGGTTCCCTATACAAACTATGAATACTCTCTATGGAACCAAAGTAAGAACAAAGTACAAGATTCTATCCTAACCAAACTCACTCAAAACCCGAAGTATTTGAGTGATAAAAGAGTGTATGGAAGAAAGAATCTCAAAGGATTCAGAGTACTTTGGTCTTTTTGTGCTATGGATGTGTGTATAAAATTGGCTTGTCTTCAATCTTCATCAAGCATCTATTTATAGCCAACCAAAGACTTGGAGGCTACACAAATAACGCCTTGGGCTGTTTGTGACGAGTGGGGAGAGTGGAGATCATGTGCAAGCCTTATCTCCACAAAACAAGCTTGACTTGGTCTTCCTTCCTTGATTCTCTCAACCGAATTCTTCATGCCCAAGTCTAAGCTTCACTTTGTTGTACTCCTTGCTTCCAACGCCTTGTACTTCATCTATTTGATCAGCAACAAACCTTGGACTTGGTCTTCTCCATATTTAACATATTTAACACATGTTAAATATTTGTAACTCCCTTATTTACTCGGCTTTTATGAGTAATTCTTCATTAATTTCTTCTCCATGTTTTAAGCTCCATAAATCAACTTTATTATACCTGAAAATATGGACCAACATCTAGATAATATATTAGGACATTAGTATAAAAATTCATTAGAAGAAATATCCAAATTACAAAGAATCTCGTCACAGCACTTAGACTGTCAGGGCAACACCTGAGGTAACACCTCATTCTGCACTAACAAGTATAAACTGTATTCAAATGCAATGTTCAAAATTTTGCTAATGTATTCAAGTTTATCTAATGTATCTAAGTATAATATTCAAAATACACTTGGATACAGTAGCTAACCAACTAATGTATCTAAGCGTATTTTGAAAATTAGACGTTGTTCAATACTCCCTCCGTCCCACTCGAATTAGAACAAATTTCCATTTTGGGTGTCCCATTTGAATTAGGACAACCTAAAAATGGAAATTCTTTATTTAATGAGACCCACATTCACACTCACAACAAATTTCCACTCATTATTCTTTACCCCACTTTCTCTCTCCTATTTCACTTTTCATACTCACACTACCTACTCCACTAACACTTTTTCCTTAATCCCCGTGCCCAATCAAAAAATCATAATTCGGGTGGGACGGAGGGAGTATTATTTTTTCGAAACTCTATCTTCAGGATGTACTTTGATTCCTCTCGTCGAGACGAAAAATTCAGTGTTCTCGGATTATTTTTCGATTTATAGTTAATGAGATATTTAATTTTGAAATTTAGAGAAATTTTGGGTGATGATGTGGCAGATTCTGGAACACACATGGTATTTGCCCTTCCCTTTGTCAGTCAACCTAATTACAAGATCGCCACCAAATTTTTAAACTAAAAAGTAATCTAAACCCTTGATTTGTATCTAATCAAATGGTTATCATTGGTTCTCATGGTTCTCATTGGAGCATGACCTTATATATATATAAATATATATATATATATATATATATATATATAGGAAAATTGCAAAAAAAAATTACCAACTATAGGGTAATTGTGGATTTCATACCCAAATTATTTTCCGTTCCATTCTTCGCACTGAACTATGTTTTGGTTGCATGAAAGGTCACTCAAGCCAACGGCATCCAAATTTTATCGTTAACTTGTCATGTGCATTGCACATGACAAGTCATTTCAATTGTTTTTGTAAATCATACTTTTTCGTCGCCATAGATGTAACACGTTGTTATGAAAATGTAACAGTTCAGTCTTGAGAAAGTAATACTTTTATTGTAAAATATAACAGTGGTTTTGCCGAAAAAAATAATAGTTTGATAGTTTTTTTTTTTTGTTAGAGAAAGTAGTAATTGACATGTAATAGAGTATATATATATGATGTAATGTGTTATATAGATGAATTTAAATTTTTTTATAGAGGAAATATTACATTTTTACAAAGTAAAAATTAATAATAAAAGAGTAAGAATTCATGTATATAATCAGTTGCATTCATTAATTATAAAATGTAACATTTATTTTGTAGTCAATCTGTGACCCGTCTCACATTTTAAGATTCATTTTGACAAAAAAAAGTTACAATATTTGAGAAAAAAAGGTTACATTCATTATAAAATTAGTTTTGTAGTCAATCTTATGTTATCTTTAATCAATTTTCTACAAAATTTCTGGAAAAAAACTGTTACATTTCAAAAAAAATATATTACATTTCTTTATTTAATACATTTGTTGACAAAAAAAAATGACCGGGGAAAAAAATTAGAGGGAAGAATAATAAATAAATAAATAAATAGGCTCAACTTGGTGTCTCATTAGGTCTTACAAGAGTGTCCAAAGTAATTTTGTGTCATTGTCCATTCCCACTAGTTTAAATTCGGTAGCGTAAAACCAGTTTGCAAATAGTTTACTAGTCATAATTGAAAGGGAAGAAGCTTTTGCTACTGCTACCTCCGTCACAGTTTAAGGTTTTTACTTTGTTTCAGTTTAAGGTTCTTAGTTTTTAAAGGCTTATTTGAAGGAACTTTGAGCAAGTGATGAAAATCTTAAAACTTGTTATTGATACACTATTAACGTTGGATAGCTAGATTTAAGCCAGATCTAATATCGCCAGTCGCCGGCGACACACCGGCAAGAACAAAGAACATCACAGACAGATGCGCCATGCCCAAACAAAGCCAGAGGTGTAAGAATCGCCGCAAATGGAGCTCAGATTGCCGGGTATATCCCTCCGCCAGATCTCATCGTCGGCGAGTCTACTTGCGACCTTCATCGTCGGATTTCACCAGCGAATCTCTGACCAGACCTGTTGCAGTTGCAGGACGGCATTCCGACACTCACGCACACTTCCGCCAAGTTCATCATGTCATTTGAATCTCTGATGTGCAGATCCAAGCGTGTTAGGTCTCCCATTGCGTATCATCAAATTACCAGGGACCTACCTTGAAGTCTGGATTGGGCTTAGGATTTCTATTAGTTAAGATCTAGGGGGCATAGGGGCGTAGTGGGATAATTTAAACTGTAGGGGTAATGGTTACAATTTTGAAAGAATTTTGTTACGTTTTTCATCTATTTTGTTAGTTTTTTAACGGGACATCCAAAATTACACCTGATTGCAACAAAAAGACATATTCTGTAACCAATTTGTAACAAACGAAAATTGGATAACCAATTGAAACATCGTGACAAACTCAGGTAACTAAATTGCAATTTTCCCTAAATACGTTAATTTTTGTCTCAAATACTTGTAGTTTCACTATTTTCAAAGCTTTTTATTGCTCTAAACCAATTATACCATTAATAATGATAGTGAACTATCTCTTACCTAACCATTTAATTACACAGGTAGTTGAATTATTTTAGGGGTATTTGAGACTTCTTCACATGCATTAATGGCATTTCTTAATATGTGTGAAACACTCCAAAACAACATCTAATTTGAGATGGAGTGATTATCAATAACAACTTTTAGATCTTCATTACGATAATTGGATTAACCAATAATTATTGCTCAAAGTTGCTTCAGAGAAAAAAAAAAAAACTAAGAAACTTAAACTGGGACGGAGGGAGTACTAATCATTCTTACTGTCCATTGTCTATCCGTTTTAAAATAACTAGTTAGTAACCCGTCGATACTCGACGGGCATAGTATAATTAGCTAATTAGAAAATGTAACATAAGATTAAGATTAGTATTTTGAATTTATAAAATTAATTAATAAGTTGTTTTTTTTATTTCCATCACCATGACTTCTTGGATTCTTTCTTCGACTAATTGGAATCTTTCCTCAACTAACCGGTATAACTATCACGGCTTTAAAACAATACATATGTGTTTATCTTATACAACAATGTTAAATCTTAATTAGGTGAGAGTTGATTCCCTTTTGGTCTTACCCACTCGAATTAAATTAGTCAACAAATATTGATGTTTTTTAAAAGAAAAACTTATGTAAAAGTTTGAAGAAAAAGTGTGGAAGTAAGTCCATGAGATGCAACTGGGACTCGATCATCTATTAGCATAAAATCATCTTTAATAGTTGTAATTGAATGTGACCTGCGACCGTAGTTTAGGCATATATAATTTGTCCGAAGAAATCTTAAAAAACTAAAAATGAATTTATGTAAAATTTACTCCTAGGCGTAGTTTTTTACATACTTGTTCAAACAACTCTGTTGGGTATTCGTATTTTTAACCTTCTAAACTTGTTAAAATTGATTGATACCATCACCATTTATTTATGGACTTTGAGATTATATGTAAAAAATTTAATAATTTCCAACTTTTAGATAAGTCCTTGTTATAGAATAGGCTTAGGGCTTTTACTTTAGAACCGAGAGCAGAGATCATTGCACAGACACCTTCTGCGCACACACCTTCTGCGCACACACCTTCTGCGCAGCGAATGCACATGAATACCGTGTGCCGCGCAAATCTTCACTTGGTCCTTTTACTTATATTTGAACAACCTCATATTAAGTGATCTATATAATACCATATATTATATAGATCACTTAATATGAGGTTGTTCAAATATAAGTATTATATACATTTGCCTATAGAATAATGCCACGTGGATTTCCACGTCATAATTCCATGTGGCTTAATGAGAAGGCTTGAAATGTTTTTGCTTTTACATATTATATAGATGTGTAGATTTTACCATTAATTATTAACTTTAATTTTATTTTCACTAAACAACAAAAAATACAAATTCTCATATAAAAATGAATATGCATGCAAAGTTGACAACATCTACGTCTAAATTAAAGATAACGACTTTTGTCCGTCTCGTTCCGACTTTCGATTTGATATGCGGTGCGTTCCGCGGTTCATCCGGAGTCAAAAGTTATGACGGTTTCGGCGCACTCACTGAAATTACTCCAAAAACTTCAACGCCTTAGTGTCCGCATCAATTAGTAATTTAAACCATCAAACATACTTTATTTATAGAATCCTTCATTTTTATTTTTATTTTTTATTTTTGCAAAATATGTGGCTCGATTTTCTTCACCGAGATAAACTGTTACATCACATTTCTTATCTTTAGCCCATATCTTAAAATTCAACTAACTGAATGATTATAATTTCTAATATTTTAATTTAAGATATCCATTATCTTTAGCCTACTAAAATTAAGTAATCATGTTTGCGTAATTTAAGCTCAGAAAATATTTGATTTAAAAAAAAAAAATCAGTTTTAAAAAACTAAATCATTTCCTGAAATAAGTATTATATACATTTGCCTATAGAATAATGCCACGTGGATTTCCACGTCATAATTCCATGTGGCTTAATGAGAAGGCTTGAAATGTTTTTGCTTTTACATATTATATAGATGTGTAGATTTTACCATTAATTATTAACTTTAATTTTATTTTCACTAAACAACAAAAAATACAAATTCTCATATAAAAATGAATATGCATGCAAAGTTGACAACATCTACGTCTAAATTAAAGATAACGACTTTTGTCCGTCTCGTTCCGACTTTCGATTTGATATGCGGTGCGTTCCGCGGTTCATCCGGAGTCAAAAGTTATGACGGTTTCGGCGCACTCACTGAAATTACTCCAAAAACTTCAACGCCTTAGTGTCCGCATCAATTAGTAATTTAAACCATCAAACATACTTTATTTATAGAATCCTTCATTTTTATTTTTATTTTTATTTTTGCAAATTATGTGGCTCGATTTTCTTCACCGAGATATACTGCTACATCACATTTCTTATCTTTAGCCCATATCTTAAAATTCATCTAACTGAATGATTATAATTTCTAATATTTTAATTTAAGAAATCCATTATCTTTAGCCTACTAAAATTATGTAATCATGTTTTCGTAATTTAAGCTCAGAAAATATTTGATTTAAAAAAAAATCAGTTTTAAAAAACTAAATCATTTCCTGAAATAAGTATTATATACATTTGCCTATAGAATAATGCCACGTGGATTTCCACGTCATAATTCCATGTGGCTTAATGAGAAGGCTTGAAATGTTTTTGCTTTTATTTATTATATAGATTGGATATGTTTATAATTATATATCAATTTAAAAAAATACAGTGTTTTTTATTTTCACACCCTCATCATTAACTTTATCAAGTACTTCACCAAAAATTAACACTTTTAAAGAAAATTATACTGTAAATAGTAATATGTACAAAATTGACAATTATTTTGACATAAGAGTGAATACTAAGTTTACACGCATAAAAGAAAAAAAGAAAAATGAAAGAGCATCAATTAGCAGAACAAATTTTAAAAATTGAATAAATCAACTGTCCAATAAAAAATTCCATTTCCATAACCAACCTCTTCATTTTTTTTGAAGACCTATTCATTTTTAGGAATGTTAACTATGGGTTGGTATGACTTTCACCTTGTCCTGCTCTATGCCAGTTAAAACCAAATACTTTAATGGGATTAATAAACAAGATTAATACAAAAGTCAATTGGGTGACATAAGAGATCATCAATGGAAATAGCAAACAAACAAGAGAAGACATACTAAGTTAACTTTGACATGTTCATTCTCCTGTGTATATATGTAAGTGTATGTATACGCGTTTTCTGTATATATAACTTGTTTCACATTTCATTTCACCTACATATATTTATCTGTATATATATACCTCTTCATCTTCAGTTCAATCTCATCTCTTCAAAACATTTTACTACTACAATTCCTACTTCATTTCCTGAAGTTTATATATAATGACGAGCTCTAAAACTTTTTACTTAATTTTCTTTCTCATTATCATCTCCACATTTTCTACTTTTTCATTGGCATCTCTGAGAGTTGGTTTCTACAAATCAACATGCCCTTCTGCAGAAGCCATTGTCAGAAAAGCTGTTAACAAGGCGGTCTCGCGGAACCCTGGCATAGCTGCAGGCCTTATTAGAATACATTTTCATGACTGCTTTGTTAGGGTGCGTCTTTTCTTTATCCTCGTATAAAAGTCACAAAATTCTGCTCATAAAATAGTTAGTAGATAATTGTTATGAGTATTGATAAAGTCTGAGGTTCCATCCCAAAACCAATTGGCAATGGGAGGAGTAGCCCAGTATCATTATATAGTCAAGACATGGCTTGTTAATTCGCTATGTGGGATAACTGTCTCTAACAAGTATGACATGTTGGGCCCACGAATAAAAAATTATTAAAAACTTGCCTTTTTAGGTTTTGAAGTTTAAAAAGGGACACTAAAAATGGAAATTTTTGAAGTTTAAAATGAGACGGAGGGAGTATGTAACATTACTCAAAAGATCATGTACTCTTTATTTCAGGGTTGCGACGCTTCTGTATTACTTGATTCAACACCGGGCAATCCGTCAGAAAAGGACCACCCGGCCAATAACCCTAGCTTGAGAGGATTTGAAGTGATAGACGAGGCTAAATCTGAGCTTGAATATCTATGCCCCAATACAGTCTCATGTGCAGACATTCTAACATTTGCAGCCCGTGACAGTGCCTACAAAGTTGGAAACATCAAATACGCTGTCCCTTCAGGTCGTCGTGATGGCACAATATCCCTTCTAGACGAGCCTACTCAACACCTCCCTCCACCTTCCTTCACTGCCAAACAACTCGAGGAAAATTTCTCAAGAAAAGGACTTTCTTTAGACGAAATGGTGACCCTATCGGGTGCACACTCTATTGGAGTATCCCATTGTTCATCCTTCTCAAACCGACTCTACTCGTTTAATTCAACACACCCTCAAGACCCTTCTTTAGATCCCAAATTTGCTAGAAGCTTAAAGAAAAAGTGTCCTCAACGAGCATCAAGGGAAGATCCGACAGTGGCACTTGATGTTCATACACCAAATAGATTGGATCATAAGTACTATTCAAGCTTAACGAGTCGTCGTGGTTTACTAACTTCGGATCAAACGCTTATGACTAGCTCTTTAACTTCTGGGATGGTGAAGAGAAATGCTAAGTTTGGGACTACATGGGCTAACAAGTTTGGGGCTGCAATGGTGCATATGGGTTCCATTGATGTTTTGACTGGCCATCAAGGTGAAATCAGAAAGAATTGTAGAGCTGTGAACTAAATTGCTCCTCAAAGAAGAACTACCAAAGTAACAGATTATATAGGAAACTTTGTATAATTGTGTACCCTTTATTTCATTTTCTTAATTATTTCATTCTTTTCATACCGTACAATTGTAAAGTTTCTTTTCTGGTTGCAAGTACTTGTTAGAATATCCATATTTCAATTGAAAGAAACGGAATATAATTATAAAAATACAATAAGAAATTAAAAACCGTATTTGAACGAATTGTGTTCGAGCTGTGTTAAGCCGTGTTAGACACTCTCTGAGATAAATCCGTCCCCTCACAGATTTGTGCTTGAGATTGTTTGCGAACATATGTTTCTCATGATAGATGGACAAACTGGGGGTTTTCTAGCACACTTGAAGACTCCGAGAAAGTGAACAAGACTTGGAGATTATCACCAACGAAAGTAAGGAGGCCAAAGGAAGAGGATGACAATTGCAAAGAAATTAGAATTGCTGGAAATTATTTTGTTGTACTCTTGTTGTGGGAATTTCTATTTATATAGCTCACAAAATAGCTTTATGAATGCCTATTTAATCCCTCCAACCAACATTCCGTAAGTATATACTCCGTTTTAGATTTTAGAGTAAGTGTCTACCTTTCATTTTTAGTCTGTCTCAAATTAAGTGTTTATTTCCTAAAATAACAAAGAATCTCTACTATTCAGCCTACTCATTCTCTTTCATAATTTACTTTTATACTCATAATGTTGGAACAATTTGAGATCCCCGAATACCACACTCATATTTAGAATAAGATTGAGGAAAGAGATGAAGGCGAAAGCGAGGTATTACTTGTTGAATCCATAGTTAAAGATGAAGGGAGAAATGAAGAACAAGAAGATGTAGGGAAATAGCTCTTCTAAATGATGAATGTCTTCTTTAATCTCTCAAGTACTTCCAATGAAGAGAATTTAGGAGAGAATATATGAAAATGTAGTAGTCTTTAAGGGTTGATGGAAGACCCTTTATATAGTAGACTTGGTGACATTTCATTTAGGGACCACACCTATTCATTTCTTAAGCAATGTCAATGTACCATTTTGCCCATCATAAATAGATAAATTACATTTCAGGGATTCTACACATTGACTATGTTTGACTATACTTTATATTAATATCATAGACATGATTTTATATATGGAAGTGCTATATAACTTGTGTTGCAAGCCATAATGATCTAACAATCTCCCACTTGGGTTGCAAAACAAATTTCTCCCTTTTAAATCATGAATATAACATAAATGACAACCCTTATGTGTACTTTGTTGTCATCTATAACAATCTCGTCCATTAGCCATATAAGTATAGGACTAAAGGGGCAGTCGTTGTAATTGATTCGCAACTAAACCCACTATAATCACATATACCAATCCAACTAAAGGACATAGATCAAAAGTATAGATGTGTAGCATGGAACTTAATGAATATATAAACATATTCTTCCAACTAGTCCAACTTTAACCAAATGAGATCAAACTTTAATAACTATAGAACAATAAATGAAGAAACAACACAAACTCCCACTATATTAAATGTTATCAAAAGTTGTTACACCCATATGAGCAACATGCTCGTGAAACACTAAAGGTGATAACGCCTTAGTAAACGGATCCGCTAACATAGAGTTTGTACCAATAAGTTGTATTTCTATTTGTTCCTTTTGTACCCTCTCTCTTACAACAAGAAATTTAATGTCTATATGCTTAGACTTTGACGAACTCTTGTTATTATTAGAGTACAAAACCGCTGTCCTATTGTCACAATATAGCTTAATAGGTCTTTCGACGCTATCGACAATACGGAGTCCCTCAATGAATTTACTCAGCCATATAGCTTGATTGGATGCCTCGAAACAAGCAACAAAATCGGCTTCCATGGTAGAGGAAGTCACGAGTGTCTGCTTGGCACTTCTCCAAGAAACTGCTCCACCGGCTAATGTGAAGACATAACCAGACGTTGATTTATGGCTGTCTTGGCATCCAGTAAAGTCGGAATCGGAATACCCAATGATCTCAAGATGATCCGACTTTGAATATGTAAGCATGTAGTCCTTGGTGTTTTGTAAATACCGCATCACTCTTTTGGCTGCGACCAATGTTCTCTCCCCGGATTGCTTTGGTATCTACCAAGCATCCCAACAATAAAGGCAAGGTCTGGACGAGTACAGACTTGCGTATACATTAAGCTTCCTACTGCTGATGCGTAAGGGTTATTTTCCATATACTTGGTTTCAAAATTGTTTTTGAGACATTGATTAAGACTGAATTTATCTCCTTTAGAAACAGGGGTGTCATGTGGTTTACAGATTTGCATGCTAAACCTTTGTAATACCTTCTCTATATAGGCCTTTTGTGATAATCTTAAAGTACCTCGTGAGCGATCACGGTGTATTTGGATTCCTAATACAAAAGATGCCTCACCAAGATTTTTCATTTCAAATTTGTTTGAAAGAAATTTCTTAGTTTCTTTTAGAAGGTTCATATCATTACTAGCAAGTAAAATATCATCCACATATAAGACTAAGAATATAAATTTACTCCCACTGAACTTATGGTATATACAATCTTCACTAAGATTCGTTTCAAAACCAAAAGAAAGTATTACTTGGTTAAATTTGAGATACCATTGACAAGAAGCTTGCTTGAGCCCATAAATGGATTTCTTAAGTTTCCAAACTAAATGATTAGTTTGTTCCAAATCATCCACCATTTCTGGTTTCTTCATATAGATGGTTTCCTCAATGTCTCCATTGAGAAAAGCTGTCTTTACATCCATTTGAGGAAGCTCAAGATCATAATGTGCCACTAATGCCATAATGATCCTAAAGGAGTTTTTAGAAGATACCGGAGAGAATATTTTTTTGTAATCAATACCTTCCTTTTGAGTGGAACCTTTAGCAACAAGACGAGCCTTATGTCTTTCCACATTACCTTGTGAATCCCTTTTGGTTTTAAATATCCATTTACAACCAATAGGTTTCACATCCTTAGGTAATGGGATAAGATCCCAAACGTCGTTGTCTTTCATAGATTTTAACTCTTAATGGCAATGATCCATTTATGAGAATTAGGACTCTTAATGGCTTCATGGAAGGTGAGAGGCTCATCTCCCACTAAACTTAGGTGTCCTTCATTCTCGGCAAGATACACCTCATAATCATCCGAAATGACACTTCTTCTTACTCTAGTGGATCTCCTTAAAGGCACTGGTTCTTCCTCATTTTGAGGTTATTGAATTTCCTCATTATGATCAACATTTTCATGTTGTTCAATATTTATAGGGGAGTTAATATTTTTATTTGCATGTTCCTCTTGAATTTCAGATACAAGTACTTGATTTCCAATTAGAACTACAATGGGAAGAGGTATAGAAATGGATGTCTCTTCCTCTTCAAAATCAAAATTATTATTCCTTATTTCCTCTCTAAATTCAACATCCTCAAAGAACCTAGCATTTCCCGTTTTAAAAAAGGTTCTAGTTTTCGGGTTGTAAAATTTATAGCCCCTAGATCTCTCGGCATACCCCACAAAATAACTACTAACTGTCTTAGCGTCCAGTTTTCCTTCGCTAGGCCTATAAGGCCTAGCATCTGCTGGACAACCCCATACATGAAGATGATTTAAGGACGGTTTCTTATTCGTCCATAATTTATAAGGGATTTTATTGTTAGTAGCCTTAGAGGGAGCCCTATTGAGAAGATAAGTTGCGGTTTTCAAAGCATCGCCCCATAATGAGTGAGGTAAAGAAGTACAAAAAACCATACTTCTTACCATATCCTTAAGGGTTCTATTACGTCTCTAAGCTACACCATTCATGCTAGGCGTACCCGGCATAGTGTAGTGAGGGACAATCCCACACTCTTCAAGATAGCGAGCAAAAGGACCCGGACGTTGTTCTCTCGAACCGTCATTCTGACCATAGTACTCCCCACCACGATCGGATCTAACGTTCTTAATAGTCTTCCCAAGTTGATTTTCAATTTCGACCTTAAAAGACTTGAAAACGTCCAAAGATTGAGATTTATCATGAAGTAAATAAATGCTAGTGGTTCAAAATATTATGAACTAGCATATAACTTGTGCTTCGCACGGGGTCTAGAGTATTGACATATCATTTGATAATTAATGAATATAAAAAAAATTGTATAATATTATTTGGAGGATAGATAGTATAAAGTAATAATCTTTTAATGGATCAATTAGTAATTTATAAATATATGGAGGATTTTTTATAAAAGTTTATATGGAGAGATAGAAAGTGCATGTGTGTCTATAAAAACTTAATTTGTACAATTAATTTGATATTTATAATCAAAAATTGAAAAAGAAAATAAAAATAAAGAAGAAGATCTAACTAAAAATAGATGTGGAGTTCATATAATTTAGTAAACCATTTTTGCAAATAATACTTGCAATTGTATTACTTTTGATATATACATTATTTGCATTAAAATCAAGATGAAGTAAATTAAGTATTGCCATCATGACATGAATGATTACATTCACACTGCATTGACCTTTAAAAATTATCACATTTTCATTCCGCTTGTTCATGTTCTATGCACACAGATATTCTCTCACTCTACTCTCTCCATCTTAAAAAGACATTCTTTTCTTTTTTATAGTTTTTTTGATATTTATGATCAATTCAATTATACTTTTATCATAATAAAATAACATAACTTAATATTTTTCAGTTAGAAATGAAACAAAAATTTCTTCAAACCAATGTTTCACCATAATCACCTCAATGCAATAACAGTACAATCTCATTAAAAAAACCATTTATTTATGAAACTTAAACCAAACATAAAAACTTATAATTATTACCCAAAAACTAAAAGTCAAGAAAATAGTTGTAACATACAAATCTAGAAACACGGTCCAAAATTTAAAATGAAACCAAATATACGAATCGATAATAAATCTAGGGAAGGAAACATAAATAGCTCAAATTTATCCACCACAAAATTAGACAAAAGCAACCAACAAATAAGACAATAATGAAAACTTACCTAATAAAAATCACAACATAAACTAAATTCAATTTAGAAAAATCCATAAAAACTTAATAAATAAAAATGTATAAAATACTAATTTAATAAAAACAATAATATCCACAAACATAATAAAATGTTAAATAAAATCACACAAAAATAACTAAAATATAAATAAGAAAATAAATAAAAATAAACATGTGTGTGTGTGTATATATATATATATATATATATATATATATATATATATATATGAATCTATCTAAATAAAAAATAAACATTCACAAACTTAATCAAATGGAGAAAGTGAAAAACAATGTAAACAACCTTTTTTCGCCAAAATAAAGCTGAAAAAAATAAAAAAATAAAACAAAAACCGAAAGTAAATAAATATAAAAATAATGTCTTAACCAAAAAAATGAAAGTAGTAAACCTTATCAAAAGCAACATATTTCAAAATAAATATTAAAAAATTATAAAAATAAACTTCTTAAACTATCAAATAGAAAAAGAACAAATAAATATGAAAATTTAACACAACAAATTAAAAATAAATAGAAATTTAACATATAAATGAAAAAAATCAAATTCAGGAAGACAAATCAAATATTATCCCAAAGAAATTTAATAAAAATAAACAAAATCCATATATAGTAATAGATAGATGTACCGATAATAGAGGGAGTCTTCTGTGCGGCCGCCGCACGGAGCCGTTCCATTTTTTTTAATTTTTTTTTTGCCGAGATTTTTTTTTTTTGCCACCTCCAGCTTTTTTTCCTCCCAACAAAAGTAACACTTATTATAACGAAATGTAACAATTTTTTTTTTCAAAATTTACCACAATTTTGCTGCAATAGATTAAAGATAACATAAAAATTGACAACTAAACTAATGTCACACTTTTTATAAAGGAATGTAACACTCTTTTTTTTTTCAAATGTAACACTTTTTTCTTTCAAAATTAACATAAGATTGACAAACTAAACTAATGTTACATTTTATAAAAAATGAATCTAATATTTTTTTTCCTCAATTGTAACAGTTTATATTCTTAAATGTAATATTATATCTGAAATGTAACAATTTTTTATTGAGAAAGTAGCAATTGAAATGCAAACCCGATTATATATATGAATTTTTACTCTTTTTTTAAAGAAGAAAAATAACATTTACTAAATAAAAATGTTACATTCATCTATATAAAAAATTATAATATATATTCACTTTGTTACATTTCAAATATTACTTTTTTTTAACACAAAAACTATCAAACAATTTAAATTTTCTTGTAAAATTACTGTTACATTTGACTGTAAAAAGTGTTACTTTTTGAAGATGAAACTGTTACTTTTATCAGAACAGAGTGTTACATCTCAGCTGACGAGCAGCTCAAACTTTTTGTGTGTAAAAAAATATTTTTTTTTAAAAAAAATCAAACCATATCATGACCTATGTAGTTTTATTCGTCTTGTCGAGACGAACACTATTTTTTTTAAAAAAAATATGAGTTATAAATCTCAAGATATAGCATTTAAAAGTTATTGGGGGTTTTTTTTTTAAAGGAAGACACGTGTCGCGATCTGGGTAGTGGGAGGGTTAGATCCGGCGGTCAGCTGTAGCGGAGCAGGTGGATGCGAGAAGCAGCGGAACAATCCAGGCTTGCCGCACAACCCATCCCGTACCATGATCACACCTAAAATTTCCTAAGTAAGGAGATCTAGAATGTTAACGAGGTTACATACAATATTACTGGTATTATCTTAATTTTCTGTAATGAGATTGTAGTGGGTGTCCGGTCTTTATTTATTTAAAAAAAAAAAAAAATTAGGTGTTAGTTGAGATTTGTGTGGTGGCTTTTGGTGTTATTAGTTGAATTTTTGATCCTTCTCAAAGAGGAAATGGAAAGAGTCAAATTGGATTATCCAATTGTGTGCGATTGAAACATCAACAATCATCCAAAACCATTTTCTTAGCTTTGCTGCTTATTTTGCAAGAAAGCAACATTCAGGACACGGATATATAAACCGTCCCAGATCTAAGGCATGTGTAATTTTCAAAAAACAAAAATAAATAAATCTAGTGCATGTAGGTGGATGTCCCCAAATAAATATCTAAAAAAATAAATTAAATTTACTCTCAATCAAGAGTAAATTTAATATTTTTTTAAACATTTATTTTAAAACGAAGGTAGTATCATAATAGTAAGTAAGAACAGAAATTTAGTTACATCATACTCCCTCCATCCCATTTATATATATTGGCCACGTTTGAATTTTTCGGTCAACTTAAGTAATCTTTGACCATATATTAATGTCAATCTAATCATCCTAGAGAAATTTTAGAAATTGTTAATGATAATTCACAAAATGATTTATTAATAATATTTTTTAGAGTTTCATTCGGATGATTAGATGGATATTAATATTTGGTCAACGTTTACTTGTGTTGACCAAAAATTTCAAACATGGCCAAAATAAATGGGACAGATGGAGTATAGTAATATGAGTTTTCTTTCTGAAAGCATAGTAATAGGAGTTATATTTTATAAATGTATTATATTTATAAGAAAAATATAATTCATAGTACCATTAATTACATCTTATAGTAACATAAGTATACATCCTAATCTTATACTACCTCCGTCCCAGAGTAAGTGTCCACCTTTCCTTTTTAGTCTGTCCCAGAGTAAGTATCCACTTCCTAAAATAGAAAAGAATATTTACTATTCATCTCACTCATTCTCTTTCATACATTACTTTTACACTCACAACACCAATCAATTCCTATTCCCTACCCTACTTTCTCTCTCATACCTCACTTTCTATACTCACAACACTTATACCACTTACACTTTTTCTTACACCACTTCCACTTTTTCTTAATCCACGTGCAAAAGGAAGGTTGGACACCTACTCTGGAACGGAGGGAGTAGTAAAGTTTGCCGGATTGCACAAGCGCTCCAAATTCTGTTTAATCTTTGCTTCATTGTAAAATGCACTTGAGATTTGAGATTTGATGCATCTCTTCTTTGATGACCGAAATGAATTAGATGTTCGGTGGCTTTACAATCGCTCAATTGAAAAAAATTGAAAAATGCGGATTTCGAACCGCTGCACCGAGTAGTTACCTGCACCGCTGCACTGATGTGGAAGTTACACAACGTTTCTCAATTAGCTCCTGCAAATGTAAAACATGTACTGCAAATGTAAAACGCTTTTCAGTTAACTCCTGATTTCGGTCGTTTTTACATTATGTAGTACAATAAAAACGTTGTGTAGAAAACGTTTTACATAACGTGTGTAACTTTCATTCGGTGCAGCGGTGCACCATTTTTCGGTGCAGCGGTTCCGGGTCCGAAAAATGCATTTCACTTCATACCAGTTCTTTGTAAAATGCACTTGAGATTTTACGCGTCTTGCATTCGCATTCATACTTGTTCTTTGCTTTATCTATAACAAGGTATAGATTCTTACACTAAAGGTTTTGCCCAGAAACACTTCTGAAAAATTTACATAGGCGACAGTCTGTCGAGCCATATATTTTGGCTCCTACTTTAATCATTAATTTACCGCGTAAACCACTTAATTACAAAACTAATTATAACACGGCACCCATTAAACCCTCCTTAATTATTACGAAGATTTTTGGAATTTGGCTAATCTCCTTTTGTTTATTTAGAGTTTTTTAGAGTGGTATATAATAATGCATGGGGGTTGCTCCAATCATTAATATTAATTAATGCCATGAAGAATTGGTAAAACTTGCTAATCTCGTTCATCATTGAAACAAGCAAACAAAACACAAGACCAAGTCATACATGCACATTAATATATATTCCCTCCGTCTCAAATTAGTGTGAACCAAAAGATTTGGAACACAAAAAGTAAGGAAAATTAGGAGAGATAAATAGTAAAAGAAGGTGTTTGTGAGTATGAAAAATCAAATAGGAGAGAGAACAAGTGAGAGGAATAGTAAGTTGATTGGTGTTGTGAGTGTAAAAGTAAAGTACAAGAGAGAATGGGTGGGAGGAATAATATATTTATTTATTTATTTGCTATTTTGGTCAGTTCATACTAACTTGAAACGGGCGAAAAAAATAAATAAGTTCACACTAACCTGAAACAGATGGAGTATGCATGTATAAGTATAAATGTCTATATATATACTCATCCTGCTAGCTATATATCACCACTTCACTCCATTTCCATTCCCATACCATCAACTTCTTAGCTAATCTTCCTTTTTCAATGATGAACAATATGGTCCATAGAGCTCAACTTTCAGTCTCATTCTATACCTTGATCATATGTTTTTTTCTTGCCTCTAATTCTTTCATGGTTACGTTTGCATCGTTGAAAGTTGGTTACTATAAATCAACTTGCCCCTCCGCGGAGGCTATCGTTAGAAACATTGTGAACAAAGCGGTGTCGCGCAATACTGAGATGGCCGCAGGCCTTATTCGTATGCATTTCCATGACTGCTTTGTTAGGGTTCGTTCATCTTAGTTCTAATTATAAACCTTTCACTTTTATTTACTTTCATTATAACACGATCTTTTCTGTTCCTACTGAGTTTCATCTATCTTTAATGTAATTTTATGTAGAATAACTAGTTAAGATATTGTACTCCTTCTGTCTCAAAGTGATGTTCCCAGCTTTTTTGTCGTTACTTTAAGAAATATTATTAGGTTAATCTAATTATGCTATAGAAAAATCAAAGACTTTTGATACACCATCGTAATACTATCTAAAACAAGTTTTAGATTTTCATTAAGATAATTAAGTTAACCTAAAACTATTACCCAAAGTTAATTCGTAGTAAAAAATAATAATTGAGAATATCGTTTTGAGACGAATGAAGTAATAATTAGAGGCCAGGAGGGCCCGCCTTCCCTGAACCTCATGCATAGAGCTCAGATTTTAACATTTTGTGTTCTTTCTTTCAGGGTTGTGATGGCTCTGTTTTGCTCGATTCAACCCCAAATCGCCCATCGGAGAAAGAACATCCTGCCAACAACCCAAGTTTAAGAGGTTTCGAAGTGATTGATGAAGCCAAGGCGAAACTCGAGTCAAGATGTCCAAAAACAGTCTCATGTGCAGACATTCTAGCATTCGCTGCACGCGACAGTGCCTTAAAAGCCGGAAACATATATTACTCCGTCCCATCAGGGAGAAGGGACGGAATAATATCCTTGAAAGACGATCCAACTCAACACCTCCCGCCTTCCACATTCAACGTAACACAACTTCAAGAAAACTTTGCGCGAAAGGGACTTTCTCTAGACGAAATGGTGACTCTTTCCGGGGCTCACTCAATAGGAGTATCTCATTGTTCGTCGTTTTCAAATCGTCTTTATTCGTTCAACTCGACACACGATCGTGATCCAACGTTGGATTCAAAGATTGCTAGTGACTTGAGAAGAAAGTGTCCCCGGTCATCATCGTCGTCAAGCGATCCAACTGTGGAGCTTGATGTTGTGAGTCCACATAGATTGGATAACAAGTACTATGTGAATTTGAGGAATGGTAGGGGAGTTTTGGGATCGGATCAGACGCTTATGAGTAACCCATTAACGGCTAGGATGGTTTGGAGGAATGCCAAGTTTGGGAGAAGTTGGGGGAAGAAGTATGGGGATGCAATGGTGCATATGGGGTCTATTGAGGTTTTGGTTGGAAAAAATGGTGAGATTAGGAACAATTGCAGGGTTGTTAATTGATTAGATTTTTGGGGGTGGGGGAAATTATTGTTAATCACTGTTCAATGAATTTTTAATTTTATTATAAATTTTTCTGGATATAAACAGTTCAATGAATTGGTTATATATCTGCTTGCCTGACTGCTGGAAATCTTTTGAGGTAAAATATTAAACCAAGGCTTAATGGAATTGTTAAATAGTAAAAAAAAAATATCTTAATTTATTTCCTCCCTATCCCGATTTAAGATTCTTACTTATTTTTATGTCTCGATTTAAAGTTCTTACTTTACTTTATTGCTTAAAATAGATAATGCGACACATTTCTCATTTTCACAATAAAAACGAAATAATTCCTTGAGGCCCAACAACCAAATCAAAATTCCATACAAACGCAAAACACTACCACTCGAGCCGACTGCCTAGCCCAATCCCATAACCTGCTTCGGATCCAGATACCAAAGCTCGCCCACCCGCTCCGGATCCAAATCTAACTAACAGTGTAATACCCCCAAAATTTAAGTATTTTATTTTGAATTTAGGTTGTATTTTTGGATAAAAAAAATGATTAGTAGGAAAAATATATTATTTAAGTTGGGCCCTTAGTGCAAGTCAAGTTATTTGGGTTATTGTAAATTAATTATTTGGGCTCGGGCCATTTAAATATTAACTAGGTGAATTCTTGAAGAGAGTATAAATATTTCTACCCTAAACCTGGCACGTGAACTAAACACCACTAATTGTTTATCACCGCAAAAGAAAGAAGGGACGGGCTCTGCGGCAAGGAAAGTTAGGACCTGAGCGGCGACTCGGCTTGGTGCAAGTAAGATGGCAGTTTTATTTCTTAAGCCAAATTATAGTATATTAAGTTTATAATTATATTAATTTGGTTTGTATTTTGTTTTATGTGAGAGGAATGGATATATTGAAAAGGACGAAGGATGATAAAGTGGAGAATGTGAATATTATGTGTGTGACTGATCAAGGGAGATGGGTAAAAGTCAAAAGACATGTTAGTATTTGAATTGAGTATGATTGGGTAGCAGAAAGCATATGGTGATCCGATCTTGATGTGTTTGAAGTAAGAGACTATACAATATCGATTCCGTGTCAGTTATAATTTCTTTCAATGTCCGTATTTTCATCGTATTCCATTTTATTGATGTGTTTTCGATTATTCAGTCATATTTGATAATTGCTTTGATATTGATTTTGATCCGTAAAAGTATTTGAAATTGTTTGTCAAAAGCTTTCTGAGAACAGATGTTACCTCAAGTGTTAGGTAACACCCCAGGTAACACACGCTGACGGACAGAATACACACACCCGAAAATATAAGAGTTTTGCAGCGGAAAAATAAATAGCACAAGAGATATATTTTTCTCAAGTTATATAAATATATCTTGAGATGCCTAAATGGCGAAAACTTTATAATCAATACCACTTACAAAGTCAAAAGGTTCCCTATAGCTAGTATGATATACGCTCTATGGAACCAAAATGAAAACAAAGTACAATGATCCTATCCTAGCCAAAACACACTCAAACCCGAAGTATTTGAGTGTGGAAAAGAGTGTATGGGAGGAAGGATACAAAGGAGCCAAGAAGTACTTTGTTCTTGTGCTATGGATGTGTGTAAATTTTGGCTTGTCTTCAATCTTCTCATCCAAGCACTATATATAGCCAACAAAGACTTGGAGGCTACTCAATAACACAACCCAAGGCTGTTTGTGATGAGTGGGGATGGTGGAGATCATGTGCCGAGCTAACTCTCCACAAATCAAGCAAGACTTGGTCCACTTTCCACTTTTATCTCAACCGAATACTTCATGGCCAAGTCTAAGCTTCACCTTGCTGTACTCCTTGCTTCCAATGCCTTGTACTCTTCCATTTGATCAGCAACAAACCTTTGAAATAGTCTCCCCACGTTTTTCTCCATATTTAACACATGTTAAATATGTTTGTAACTCCTTCAATAACTCGCCATTTATGAATAAATCTTTATTAATTTCTTCTCCATGTTTTAAGCTACATAAATCAACTTTATTATACCTGAAAATATGGACCAACATCTAGATAATAATATTAGGACATTAGTATAAAATTATATTAGAAAGAAATGTCAAATTACAAAGTATTTTCGTCACAGCACTTAGACTGTCAGTGGCAACATCTGAGGTAACACCTCTGTCTGCACTAACAATCTCCCCCTTAATTTGAGATTTCTTTCCAATCTCCTATGTGTTGGTACCTGCAAAAACAAGTTAGCCATATACAGTATAACAGAGCATTTCACCAAAGATTAACTCCCCCTTAATCATGGAGTTAACTGAAACAAGAAAGATTTACTTAATATACTAATTGTAAAATAGAACCATGTTTAAAACAATTAGTAGTTTAAAACAAAAAGTAAATCAAAGTTTTAAAATCCACAAAACCACAAGTCATAAACCAAAGCATAACCACCAAAGTATTAAAGTTCTAAATTAAGAACTTAAAATACAAATTGTTTTAAAAACCAAACCACCACAAACGAAAATTGTTTTTGAAACCATTCAAAAGTACCATAAAAGCCATTGGCAACATCAACCTTTAAACAAGGTTATTCTTCTTCTTATTCTTGTTCTCCATCATCTGGCTCATCACTAGTACCAGCATCTCCAGTAACATCTTCAGCAACACGAGCTGTATCAATATCACCAACAGCATCAGTAGCAGCACTAGTACCAGCACCAACATCTCCCCCAGGTTGGGAAGAAATCAAATTAATGAAGTCGATGGTGTCTTCTTTAAATGGAGGTAGAAGGGGATTTTCTTTTGGGTTTCTTGGTGGCGGTAACAGGTGGTTGAGAAGCAGTCACGGTGGATGTAGGTTGAGCCGAGGTAGCAACCATTGAGGGCTCATCAATTGACATAGCCATGGAATGAGAAATATGTGAAGCCATGGGAGATATGTCCATGGGTGAAGTAACACCCGAGACAACACCCGGTGACTCCTCTTGAGGTGCGGATTGGTTAGGGTTTTGGGAAGGTGAAGCCGTTGTTGAATTTTGAAAGGTAGAAAAGGAGATTTTTTTTAGAAGGGTTTTTGATTTGGGGAAGGTTGCTGAGATAGAGAAAAAGCGATGAAGAGGAGGGAGTATATAGGTGCGTTTGAGAGAGAAAGAGAGAGTAAATAGGGATAGGATTTTAGGAGGTTAAGGAGTGTGAATAGGAGAAGAAATTAATTTAAACTTAACTCTTATCATCTAAATTAACTAAGACTCCTACATTTACTCACATTTTTAACAAACCTAATCAAACTCCCCATATTTACTTGCACACAAAATACCCAACTCTCTACACATCCGGCCTACACAAACGGCGGCCACGTTTTTTTTTTTTTAGTTTAAAAGAAAACGAAAAAATAAAATAAAACTATTAAGTAAAAAGTAAAAAGGACGGGTAAAAGAAAGAGTAACCGATTACCACACAAAAATGAAGATAGAATCCAAGATTTTAGGGAAATAGTTACTAGAATATTTTACCACAATTAAAAAGATTTGTTTAAGACTTTTTCAAAATTGTAAACTCTTTAAGAATAAAAGACTTTCAAACTTTGAAAATTTAATGAACAAATCCGAAAAAAAAAAAAAAAAAAAACTAATGTAGCACACACTAATGTGTTAATGGCAACGATGGTAACACTTAAGATATCATTTGTGATAAACATCCCTTGATAAAATTAAAACAAGACATTTTAAGGCAAGCCTCATTTTTAAAACACTTGAGGCAGAGATATGCTTCTTTAATAAGCAATTGAGGCTTAACAAGCTTTTTCTTTATTTTCAAGTATTTCTAGCATAACAAGCTTGTTTTTAATTTAAGCATTTTTTAAACATATTAACACTTCTTTATCTACAAGGAAGCATCGTAGTAGCGAGCTCCGTGCCCCGAGTCCTTATAAAGTGTAAATATGCTTAGGTGATTTGTACCTTTCAATAGGATACACTGTAGCTGCGAGCTCCATGTTCCTAATACTTAGTACAAGTCACAAGATAACATCTCCCTTTGGCAAGAGTGCATCGTCGTAGCGAGCGCCGTGCCCCGAGCTACTACGGAACTATTATCTTAGCTTTTTAGCCTTTATGCCTCTGATTTCATCAAAAAGTTAGTGACTTTGTCACTTTTGAGTACAAAGGGAATTTTATCAAAGATGTTACCTTGAGTGTTATCCTACCATAACAAAAAGGTCAGTATGTGCCACCGTCAATGGATCGAAAAAGCTACCCACTGAAAGATTTAAAACAGAGAAATATAAAAAAATTGATTTTTTTTTAATAAAAAATAAAATATTATACAACAACAAAGATGATCCAAAGGGTTTAAACAAGACACGGAACAAGAGACTTCTTCAAGTTAGAAAATCTCTTATGGTTAAAAACTTGAATTAAATATTCATCTTTCAAAAAAAATAATTTAGAATCAAGTATAGAAAGAAAACATGAATGGTTTACCATGTCTCAATAATTAACCGGTTCCTTACCTCTAGTTTGTATCCCTTCGTCTAATCTCCCTGTCACTTGGGATATAGGATGATTCTTTTGAATCTTCAACGGGGGAACTCTTCTGACGGGATCATCTACTCTATTGAAGTTCTCATTATTTTCATTTTCTGCAACTGGACTGACTTCTGGTGTTATCTCTGGTGTTGCCTCAGGTGCGATAACACTGGGGCCAACATCTGGTCCAGCACTTATGACAACATCTGGTCCAACATAAATGTCAAATTCACTTTGAGGTTGTTCCATTTGTATCATGAGAGGATAATCACCTGGTTTATCTGTAACACATAACAGATCGTCAAAAACAATGTTCACAGATTCTTGAATAGTTCCCAAGCTTAAATTATACACTCGATATGCATGATTGTCTTGAGAATATCCAAGAAAAATACCTTTATCACTCTTAGAGTAAAACTTAGCTAAGTAATCCCAGTCTTTTAATATGAAACATACACACCCAAACACGTGGAAGTAATGTACATGTGGTTTCTTCCCATTCAAAATCTCATAGGTTGTCATTGTTAAACCAGGTCTCAGAAAGACTCTATTTGAAATGTGACAAGCCGTGCTCAAAGCTTCAACCCAAAATCTTTTTGAAATCCGTTTTGAAAATAACATGAGACGGGCCATATCAAGCAATGCCCTATTTTTCTTTCCGGCCACCCCATTCCGTTGATGTGATTTTGATACCGAAAAATCATGGTTTATCCCCTTTTTCTTACAAAAAGTATAAAAGGAAACATTTGCAAATTCTTTTCCATGATTAGATCTTATACGAAAAATAGGTGAGCAAAACATGTTTTTGATTTTAGAGTGCAAGAGTTTAAATTTATCTAAAGTTTCAGATTTTTCTCTTAAGAAATATACCCATGAAAACCTAGAGAAATCATAAACTATAACAAAAATATACCTCTTACCTCCCAAGCTTTCTACCTCGATTGGACCCATCAAGTCCATGTGCAAAAGCTGAAAACAATGTGTTGTCCCGAAGTGTTGCTCTTGGTGTTGGGCAGCACACTGGGTTACACGAGTCTCCTCATTTTTAAGGCAGTCTCCACAAACCATTTTGTTATTATGATTCAGTTTAGGGACTCCTTTGACAGCCTCAAACTTGAAAATGTTCTTCAAGTTTCGATAATTGGCATGTCCAAACTTTTGATGCCACAATGTAGTGACATCTATTTTTGCCAAATGGCACACCTGTTTGTCTTCAACAAGATAACAATTGTCATTTGATCTAATTCCTGTCATCGCACAATTGTTAGTATAATCAAAGACTTCACAAGTATTTTTGTTGAATTTTACCTTTAAATTGTCATCACAAAGTTGGCTAATACTAATTAAATTAGCAACAAGACCATCTACATGTAAGACATTTTTTAAGGCAGGAAAACCAGTTACATTTAGTGTCCCTTTTCCTATTATATTGCTTTTACTTCCACCACCATAAGTTACACTACCTCCTTGAAAAGATTCATAGTTTTTCAAAAACAACTTTGTTCCCGTCATGTGATGTGAACATCCACTATCAAAGTACCATGATCCTTCAATATTTGTTTTTAAGGAAGTGTAAACAACATCGCATCTAAATTTAGACTTAGGTTTCCATGTCTTTTTTTTTTTGTGTTTTTGACCTTCTGACAGAATGTGTTATCTGGAGTGCTGGGTAACACTTCAGGTAACACAGAATAACTGGACTGTTTCTTTGAAAGAGTATTACACTTATTTTTAAAATGTCCAGAGGTGTGACTGTATTGACACACTTTTCTTTTGTCAGAAGAGTCATTAGAGAAAGAATTTTGATCAAAAGCACGTTCTTTCACAAAACATATTTCATGTTCATCACAACTCAAAAAAGAAATAATTTTATCTAATGATTCTCGGAAACCAATACCTGCTTTGAGAGGCTTACTCAAATTGAGAATCTCATCCAATTTGGATGATCTGGTGTTGATTTTCTTCAAGGTGGTTTCGGCTTAAGTCAATTTGGCCTTGACTTTCTCTAGCTCGGCATCCCTCTTGGATGCTTGAACTTCCAAGCGAGTCAAATATGCCTTGAGTCCATCATTAATCTTGGTTAAAGTTTTAACCATTTTGTTCTCTTTCTTCCATTCCTGAGCAACTCCTCATAAAGGTTCTTTAACTCAGCAATGAGTTCATCTTTGCTCAGCCCATCCTCTTGCGAACTTCCTACATCAATGTTAGTGGAAACCATGAAACAAACATCGTTAGTTAAACTGAAATTGTCATACCTGACTGGTGTGGTCTCAGATGTTATCTCAGTGGACATAACATCTCTGGTAACATGTTCAGTCTGCGAGTCACTTAGTGTGATAAACATGTTTGTTTGTTCTGGTTCTTCCTCCTGGACTGGTCTCTCATCTTCATTGTCACTCAGGGATACCCATAGGTTTTTTGGCTTTTTTCTTAGTGTGTTGGCACACTCGTTTGCATAGTGACCCCATCCCGAACAAGCATGACATTGAATTGAATCAATGTATTTGGGATCAAATCTTGATTGATCTGAGGATGCCCTACGCATTGGAGCTGACTTTTGAGTAGATGGGAACGTCCTTCTTGGCATCGAATCATACACCTTGGTTTGTTGCTCCTTTGCTTTTACCAGCATCTTTTCATTGTTAAACTTTTTAACCATAGCATTATATTTTCTAGCAAGTAAAGCAACACTGGCATTTTCATCCAATTCTTCAAAAATTTCATATTCATCTTTTGAAAAATCCGAAGATTGCACTTTCAAGGAAATATTATTCCCCTTAGAAGCTTCACTTTGTTCAAGGAGATTTGACTCAAATTTTTTCAAAATACTCATTAAAGAATTGATGTCCATAGTAGAAAGATTGTGAGCTTCTTCACTAGATGAAACTTTCATATTGAACCTCTCGGGGAGAGTTCGAATAGCTTTTGAAACAAGTTGTTTGTTGGTAAAAGGTTCACCCAAAAGTTGACACTCATTTACAATATCAAACAATTTTTCAAAATATGATGAAATAGTTTCATTTTCACTCATCCTCAACCTTTCAAATTTGCCAGTAAGAGTTCTAAGCTTATTATCACGCACACTACTATCACCTTCATGAAACCTTTGTAAAGTGTTCCATGCCTCCTGAGCAGTGGAACTATTTTGAATAAGTTTGAAAATATGCATATCAACCAACTCAAAAATAGCATTAAGTGCTTTTTCATTGAAATTAGCTAGATTAATCTCTTCATTAGTCCACTCAGATTCAGGTTTGACTTGAACGTCACCATCTTCATCTGGGGTAACATAGGAAGAGAGAAAGCATTTGTTATAGATCGCCAAGCCCGAAGATCAATTGATTTGATATGCGAGCGTAGGCGGATCTTCCAATAAGCATAATTCGAGCCATCTAAAACAGGAAGACGTTTCTGATTAGGATTAGCAGGATTGAAAGCCATGATAAAGGACCGAACCACTTAGTATCGTCAAGTGACCGGGCTCTGGTGCCAATTGAATTTTTTTGTCAAAAGCTTTCTGAGAACAGATGTTACCTCAAGTGTTAGGTAACACCTCAGGTAACACACGCTGACGGACAGAATACACACACCCGAAAATATAAGAGTTTTGCAGCGGAAAAATAAATAGCACAACAGATATATTTTTCTCAAGTTATATAAATATAACGTGATATGCCTCAATGGCGAAAACTTTATAATCAATACCAATTACAAAGTCAAAAGGTTCCCTATAGCTAGTATGATATACGCTCTATGGAACCAAAATAAAAACAAAGTACAATGATCCTATCCTAGCCAAAACACACTCAAACCCGAAGTATTTGAGTGTGGAAAAGAGTGTATGGGAGGAAGGATACAAAGGAGCCAAGAAGTACTTTGTTCTTGTGCTATGGATGTGTGTAAATTTTGGCTTGTCTTCAATCTTCTCATACAAGCACTATATATAGCCAACAAAGACTTGGAGGCTACTCAATAACACAGTCCAAGGCTGTTTGTGATGAGTGGGGATGGTGGAGATCATGTGCCGAGCTAACTCTCCACAAATCAAGTAAGACTTGGTCCACTTTCCACTTTTATCTCAACCGAATACTTCATGGCCAAGTCTAAGCTTCACCTTGTTGTACTCCTTGCTTCCAATGCCTTGGACTCTTCCATTTGATCAGCAACAAACCTTTGAAATAGTCTCCCCATGTTTTTCTCCATATTTAACACATGTTAAATATGTTTGTAACTCCTTCAATAACTCGCCATTTATGAATAAATCTTTATTAATTTCTTCTCCATGTTTTAAGCTCCATAAATCAACTTTATTATACCTGAAAATATGGACCAACATCTAGACAATAATATTAGGAAATAAGTATAAAATTATATTAGAAAAAAATGTCAAATTACAAAGTATTTTCGTCACAGCACTTAGACTGTCAGTGGCAACATCTGAGGTAACACCTCTGTCTGCACTAACAGTATTGATTATTTTGAAAGCATCAAAAGTGAAATTTGTTATATGGAATAGTTTTGATGTGACTAATTTATGTGACGGTTGCAGTGGATTTGATTATTTTGTTTTTGTTGGTTCGGCTCCGAGTGTGGGCGCCAACAATTGAGATTGAGTTTGTGTACGATTGTTAGACCACTGGACCCGAACATAATTAGTGCATTAGGCTGTGAAGTATGATCAATTGATATTTGATTTATGAAAATTTGAGACTTATTGAAAAGTCCATATTTATAATTTCATGGAGATTGTATATTGTGATATGTGTTTCTTTAGCCTCTGTGATACTGTGTATCCCCTTTCTTACTGAGCCCCCCGCTCACCCCCCTCCAGTGTTACCTTTACAGTTGACCGTTGACCAAGGATCGAGATCAAAGAATTAGGACGGAACAGTTTATTGAATATTTCGGATTTTTAGTGATATTTTGTAATATCTTTTAGAGTTGTAAGTTGTAATATATTGATATTTATAAAAATAAAGATTGTGAAATTTCGGGTCGTTACAAACAGCCCGCCCGTTTAAAACCAAAACTAAATAGGTTGCCGATAGGTCTTGAACCTTGGACAAACATTTGAAAAACTACTCCCTCCGTCCCAGTACAAGTGTAATTTCCTTTTCAATCTGTCTCACCACAAGTGAGACTGCGTAAAATGGAAATGTTTTAAAATATTTATATTCAACCAACCCTACCATTAAACCCCACTCATTCTTTCTTCATTTCACACCACTCAATTTATTCAACCAACACTACTATTTACCCCACTCATTCTCCCTCTTCATTTTTTACCATACATATACTACCTTTTTCTTAAGGCCAAAATATGTTTACCACCCCAAAGTATACACCCATTCCCACTTTGCACCCTCGCGCGAATTTTGTCCCAAGTTGGTACCTTAATTAACCATGAATCCCACTTTGCCCCGTAGCACCAAACGGCGTTAGAAATTTAACGAAAAATGGTCATGTGCATATCATGTGAGGGATATTTTGGTCATTTTACTTGAAAAGTGAAGGGTATGAATGTCAATTTGTAATTGAGGGTCAAACTTCAATCTCCACCCAACTCCACCAGTCAACATTGACTACCACCATTTCTTTAAAACTCTAGCCACCGCCATTACCCAAATCCGGCCATCATCATCACCCAAATCCAGCCACCACCACCCAAATCCGGCAACCACAACCATGTTTCCTCCTAATCTGTCCACCAGCAAACATCAAAGATCAAAGAAAATAACAGAAAACAACAACCCCCCAGAAAATGAAGAATGGGTTACCACTACATTGAAAATCCAATATTTCGATCCCATCGACAAAAGATATTAATCTGGAGTGGGGAGGGTTGGATTGGGGGAGAATGGCGAATAGAATAGGGAGAGAATGGCAGTAAAGAGTATGGCAAACTGGGAGAGATGGCTGGGTGGGGGAGGGGTGAACAACAAGAATGGGGGAGGGGCAAGTATGAAGAGGAGAAGGAGCAGAAGGGAGGGAAAGACGACGAAGTGACGCATTGGGGTGGGCTGGGCGATCGCCGGAGGAAGGTAAGGGGCGGGGAGAGTGGATTGGGGTGGAGAGGGTAGAAGGGGGAGATGGAGATGTAGTTGGGGAAGATGAAGATAGGGGGGGATGCACCTAGACACTTGGGTTTTTTTTCTTTTTGATTTATTTTCTTTTGTTTTTATTCTTTTATTTTTGATTATATCGGATACAATTTTTAATAAATATTGTAAACATATGAAATATTGTTTTCATTAATTATTTTATTGTAAAATAAAATTATTATTTTATATGATGAATAATATTTTATTTTGATATTAATAAAGCATATATTTTTAAATAGGATGATAATTATTTTAAGAAAAACATCAAAATTTAAAATTAGATTGACCAAAATATCCCTCACATGACATGTACATGACCATTTTTCGTTAAATTTCTAACGCCGTTTGGTGCTAGGGGGCAAAGTGGGATTCATGGTTAATTAAGGTACCACCTTGGGACAAAATTCGCGCGAGGGTGCAAAGTGGGAATAGGTGCATACTTTGGGGTGGTAAACATATTTTGTCATTTTCTTAATTATTGTGCCCTACAAGTTGGTCTCACTTGTAGTTGGACGGAGGGAATATATCTTAACCACCAAACCAATGCACTATTTGTTCTTAGTTTCACAATATCTACTATAATTAAACAACGCTAAACAAAAATATATGACAAAAATTGAGATCTTATAATCAATTAATGAGATTTTTATAATATTCACAAAACCATCAACTTTGTAAAAAAGGAATATCAGAAAATTAGAAAACAAGATTTGAGAAAAAATATGAAAGACCTAAAAACATTTTAATTTTAATTGTAAATTATAGTATTTGAGAAACTTTTATATTTTTTTCATTACTACCCTTCAGTTAAGGTACTTATTTACATAAATGACACTAGATAAGTCTCTTATTACAAAAAAAATGTGAAAATTATGAATATATAAATGAGGCTTTGACCAATAAGTCCCTCAGCCAAATGAAAACAACCAATAAGGACAGACATTATGGAAACTTGCCAAAAAGTCCTTGGATTTTTGTTGGACCGAAATGCCCCTCTACTCCTTGATGCGCGTGTGCAGGAGGAACAAAAAAAAAAAAAAAACTGACGCTAAGCGCTGGTAGAACATGCGCTTTTTATTTCATCTCTCTCCTCCTCCCTACTTTTTCTCTATCTTCCTTTTTTTTTGCCTAAAAATTTTAAAATGTAATATCTTAAAATCTAAAAATCGAAAAAATAATCCGAGACCACCGTTTTAATCGTGTCGTCAAAACGAATTAAACAAGCACACTCAACACATAATTCCAATTTTATAAATAAAAATCTCATTTTTTACTAGTAAAAAGTTGAGAAAACCATTTTTCATTTCTCAATTAATTTCACACTTTTAGACAAGGAAAAACTCCATTTTGGTCCATTGTACTTTAGGGCGTGTTTCACTTTTACCATCGAACTTTATTTTTTTCATTTTTACCATTGTACTACAAACAATGGTGTCATTTCATACCAAATTTGGGTGTAAAATGACACCATTGTTTGTAGTACGATGGTAAAATTGAAACAAATTTGGGTATATAATATCGAATTTGGTTTAAAATGACACCATTGTTTGTAGTACGATGATAAAAATAAAAATAATAAAGTTCGATGGTAAAAGTGAAACACGACCCAAAGTATGATGGACAAAAACGGAGTTCTCCCTTTAGAAAATAAGAATTTCATTTTTAACTTGTAAAATAATTTTTCAACCGATTTCTCAGTTTTGTGATTTCTTAGTTGTGTGATTTAACAGTTGTGTCGTTTTTTTCATTTCTCAATTAATTTCACAATTTTAGAAAATCAACTTTCATTTTTCACTTGTAAAATAATTTTTCAACTGAGTTCACAGTTGTATGATTTATCAGTTATGTGATTACACAACTGTGTGATTTAACAGTTGTGTCATTTTTTCATTTTTCACTTGTAAAAACTGATAAATTTATTTATCAATTTTTCAAAATTATTATAATAACTGAGACGTGTATTTCACAGTTGTCACACATGAATTTGAATATAATAACTGGGACATTCATTTCACGGTTATTCACACATGAGTTTGAGTTTAATAACTGAGACATTGATTTCACAGTTGTATGATTTCACATTTTCTCATAATTGAGTATAAAAATTGATAAAAATATCTCTCAATTTTTCACAAGTGATAACTCAATTTCTCGGTTATTTAATTATAACGATTTGAGTATAAAAATTGATAAAATCATCTCTCAATTTTTAACAATTTGCACATTTAAAATTGATAAATTCATCTCACAGTATTTTTTTTTTTCACTTGCAATTTTTCACTTACAATTTTTCACAATTATGTTCAAAACAAACAACTCATTATAAAACTCTCAATGAAGGTGAATAAGTATAGAAGGAAAAGGGGCCACAAACTGATTACAAATGACTATGTCATTCTTTTTGTTGGAAATCCCAATTCATTCAGTGAGTGAGCCAAACAAACCGTACAACCACTATTGCAGCAAGGTGATGTACTTACGCAAGGAGATCCTATGGCCAATAAATACACCGTTGAGAGCAAAAACTGAAATTCCAGGAGCATTCTGATTCCCCGACGACACTGCGCCACCTCCCTCCATGTTCTTATAATGCCTTTCTTGGATTAAGATTAGCCCTTGAAATTGGATTTCAACCCTAAAATGATGGGCCAAATATAAATGCAAGAAACTCTTCCAAAGACAACCCTCTTTCAAAACAAATCAAACCAAATGAAGACCACAACGGAGACTGAGGGACAAGGGAGAGATTTACTCCTTTGACTCAGGAAGGTTCTAGTTTGAGGGCTTGTTCGCCGGAGAGATGGGGTCGGAGTGGCCGGAGAAGAGGAAGGGTTAGCGAGGGCAAAGAGAGAGAGAGAAATCGATCGAGAAAGAGAGTGCGTCTCCTAGGTTTACGATTTGGGGGAGGAGGGGTAAAAGACGTGGTATATAGCGAGGGTAGTTATGTCATTTAAAAAGTAAGAGGGGTTTATTGGGAAAATTGATTTCAACCTAGGGACCCTAAGGTATAATATGAAATGTTGTGTTTTTATTGGCAAATACCACCCTCTATCAAGGACTTATTGGAAAAAATCTCTATATAAATTCAATAACTCTTATACCTTAAGTATAAGAGTATTTCTAGTCTTATACCTAAGTATAAGAGGGGACTGGTTATAAAATATGAGATTTCTTTATGATTTTTGAAAAATTGTGTGTTTTTTTTTTTTTACAATTATACTTTAGATATAAGAGTAATTATAGTCATACTATATCTTAGCTAAATTATAAGACTAAAATGTGTCTTACAGTTAAACTATAAGAATCAATTTTAATAAAAATACATTTTTATGGTTTTTGAAAGAATTTTTGATTTTTTTTTTTTTTTTGAGAAAATAATGACTCTTATACCTCAAGTATAAGAAACAATCTAGTCTTATACTTACTGTATAAGAGTTAATATTAACAAAATATGAGAATTTGTAAATGATATTTTTTTGATAATATGAAACATTGTAAAAAAAAGAAGATAAATACTCTTATACTTCAAATATAAGAGATACTAGCCTTATACCTAAGAATAATAGTGATGGATAAAATCCACTGTGTAATAAAAATACCTTGCAAGTGTACAAGTGCCGAAGCAGCAGTATACAAAAGTAAGGGTCGAACCACAGAGACTCGTGGATAAACAAGTTGATTTAATTAATGTAAAGAATAACCAGGTGATTTTTTGATTGATTTTATTAAACTAATTTAACTAATAAGGAATGAAAGTAAACTAAATTAATAGGAAAAATAACGCAAAGATAGGATTCAGGATTAGACAACGAGATTCATGGATTGGGTTTCACAATACATTCACTTTATGCTATTTTCACTAATAAAGACATCAATATCATTCTAGGGTTCATTCACAAAATTAAGAGTTGAGACGGTTTGGTGTGCGATTTGCAACTCAAATATTCCTCTTTTATTACACTTCCAGTTACGTATATATAATAATCAAAGAATTCACAAAGATCAAAAGAATATATGAACCTAGATCCGTTTGATTTCAGTTATGTCCTCAATTGGATCTAAGTGGTAAAACAATGGTCAATGTATTAATGCCCGAGTTACTGTAGCAATAAATACCCACAAATTCTAGGGCCAAAAGTATCTTAACATAAATCTGAAACCCTAGAAAGAATTACAAATATTTTACCACTCTAGAATAATATTGAATTATGGATTAAGAACTATAGCATAAAGATCTTGTATTGTTACTACCAATCCGCAAATCACAAGAGAATTAGCTACTCATACTCATAATGATTATCACAAGAAAAGAATTAAAATTCATAAACCTGGATATTACGCTTGAGTAAATAAAACCTTCAATCTTGTTACAATCTTCAAAACCTAGAAAAAAAAACATAAAAAAAATTGTTCTGAAACCTAATCCCTTTTATCCATGAGAGAAGAGTCCAAAACCGAGAAGGAATTAACCAAATATTAAAAAATAATAAAATCCCGAAATTCCTGGCGAGGGTAGCAGGCGGGCGCATGGTGTCATGCAGGCGGGCGCATGGTGTCATGCAGGCGGGCGCTCCAGTGACCAGTACGTTGGGCCGTTTTGCTACTTTAATTCACGCGGGCGCTTGCAGATAGGCAAGCGGGCGCTTGTCTTGCTTTTCCAGTCTTCTTTTTTCTGCTTGGCTTTGACTGTTGACTGCTGACTTGGATAGTTGACTTTTGACTTGGAATTTGACTTAAGCAATCATGGTCTTCAACACTAAAGCACTAGGACTTTGCAACATAAAAAATACTAATAACACTGGAAAGAGTGTCAAAATGCACAAATTCTCACAAAGTTCCTCAAACACAAATAGACTAAAAATTACATTAAACTATTATAAATTACATCAAAAAGTCCATAAAAATAATATGAAAATGTAGGGATAATATATGATAAAATCGATTCAACAAATTCCCCCACGCTTAGACCATTACTCGCGTAGAACTCTTGTATCAACAATTTAGACCCTGTCTATTTTGGTTTAGCCAATAATTGCCTTAACTTGTAAAAATTGATTATCTCATCCAACCCACATTCTTTCAAGTCAAATCCCCGTTCTACCGTCACCCCATTATTCTGTTTATTCTCAAAATACTCTTCCGAATTGCGAGAGACAAAACGGGCATTGTCAAAATTTACGTTCACTTGGGGTGGGGGAACATGACCTTTACCCTTAGGCGGCATTATCACAGCACAATCAACCCACTCAAAGCTCTACAAAAAACTGAAAATTTCTTACCGGAGGGTCGCCGGAAAAAACTCGCCGGAGTTCGCCGAATATCGCCGGAGTTCAGAAAGATGATAGTTCCCGGAAGCTCGCAACCCAAAGATCACTTTACCCTTCTGTAGCACCTTCAAATTCCACCCCTAACACCTTCAAATCAACCTGTTCCCCTTCCTTTAAAGTTGAACAAAAATCTTGCAATTCCCCGGATCTAATGGTGATTTAAGGTTTGGATTCTTGATATTAGGTGAGAAAAGGGTAGAATTTGGTTCGAATTTGGTCAAATATGGTGGGTTTGGGTGGTTGATTTGTAGAGAGAGAGATATGGGTGAGAGGTAGGTTTTTAGAGAGAGGAAGAATATGGGGAAGATGGGGGAATTAGGGATAATTATTCCCCAATCCCGATTTTGATCAGAATTCGGTTTCCTTTCCGGCGCATCGAGCGGGCGCTCGTGACAAGGGCAGGCGGGCGCCTGGGGGTCGCGTGCGCGCTTGATAGAAACCACGCGGACGCTCAAGCGGGCAGTAGATCTGGAGATTTCGATTTGTTAATTCATGTGGGCGCCTAGTGACTCCCAAGCGGGCGCCTGGTTCAATTTTCGAGCAGAATTTTTTTTTTTTTGATACTCCAGCTCCGGTTGAATTGAATCTCTGCACATCACCACAAACAAACCTCACAAGCGTAATATCCATAAAAAATGATTCAAATCAATAAAATAAAATCTTTTTGGAAGGTGACACTATTTACACTCCCCTATAAACCCACAAACTCGGAGAGATCCAAGAAGGAAGACACGAACTAACTATTGACCGCACTTTCGTTGCCTACGTTCCCCCTAAGACAATAAGGGGCTCAGGTCACCGCAGTTCAAACCGACTTAAAATTAAAAGACATGAAAGCAATAGTAATATTTTTTTTTCTTTTTTTTATATATGAATACCACCACCCCCAAACCAAAAATATGCTATGTCCTCATGGCGTTTAAGAATAACACACTCACAATTCAAAAATGATGATAAACTGAAAGGAAAAACATAAAGCAACAAAATGATACATGGTTGGGTTGCCTCCCAACAAGCGCCTTTGTTTCAAGTCGATGGCTCGACATGATGCCTCAGAACTCCTAGAATTCAATATCCGGATCACCCAACGTGATCATGTCTACGTCCACCATGTCTGCAAGCATGTGGACCCCTTCATAATATGGTTTAACTCGATGTCCATTGACTTTGAAGGTTGTTCCATTTGTCAAATCTTTAAGCTCCACAGCTCCATGAGGGAACACTTGCACCAACTCAAACGGACCCGACCACTTGGACTTTAACTTGCCCGGAAACAACTTCAACCGGGAATTAAAAAGAAGAACTTTCATACCCGGAAGGAGAGTTTTGGATTTCAAATGTTGGTCATGATACCGCTTGGTGCGTTCCTTATACAATTTCGCACTGTCATAGCTTTCTTGTCTCATCTCCTCTATCTCATCAAGTGCTAATAGCCTTTTCTCCCCCGCTTGTGTCAAATCCATGTTGAGTTCTTTGATAGCCCAATATGCCTTGTGCTCTAGCTCAACAGGAAGATGGCATTCTTTGCCCTAGACAATCCGGTACGGGCTCATCCCAATGGGTGTTTTGTATGTTGTACGGTATGCCCATAGTGCATCATTCAATTTCAAGGCCCAATCCTTTCGGTTAGAACGCACTGTTTTTTCTAACACCCCTTTAATTTGTCGGTTACTCACCTCCACTTGACCCGAAATTTGGGGATGATATGCCGTGGCCAACTTATGTACAACCCCATACTTTTTCAACACATTATTGAACATCTTGTTGGTGAAGTGAGTCCCTTGATCACTAATGATCGCCCTTGGAACTCCATGCCTGCTGAAAATACAATCACAAACAAACTTGCAAACAACATTAGCATCATTAGTGCGGGTTGGAATTGCTTCCACCCATTTTGACACATAATCGACTGCCACAAGAATGTAAAGATAACCATGAGATGGAGGAAAAGGACCCATAAAATCAATGCCCCACACATCAAAAATGTCAAAAATTAAATTATTTTGGAGGGGCATCTTATCTCTTTTTCCTATACTGCCGGACCTTTGACATCTATCACACCCCACACAAAATTCCTGAGCATCTTTAAATAAAGTTGGCCAATATAGCCCGCTTGAAGAACTTTCCTAGCGGTCTTTTGCCCACTAAAATGACCCCCACATTGGAGTTCATGGCAAAACCTCAACACACTAGCCTGCTCATGCTCAGGAATACAACGGCGAATAATCTTATCCGGACACACTTTCCACAGATAAGGGTCATCCCAAATGTAATGCTTCACATCCGACTTAAACTTTCGTTTTTGGTCGTAAGTGAAGTGTGGTGGCATCAAGTTAGTCACCAGATAATTCATGAAATCAGCATACCAAGGCTCTTGAACATGTAAAGCAAACAGTTGCTCATCCGGAAAACTTTCATTAACCGGAATCGCCCCATCAATTACACTCGTGAAAGTGAAGTCCTCAAGCCTAGATAAGTGATCCGCCACCACATTTTCGGTCCCCTTCTTATCTCTAATCTCAATATCAAACTCCTGCAGTAGGAGCATCCACCTAAGAAGTCTAGGTTTAGCATCCTTTTTATTCAACAAATATTTTAATGCAGCATGATCAGAATAGACAATTACCTTGGATCTAAGCAAGTAAGAACGAAACTTTTTGAGAGCAAACACAACTGCTAAAAATTCTTTTTCAGTGGTAGTATAATTCAGTTGTGCATCATTTAATGTTCTACTTGCATAATAAATCACATGAGGTAATTTGTCCACTCTTTGCCCCAACACAGCCCCAATCGCAAAATCAAACGCGTCACACATGATCTCAAAAGGTAGAGACCAATTGGGGCTAGAGAGAATGGGGGCACAAGTTAATTTTTCTTTCAACAAATTAAATGCTTCCAAGCATTCTCGGTCGAAGATGAACTCAATATCCTTAGCGAGCAAGTTACATAAAGGCTTAAAAATTTTGGAAAAATCTTTTATGAAACGCCTATAAAAACCCGCATGGCCTAGAAAACTTCGCACACCTTTAACCGACACAGGGGGAGGTAATTTAGAAATCACATCAATTTTTGATTTATCAACCTCTATCCCCTTACTAGATACCAAGTGCCCTAACACAATACCATGCCTCACGAGAAAATGACATTTTTCCCAACTAAGGGTCAAATTTGTCTCGCAGCAACGTTTTAAAACCAATGTCAGGTTCTCGAGGCACCCGTCAAAGCTATTACCAAAGACCGAGAAGTCATCCATAAAGACTTCAACACATCTCTCAATCATGTCAGAGAATATGGAGGTCATACACCTTTGAAAAGTCGCAGGTGCATTATATAGCCCAAAGGGCATCCTCCTGAAAGCGAATGTGCCAAAGGGACACGTGAAAGTGGTCTTGGCTTGGTCCTCACGTGCAATGGGAATTTGGTTATATCCCTAGAAACCATCCAAGAAGCAATAATACTCATGTCCCGCTAACCTCTCTAAGATTTGGTCAATGAAGGGCAAAGGGAAGTGATCTTTCTTTGTTCCAGCATTCAGTTTGCGCAAATCTATGCACATTCTAAGCTCAGTCACTTCCCTTGTTGGGACTTCCTCACCCCTCTCATTAGTGGTGACAGTGTAACCCGATTTCTTAGGAACGACTTGAACCGGGCTCACCCACTCACTATCAGCAACGGCATAGATAATGCCTGCATCTAACAATTTTAGGACCTCTTTCCTAATCGCCTCCTCCATGTGAGGATTTAGCCTCCTCTGTCTCTCTCTAGACGGCTTAGCACCATCTATGAGATTAATTTTGTGCATGCACATGGAGGGGCTTATGCCTTTGATATCTGCTAAGGTCCACCCTATGGCCTACTTGTGCTCACGAAGCACTTTGATCAACTTGGCCTCTTGTTCTAGGGTCAAATCTGAGGCAATTATCACGGGCAAAGTCTCTCCCTACCCAAGAAAAACATACTTTAAATTTGAGGGGAGGGTTTTCAGCTCAAGAGCTAGAGGGGTTACAATAGAAGGCACCGACTTCTCATTGAAGTGGCCTAGGGGGTGAAACGGGCCATCACTAGGATGGTGTTCGTCGGCCTTTTCCACAGGCATCAGTTGAACATCCGCATTATCCCTAAGTTTCTCACCGCCAGTTGACAACAAAGACTCTAACTCCTCACAGTCTCTCTCATGCCACAGAACTTCACTCACACAATCCTCAACAATATCCACACAGTTACAAAACTCATCATCTATGGGACTTTGCATGACATCAAACACAGATATTTCTATTTTCTCATTAGCCACACACATAGATAGAGTCCCATCACCCATATTAATGATGGTGTTAGTAGTAGTCATAAATGGACGCCCAAGCAATATGGGAGAATCCTGACTTTTCCCAACACCATTCACAGTTTCTAGCACCACAAAATCCACATGAATAATTAAATTGGCTACCTGCACCAAAACATCCTCCACAATTCCCAATGGCCTCTTGATTGAACGATCGGCCAGTTTCAAGGTCATTGTGGTGGATTTTAGCTCAGGTAAACCCAACTCAAGATACAAATAATGGGGCAAAAGATTAATGCTAGCACCAAGATCCAACATTGCCTTCACCTTTTTAGAGTCCCCCATAGATATAGAAATGTTAAAACTTCCGAGGTCCTTCAATTTAGGTGGGAGGTTCTGTTGTACCATAGCACTAGCACTTTCTCCCATAATCAACTTCTCATCATTCCCATACTTGGGTTTCCTGGAATGTAATTCTTTGAAAAACTTAGCATAAGCTGGAATATTTTTAATGACATTCAACAATGGAAGATTAATGTTCACTTTTGAAAACATGTCATACAAATCAAACATTTGTTTATCCAGTTTGCTTTTCATAAATCTACCAGGAAACGGTACAAGAGGTACATATGGCTTGGGAGTGGGAGAATCAGTAACAAGAATTTCCCCCATGCCATTAGTACTCTTATCAACAACATCCTCCACAAGGATTTCAGAAGGTTTAGGAGAAGGTTCAGAATGTACCTCATTACTTACCTGGTTTCCATTTCTTAAGGTCATGATGGCCTTGGCTTGCCCCCTTTGACTTGGGAAGGTTCCCGGTTTATGCCCTTGCTGCCCCACAGCTAGTTGACCAATTTGGGTCTCCAGCTTTTTGTTGACAGCATCCTGCTGCTTCTCTCGCTGCTCCATCATCAACCTCATCTGTTGTTGCTCTTGCATCATTGACCTCATCATATCCTCCAAAGATTGCTTAGGTTGCTGTTCTGGATTCCCTTGTGGGGGAGAAGGATAGAGAGGTTTTTGTTGAAACTGATTCCCTTGGTTACCCCTCCACGAAAAATTCAGGTGATTTCTCCAATCTGGATTATAAGTGTTAGAATACATACCACCTTGATTTTGTCGTGGGGGGTAACCTTGCATAGCATTAACCTGTTCAAAATCACACTGCCCAACACTTTGGCAAACATTAGTAGCATGAGCATTAGAACCACAGTTAGCACAGAAATCAGCTATCACATTAGCACTTGATGAACCCATATTCATGTTAAATTTTGCCAAATTTTGGTTCATCAAGGATACCTGTCTAGCAAACTCATCTACACCACTTAATTCATGTACTCCCCTAGGTTTCCCTCTAGAGCCTTTTTCTTGAGAATTGGTGCCTAACATCTCAAATAAATCTTGAGTTTCAGCAACAGTTTTGGCTCCTAAAAAGCCACCTGCTGCATTGTCAACCATAGCTTGGTCGGCTGCAGTCAACCCCCCATAAAATGTTTGATGTAAAAGGGCCTCAGGAAAAGCATGATGGGGGCATTGCACTTGTAACATTTTAAATCTATCCCATGCCTCATGGAATGGCTCACCTTGATCTTGAGTAAATCCTATAATTTTCTGTCTAAAGGTGGCCAAAGTGGCATGTGGGAAAAATTTCTTAAGAAAAATATCGTTCAACCCATCCCATGTGGTAATACTCCTAGCAGGAAGTAACAGAAGCCAAGTTTTGGCTGCCCCTTGAAGAGCAAAAGGGAAGTATTGAAGCCTTAATTGTTCGTCAGTAACCCCCTCCTTGACTGGGAATCCTGACACAATCATCATATATTCTCTCAAAAAGTTCAAAGAATCCTCACCGAGAAGACCCTGGAACTTAGGCAACTAACTAAAATAATGGCCCTTTGCCTCATAGGTTTTAGCTGCATCAGTCAAGACAATGCACGATACCGATGTGTCGACCTTGGGCCTAGCATACTCTTTCATTAAAGGGTTAGCCATTACTACTTCAATTTCTTCTCCCTCGATGGAAGAAGTTTCCAATTCACTTAAAACTACCTCTGTCTCGGTGACAGAAGCTTCAGATTCAGACTCACTAATAGAGGGAATGCCCCTATCAAGTCTATCAATATTATCGTTCAAAAGGACCAGCTGGGGATCCAATGAACGTCTACCAAACATACACCGATTAAATGAACTTGTAAATCACAACAAGTCCCCGGCAGCGGCGCCAAAAACTTGATAGATAAAATCCACTGTGTAATAAAAATACCTTGCAAGTGTACAAGTGCCGAAGCAGCAGTATACAAAAGTAAGGGTCGAACCACAGAGACTCGTGGATAAACAAGTTGATTTAATTAATGTAAAGAATAACCAGGGGTTTTTTTGATTGATTTATTAAACTAATTTAACTAATAAGGAATGAAAGTAAACTAAATTAATAGGCAAAATAACACAAAGATAGAATTCAAGATTAGACAACGAGATTCACGGATTGGGTTTCACAATACATTCACTTTATGCTATTTTCACTAATAAAGACATCAATATCATTCTAGGGTTCATTCACAAAATTAAGAGTTGGGACGGTTTGGTGTGCGATTTGCAACTCAAATATTCCTCTTTTATTACACTTCCAGTTACATATATATAATAATCAAAGAATTCACGAAGATCAAAAGAATATATGAACATAGATCCGTTTGATTTCAGTTACGTCTTCAATTGGATCTAAGTGGTAAAACAATGGTTAATGTATTAATGCCTGAGTTACTGTAGCAATAAATACCCACAAATTCTAGGGCCTAAAGTATCTTAACATAAATCTGAAACCCTAGAAAGAATTACAAATATTTTACCACTGTAGAATAATATTGAATTATGGATTAAGAACTATAGCATAAAGATCTTGTAGTGTTACTACCAATCCGCAAATCACAAGAGAATTAGCTACTCATACGCATAATGATTATCACAAGAAAAGAATTAAAATTCATAAACCTGGATATTACGCTTGAGTAAATAAAACCTTCAATCTTGTTACAATCTTCAAAACCTAGAAAAAAAACATAAAAAAAATTGTTCTGAAACCTAATCCCTTTTATCCATGAGAGAAGAGTCCAAAACCGAGAAGGAATTAACCAAATATTAAAAAATAATAAAATCCCGAAATTCCTGGCGAGGGTAGCAGGCGGGCGCTTGGTGTCATGCAGGCGGGCGCTCCAGTGACCAGTACGTTGGGCCGTTTTGCTACTTTAATTCACGCGGGAGCTTGAGCGAGCGGGCGCTTGTCTTGCTTTTTCTTTTTCCTGCTTGGCCTTGACTGTTGACTGCTGACTTGGACAGTTGACTTTTGACTTGGAATTTGACTTAAGCAATCATGGTCTTCAACACTAAAGCACTAGGACTTTGCAATTACATAAAAAAAACTAATAACACTGGAAAGAGTCTCAAAATGCACAAATTCTCACAAAGTTCCTCAAACACAAATAGACCAAAAATTACATTAAACTATTCTAAATTACATCAAAAAGTCCATAAAAATAATATGAAAATGTAGGGATAATATATGATAAAATCGATTCATCAAATAGCGGACTAGTTAATAAAATATGAGACCTTTTTATGATTTTTATTTTAAAAAATGTGAAAAAGTTATGAAAAAAATACTATTATACTTCAGTTATAAGAGGGAACTAGTCTTATACCTATGTATAGGAGTGGACTCGTTGATAAAATTTGAGACTTTTTTTTTTTAAACAAAATGTGAAATGTCGTGACTTTTTTTACTCCTATACCTTAAATATAAGAGTAATTCTAATCTTATATCTTAGGTATAGGGTTTTAAAGAAAATGTGGAAATAATTACTCTTATACCTCAAGTATAAGACACGAACTAGTCTTATACTTTCAGTATAAGAGTTAATATTACTATAATATGAGACATACTTAAATGATTTTCAAAAATGTGATTTTTTAAAAAAAGTTAAATAAATAACTCTTATACCTTAAGTATAAAAGTAATTACAGTCTTATGCATACGTATAGGTGCAGACATGTTAATATAATATGAGACTTTTTTATAATTTTTTTTTTAAGAAAATGTGAAAATTTGAGAAAATAAATTACTCTTATACCTTAAATATAAGAGTAATTTAGTCTTATACATAAGTATAGGAGGGGACTGATTAATAAAATATGAGACATTTTTATGTTTTTTTGTAAAGAAAACTTGAAAATTTGTGATTATTTTTTACTCTTATACTTTAGGTATAAGAGTAATTCTAGTCTTATATTTTAGGTATAGGATCAGTGCAATAGCAATTATAAAAATAAATACCTAAGCTGGCATGTCAATAAATAAGGGACTTAACTGGTGTCATTTATGTAAATAAATGCCTTAACTATACAGTAATAATGAAAAAAAATATAAAAGTTTCTCAAATACTACACTCCCTCCGTCCTAATTTTCTTTTCAATCCGTCCCACCATAAATGAGACTGCCCAAAATAAAAATGTTGTAATACATTTATATTCAACTATATAACCCCACTATTTAACTCCACTCATTCTCTCTCTTCGTTTTCCACCACTCATTTTATTCAACGAACACTACTATTACCCCGCTCATTCTCTATCTTCATTTTCTACCACACATATACTACGTTTTTCTTAATTACTGAGCCTCACACGTTTGTTTCTCTTGTGGTGGGACGGAGGGAGTATTTTCCAATTTGTTTTAGGTCTATTATATTTTTTCTAATAAAAGATTTAAATCTTTTTTTATTTTAATCATGTTTTTTAATTTTTGGATATTTTTTTCCAAATTAATGTTTTGTTACTGAAAGTTCAATTCCCACTCCGTACCTTTAGTTGATATTTTTGCTCTTATTACTCTAGAAAAAAACACGTGGGTCAGGGCTAGACAGGTGGGGCGCCAGTGGGCGTGCTTTAAGCTCTGGGTTTTTTTTCTCAATCAAAGGGTTTCTATGGAATTTTGGATCTCACTTGGGTATTTATGGGATTGTTATTTGGCCCAGGGAGCCTAGAGTCCAAGCCCCCAACAAAAACTCTCTACCCACTTATTCTTTTCTACTTTACTTTTTATACACACAATATTTACTTTTCTTTATCTCCGTGCAAAGTAAAAAAGAAAATGTTAAATTAAGCCGGAACGACTAGTAAATTAGTAGTACTCCAATATATATGTCGTCCATCTCGAAAGGAGCCATATATTTTGCATGGAGTATACTTTTCGGCTTTCTCCCAATCCCAAAGAGGAACAAACTAAACATAACAGTGTTATCGAAAGTTATGATATACTCACAACATTTAATTTTTTTTTATCTCCGTGCAAAGTAAAAAGGAAACGTTAAATCAAGCCGGAAGGACTAGTAAATTAGTAGTACTCCAATATATATGTCGCCCCTCTCGAAAGGAGCCATATATTTTGCATGGAGTATACTTTCTGGCTTTCTCCCAATCCCAAAGAGGAACAAACTAAACATAACAGTGTTATCGAAAGTTATGATATACTCACAACATTTACTTTCTTTATCTCCGTGCAAAGTAAAAAAGGAAACGTTAAATCAAGCCAGAAGGACTAGTAAATTAGTAGTACTCCAATATATATGTCGTCCCTCTCGAAAGGAGCCATATATTTTGCATGGAGTATACTTTTCGGCTTTCTCCCATTCCCAAAGAGGAACAAACTAAACATAACAGTGTTATCGAAAGTCATGATATTTTAATTTTTAAATTGTTCATGGTAGAGTGATGTTGAGGACCGATTTGGAAATATGTGGTTGGATAGTGAATTAGCATTACTAGTAATTGTATTTTGGGCTACAAATCTAAGGAGTCCAAAAAGTATTTGTCACCTAAAAAGTCTTAAGGTGACCAAATTATGGCCTAGTCGCTAGAGGTTGGCCTTTGGCTACCACTCTTAGGCGACCAACATGTTTATCGCCTTATTGCTGCTTTGCTCCACCAAGTGCAACATTCGTCACCTATAGACAATTTTTGGTGACCAAAACTGTTGTGACTAAGAGATTGGTCATGAACAAGCCTTCTTATTATGACTTCTTTGGCGACTAGAAAATGGTCTCCTCAAACAATTTCAGGCGACAAACAAAAAACGTGGTCACCTTAGAAATATGTTTGGTAACCAAGCATTTGGCTTCAAAATTACATGGTCACCTTAGATTAACTTTATACGACCATAAATAAACATGTCACTTAATTTCCTTTTAGGTGACCAAGTCTTTGGTGATGAATATTCTAGTGGCCTAAATGTATATTTTGGTGACTATGTGTGTTACATGGTCACATGTAGTTAACTTTATGCAACAAATATAATTCTTTGTGGCCAGAAGTAGGGTTTAGGTGCCAAGGTCCTTGGTGACCAATAATGGTCGCCTAAAGTTTCATCCATTTTACATGTGGTCTTTTGTCTAGCAAAGTGTGGTCTTTTGTCTAGCAAAATCTGACTTTTCCTACCAAAATATCTCTAAAAAGTTTTTCTCAATGGTTACATAAAAAGTAGTGTTGCTCCAGTTAATTATTTAAAGTATCTCTCAATAGGCACATCAAGAATAGTGTTGCTCCAGTCAATAATTTAAAAGTTTCTCTCAATAGTTACATAAAAAATAGTGTTGCTTCGATCAATAATATAAAGTTATTCTCAATAGTTCCAAAAAAAGTAGTGTTGCTCCAGTCAATAATTTGTGTTGTCATATCGCCTATCTATTCTTTAAACTAGAAAATAAACCCGTCCTCCGCATGGGAGCTAGAACACCTAATGACATTATGGTGAATTTAAATTGTCTCTTTTTTTTTTACTTTTTTAAAAGATCATGTTATTGCTAAAATTATTTGATAATGAAATTTAAATAATTTATTTGAAGGTTAAACTGGATTTGTTAAATATACTCTTTCCATCCCAAACTTTTTGTTAATAATTTCCGTTTTGAATTTCTCATAAGTTTAATTACTGATAAAAGTAAATTTCTCTCCTAAATTGCTGAATAGTCATAAGATTGCTGGCATGTTTTTGTAAAATATTTAATATATACACTCAGTCACGTATGTGAGAAGCTATGAAAAGTTATGAACTGAAGACCCATTGCTTACTACTTAGCCCTAACTACCTATATACTCCTTCCGTCTGAATTGTTATGTTAGATACAATAGCTATTGTAATTTTCTCTAATTCTTTGTAATTAACTAAATCTTAGTAATTAACTGCAATAATTTTACATACTCTATTAAATTAACAAATTCAACATACTCGTTGCTTAAAGTAGTGTGTGTTGTGTGTGCCTCTTATTTGTTTAGGTTAACTACCCAAATTTCTCAAAATTTATTACGAATATTATTCTTAAACTCTGCAAGAGACTTTAGTTATATGGAAGAAACCTGACTTCAAACCTGATTGGCCGAAAAAAGTTTCTCGTCCATCTTTCGACATGCTTGTTCCTTCCTTCTCTTTCGCTTGCAAATTTGAACTTCTTTTTTTATTTTTTTTACTCATCAAATAAGCACGCTTCATAGCACGATTTTTTTAGCAATTTCTTTTGAAGGAATACCTACAAAAATTAATATAACAACAAATACAATAGTTAGTATATAATGCATGAAATATTGAAATAGAATATTATATTACCGATATGGGGGGGTTGATAAATCATTGCGTCGTCTTCTTCCCATTGGCTTCATTTATGTATAGAAAAGTATGAATAATGAAATTATCCTTGCATCTAAAATGAGAATGGTGTCTTTTTGGTAGAGTTGAGAGCTTAAAAGTACTATTTGATAAATAAATATTTGGTTTTTATATTTTTTGTAGTAGTTTTTAAAGTTGAAGAGTCTTATAACTTATGAGATCATGAATACAAGTCATATTAATAATATGTAAGTTAGAGACTTTTTATATGTTAGCATAAATGCAAGTTATATTAATAAAATGTAAGTTAGAGACTTTTTAGATTTTAGCATTATTTATTACAATGGTTCATCTTATCTTTTCATTTTCTATGATTTCAAGTTCACTTGATACTTTAAACTTTAAGAATTCCATCATAATTCAATGGTTTTGAATAATATATTGTCTCTTGGAATACATGAAAGGATCAAAGCCATTGAATTATGAAAATTTGAATAGTCAAAAACTAAAAAGTCACTTCTTAATGAATTGTTCTTTAATGCATCCAAACCCTACCTAGTCTAATACTCTATATATAAGAGTATATGTCTACCTAGTCTAATACTATCTATATAAGAGTACATATTCTATTAGATATGAATCTTTTCTTATCTTCTTATAGAATCACTAAATTACCTACTATCATACCTATGGATATTACATATTATTTTTACCAAGGTAGGAGAATGCCAAAAGCCTCTATGATTCCAAAAGTAATATTGCATGAAATCCTCTAAATCAAGATAAACCCATTTTTGGCTTATGTGTCATTCCCAAGGTAAGTTTCACCAACTTTAAAATACTATAGTACTCCCTCCAGTCCAAAATAACTGTTTTTTTTTTGCATTTGCACAACTCTTAAGAAATGTAATAATTATCATGACTTAGTGACAAAAGTTCCAACTTTACCCCTATTATGTGTGCAACTTTCTTACATTAATGTCTCACACTAAGATAATTAATAAAAGAGAACAAGTTTCAATGCAAGGATAAAAGAGACATTTAGCTCAAAAGTGGCATTTATTTTGGACCAAAATTTTGGTCCAAAAGTGACAGTTATTTTGGACCGGAGGGAGTATAGATTTTTAAATTTTTTGAGTTTTAGATAATTTATATTTAGTGATAAATGCTTGGTCACTTTAGATATTTAGGGTTCCAAACTTTGCATTGGTGACCTTAAAGATCTTATGGTGACTAAATTGCTTGTCACCAAAGAGTAGGAACACACATATCAAAATGTTCTTTGAGAAAGTATCTTTCAATAGTAACATCAAGTATAAAGTTGTTCATAATAACATCAAAGACTTCATTGATAAAGCTTTGAGAATATTTTCCCTAGGTGACAAATATTTTAATAAAATAAATTATTATTTTGTCACCTAAACTATTTTGAGAGTCTATAAATTATCTTTCACTACACACCATTATTGCATCCATACACTAGATATTTTATACTAAATCTTCTATACTTGTGTGAATGCCCCTTTCCGACGATGCGGGCGACGCACGGGAAGTCTTTCTTTTATTTATCTTTATTTTATCTTATCTATGGGATTAGGATATTCAAGTTGGCATTTAACCTTATTAAGAGTCGCCACGTTGTTTTTATCGAGCTAAAACATTGAGAAAAAAGCTAACAAAGAGGGTTCGGGGGTCATGTTACGACAAGAGAAGAATTATGTTATCACTCCTATCGCCCGATAGATCGGACTTTCTATCATGATGAGTGTGTTAGTAGTGTGTTAGTGATTGAGACTGGATCCGAAGATTGCCTACGTTCCTCTCGTGATGAGAAGCTCAGGTCAGCGTAGTTCGCACATAATCGGAATAGGGAGAAAGAAGCGGGATCATGCATAATGAAGGGGGATGAGAAAGAATCATGCAAGATGATCACATCCTAGAATAATGATTATACCATCGATAAGATCAATGTGTAGTCCTCATATTCATCCTTGGAGAGTTACTGATCATGGGAGTAATTACATAAAGTTTAGGGTTTAGAAGTAGTTCCTAGATCTTGGAGATCATCATCGGCTATACAATATAAACAGGGATTAAAACATTAGATCTAGTATGTTATGCATGGGATAAGCCGTAGATCTAGCATAATAATAAGAACATCATGAAATATGTATGAAATAACACATAAGCATGAAGATCGCTACCCTAGTTATAGAGCATATTATGAATTCTAGCAAGAACATGAAGAACACATTATGAATCATATGAATATTGATGAATAAACATGATGAAACTAGTATAAATCAGATCTAAACTAAGAAAACATGACAAATTCTCACCAATCTTAACAAGAGCGAAGTCGAATCCCTAGCGCGGATTCGCCGGACCTTCAGGATTGCTAGAAAGGCTTGAAGAGAGAGTTCTGCCGTCAGTTTGGCTTGTGGAACTCGGGGGAGAGAATTGTGTATTGAATTATGAACTTAGGTCATCTATTTATAAGAAAACTTGATCTGGGAGAAGTGGCCGCCCGGCCGATCCAGGTGGATTAGCTCGATTCCCAAGGTTCTGATCAATTTGGACTCTGAAGAAGGATTAGATAACTTCTATCTTTGCAGCTTCATCCGATCAATCGTTGATATCTTCTTATCTGGGCTTTTCGGGAAATTCCGGATAAGTCCTGCGCAGCTCGTAAATACCTGGGAGGTCCCTGTGAGTTTTAGAATGCCTAATAACTCATTTTCAGGTTGGGTACTAACAGTAGCCCCCCGGCGACGTTTCTTTCAAGGCAGGGAGGGTCGTCGATTTAAGAAAAGGAACCGATCTGAAAGATGAGTTCCAAATCGAGAGAGGAGTGAGAAAGAAAGTGACCAAGTTGGTCGAGTGGCTGAACCTTGGTCAGGCTACCTACGTATCCAAGTGGAATTAATCCAATCATAGTTCGAGACTGTTGGTAGTGGTGCCCTAGGCACGTTTAATAAACGTTGTAATTGTTATCATTTATTTCATATCAATAAAGAGATGTTTTGATTATTATTGTTGTTCATGTTTACTTATAATAATCCCCGTCCCTAGTACTTGTTAAGCACTAGTATAAAGGCTAAATGATCATGGGATGATCATGTTAGATTTATGGGTACTTGTTTGGAACAAGGTACTGGACATGACCCGCTGTATGAGATTTATGTCATGGTCTATGTCATACATATATCTCATATTAGTTATGTCATTTGAATCCTTAGACATGAAGTTATTATAGTCTTCCACTTGATGAACATTGTGTTTGACATATTCAAACACTACCTTAACACGGTAGTTATAAAGGGTATGATTGGCATAATCGGATTCCCGTTGGGAAGAATAATAAGCTAAATGGATTTGTCCCTCCACGGAGAGATGTCAAGATTGGGCCTCTCGAAGGAATGATGTTGATGAAATGTTCGGCCGGACTCAAATGGATTGATTAGATCAATAGCATTTGAATTATCAACATATTCGTAATCGAGAAAGTATTAAACAAAAACAAGTTGACTGTGTGACCATGACTTGTGTTCAATGACATCGTGGACAAAGGGATTGTGACATATTCTAAAGGAATGCGAACTTGTATCTAGTTATACTATTTGGGTAGGTATGACGGTTTGCTAGAACCTAATCATATCTTATGGGATCATGTTTGAGCCCATTGCCAACTTAGTATAATCCTAGAGGGTCACACACAATATAACGAATCTTAAATAAAAGGACTATATTGGCATTTAGGGTCGGAGGACTTCCAAGGAATTTTTGGAAAGTTCTGGGCCTCCTGGTCAACCAAGCGGGCACTTGGGTTGCACCAGGCGGGCGCCTGAACAAGCCGGAAAAGAATTGGACTTTCTGTCCAAACAAGCGGGCGGCTGGGTAGGACCAGGCGGGCGCCCGGTATGCCAATTGGAAATTTCCTAATTCGATTAGGAATGGTTTTTGGCACAAGTTACCTATTTGGAATAGGTCTTAATTGTGTATAAAAGCACCAATTCGGCCAGACCATATTAACAAGTGCTTTTGTGAGTCTCAAAGAGTTTGGGAGAGATTTTATTTTGTTCTAAGATATCATTGATTGAGGAACAAAATAATTCACAAATAAATTCCATATAGTTCTTTATTAAATTGTGAAAGCGTGTTTTACAATTATTGGTCTAGCAACCAAGATCAAAGAAGCTCCTTTGATATTCGTTCGAAGTGTGGATACCGCTAGAGGGTGAAAATCATCATCTTCAAAGTTCGTGTTCAAGCTTTGTGATCGTGATCAAGTCTTCAAGTTTCTCCACCAAAGATCAAGAGAAAATTCATAGCCATCAAGGGTTAGTTATTCCTCTATTCATCTTGTTGTATTTGATTTAATCATATGAATGGATCCATGGCTTTGGGTTTTCTTAAAATTTTAATTGCTCTATTCCGCTGCGCATGTTACTTGGAAACCCAACAGTGGTATCAGAGCCCCGTTCATGTTGATTAATTCAATACTTGGATCATGTTGTGTATATAAATTGTTTATGTGCCAAGCATGATATGAATATTGGATTATATGATGTTTATGTGTTTTGTGATTTTATGTGGTTTATTGTTTTTCCAACTTTAATCGCACGATTCAATCGCAATAAAAATTATGGTGGATTCTGAATTATTTCGATTATTGATTTTGATTGGATCAAGGTTTTAATAATCGGGGAAAAATAATTTTGAGACAAAATTTTCGAACTTTAAAATTCCATACTATTCTGGCCATTCAAGTGGCCATTCAAGCGGGCGCCTGGTCTTTTGCAGGCGGGCGCTCGGTGGCCAAGATTTGTTCTGATTTTGGTTAAAATCTGAATATGGAATTTTCGATAAATTCGACAAAACCAGTAACAGAACCAGTCCAGACTTGTTGATCTGGAATGGGTTTTGGGTAGTTGGTTTGTGTGTGGATTTTGGGGTTTGATTTTCCTATTTGTTTTAGTCTTGTGATTCTAAGATTGGTTCAAGGTTTGGATGGCTAATCTGCGTTCATCGAGATTGTGTTTCCCAAACTTGATCGCAATCAAAGTCTCAAAGATAAAACGAAGTTAGAATTATGAAGAGTTCATAATTGCTAAAATTGAGAAACAAAATTCTTGATTTAATGATTGAAGATCCATGTGGAATTGTGAATGCAATTGGCCTACGTTCATCGAGACCATCTATTGCTTAGTTTCGGCTACATGGACTACTTTCTTGGTTTCTTGAATTAGTGCGGGATTGTGGTTTCCTAATGGCTTAGTTCGACCGCACTTCTTGTTGTCTTGATTTGGAGATAATAACCAAAGTTGAAATAGTCTCATCCTCATAATTATAGAGAAACTAATGACACATAAATATCATGCTTAAATTAATGGAGATTAATTTAGTGTCTAAACTTGATGTGTAACATGTTTATATTATGTGCTCATAAATGTGTTATATGCTATATGTGATGAACCTTCAAAGAAAGTTTTAAGTCTTTTATTGCCATGCCATGATTAAAACACTTGTTAGTACATGAGTGATTTTAATGTAGATTCGCCCTAGCGAGATGCATTAAATTTGTTTATGTATGAGCAAGATAGATAGTGTGGGCACGCCCTAGCGGGACACATTAACTGTGCGTTTAAAATGGTTAGACTTAATTGGGCGTCAAAACAGTTTTGGGCCTAGGCAAAGATGAGGTTTAACATGCTTTTTGAAATTTGATTTCTTAAAGAATCTCATAAAAGGAACTAAGAGTCATATGAGATATGATTGACAAGAGTTGTCTACCTAATTAATTTGATTTTGTGTAATCCGCCTTAGCGGACTTGAAATTAAATTAAAGTTGGATCTTAACCCATTTAAATTATATTATACATTGGATGTATATGAAGGTTATATAATTTAGTGGGAGTATTTTGTTTGAAAAATACATTATTTATCTCTTTAATGAAAACGGTACTTATTAAATTTTGGAAATTTTTGCATATTTGTAGATAATGACTAATAACACTCAATCAATGTCGTTGCGATCGATCCTTGAGAAGGATAAGCTCGAAGAGAATGGTACAAACGTTATGGATTGGATCCGTAGCATAAGAATTGTTCTTAGGCAAGAAGATAAGTTGTACATTCTCGATGGGCCTCTCCCCGCTGAACCACCGCCTACTGCCCCTAGGGTAGAAAGAGACAATTAAAAGAAACATCGTAATGATTCTAGAGATGTAAGTTGTCTCATGCTTGCTGCTATGTGTTCAAAACTCCAACAAAGTTTGGAACATTTGGAAGCCTATGAGATAGGCGTGGAGTTGAGAACTATGTTTCAAGAGCAAGCTAGGCAAGAGAGGTACAAGACCATTATTGCATTCACTACTAGTAAAATGAATGAAGGGCAACAAGTGAGTCCTCACTTTCTTAAAATGAAAGGTTATGTAGAGCACCTTGAGAAACTTGGCTATCCAATCCCATTGGAGCTAGCCACGGATCTCATTCTTAATTCATTGCCTAAAAGTTATAATCAGTTTGTAATGAATTATAACATGCATGGAATGGATAAGAATCTCTCTGAGTTGCATGGGATGCTCAAAACTGCAGAGATGAAAATTGTGGAGAAAGGTTCTCCCGTGCTCTTGGTTTATGATGGGAAGAAGCCTGGTGCCAAAGGCAAGGGTAAGGCAAAAGTTGTCAAACCCAAGATAAGCAAGGCAAAGGTTGCCAAGGCTTCTGAGGCAAAACCTGATTCACAAAAGGATGCAATCTGTTTCCATTGTCAAGAAATTGGTCATTGGAAACGTAATTGCAAGGCTTTCTTGGAAGAGCAAAAGAAGAAGAAGAGCAGCAAGGCTGCGTCGACTTCAGGTATCTATATGATAGATATTCTCCTTTCTACCACTGATTCTTGGGTATTGGATACCGGATGTGGTTCTCACATTTGTCTAAATGTGCAGGGACTAAAGAATATGAGACTTCTTAAAGAAGGTGAAGTAGATCTACGTGTGGGAAATGGAGCAAGAGTTGCTGCATTAACCGTAGGGACTTATGAAGTCACTTTACCTTCCGGATTAATTCTTGTTTTGAACAATTGTTATTATGTTCCGGATTTAAGCAGAAATATTATTTCAATTTCTTGTTTGGATAATGAAGGTTTTAAGTTTCTTATTGAGAATAAGAAATTTTCTATTTATTTAAATGATGTGCTTTATGGTATTGCTAATTCATTTAATGGCCTTTATATCTTGGATGTCAAGAATGAAAATAATGTCTATCATGTAAATAAGAAATCTAAACCTAATGATGTAAATCATACTTATTTGTGGCATTCCCGTCTTGGTCATATTAATGAGAAGCGTATCTCAAAACTCCATGGGGACGGACTTTTGGGTTCATGTGACTTAGAGTCATATGATACTTGTGAGTCGTGTCTTCTTGGAAAAATGACTAAGACACCTTTTACCAAGTTGGGTGAAAGGGCAAGCGACTTATTGGGGTTGATACATTCCGATGTATGCGGACCATTAAGTAGCAATGCTAGGGGAGGATTTCAATACTTCATAACCTTCACTGATGATTATAGTAGATTTGGGTATGTTTACCTAATGAAACATAAAAGTGAAGCATTTGAGATATTTAGAATATTTCAAAATGAAGTAGAAAAACAACTTGGCAAAAGTATAAAGGCACTTCGATCAGATCGAGGTGGTGAATACTTAAGTCAAGAATTTGACGATCATCTAAAGAATTGTGGAATAGTTTCACAATTGACTCCGCCCGGAACACCACAATGGAATGGTGTGTCTGAGAGGAGAAATCAGACTTTGTTAGACATGGTTCGATCAATGATGAGTCAAGTTGATCTTCCAATATCCTTTTGGGGTTACGCCCTAGAAACCGCTGCTTTCACACTAAATCAAGTTCCAACTAAATCGGTTCCAAAGACTCCATATGAGATGTGGAGTGGAAAGAAACCTAGTTTATCTTTCATGAGGATTTGGGGTTGCGAAGTTTATGTCAAGAGACTTATCTCTGACAAACTAGCACACAAATCTGATAAATGTATTTTCGTGGGATATCCTAAGGAAACTAAAGGATATTACTTTTACAACCGAGAGGACAACAAAGTGTTTGTTGCCCGAACTGGTGTCTTTCTAGAGAAAGAGTTTCTCTCCAAAGAAATCAGTGGGAGTAAAATAAACCTTGAAGAAATTCGAGACCCAGAAAATAACATTGAACCAATAGTGGAACAAGAACAAGAACCACAAGGAGTTGTGGAACCTGTTCAAAATACACAAGCATCTCGCAGATCTAGTAGGTTACGATCTGAGCCCGAGAGATATGGATTTCTCGTAACGGATAGTAATGAGGTAGAAATCATTGAGAATGATGAACCGTCAACCTACCAAGAGGCGATGTCTTCTCCTGATTCGGACAAGTGGCTTGGAGCCATGGAATCCGAATTGCAATCCATGCAAGACAATCAAGTTTGGAATTTGATTGATGCGCCCGAAGGTGTAAAAACCATAGGATGCAAATGGGTCTTCAAGAAGAAGACTGAAATGGATGGGAAGGTGCATACTTACAAAGCTAGGCTTGTAGCGAAAGGTTGTAGGCAAGTTCATGGTATTGACTATGATGAGACCTTTTCACCCGTAGCAATGATCAAGTCTATAAGAATTTTGCTTGCCATTTCCGCATATCATGACTATAAAATATGGCAGATGGACGTCAAAACCGCTTTCCTGAATGGAAAACTCCAAGAGGATGTGTATATGACACAACCAGAAGGTTTTGAACAAGATTCTAAGGTATGCAAATTGCAGAGATCCATCTATGGATTGAAGCAAGCTTCTAGGAGTTGGAATCTCCGTTTTGATGAATCGGTCAAAGAGTTTGGTTTCATCAAGAATGAAGATGAGCCTTGTGTATACAAGAAGATTAGTGGGAGCATAGTGCTATTCCTTATTTTATATGTGGATGACATATTGCTCATTGGAAACGACATTCCTACACTTCAGTCTGTGAAGACTTGGTTAGGAAAGTGCTTCGCAATGAAAGATATGGGTGAAGCCGCATATATTCTTGGCATTAAGATCTATAGAGATAGATCAAGGAGGCTACTTGGTTTAAGCCAAAGTACATACATTGACAAGGTCATTAGAAGATTCTCTATGGAAAATTCCAAGAGAGGCACCTTGCCCGTGTTACATGGAGTTTCTCTAAGCAAGACTCAATGTCCTAAGACAAACGATGAGCGTGAGAAAATGAATGATGTTCCATATGCTTCGGCAATTGGGTCCATCATGTATGCCATGATTTGTACTAGACCGGATGTATCTTATGCTTTGAGCATGACAAGTAGATACCAATCCGACCCTGGCGAAAACCACTGGATAGCTGTAAAAGCGATTCTTAAGTACTTGAGAAGAACTAAAGACTCCTTTTTGGTCTATGGAGGAATGGAAGATGATCTCGTTGTAAATGCTTACACGGATGCAAGCTTCCAAACCGACAAAGATGATAGCCGATCGCAATCGGGTTTTGTGTTTATGTTAAATGGTAGAGCTGTAAGCTGGAAGAGTTCCAAGCAAAGTACAACCGCTGATTCTACAACAGAAGCTGAGTATATTGCTGCATCGGATGCTGCAAAGGAAGCTGTTTGGATTAAGAAGTTCATAACTGAACTTGAAGTGGTTCCTAGTATTGCTAATCCAATAGACCTTTATTGTGATAATAATGGTGCTATTGCTCAAGCAAAGGAACCAAGAGCACATCAGAAATCCAAACACATACTTAGGCGTTTTCATATCATTCGAGAGATCGTTGATAGGGGAAACGTAAATATATGCAGAGTACATACTGATGACAATGTTGCGGACCCGCTAACAAAGGGACTTCCACAAGATAAACATGATGGTCATGTTAGGTCCATGGGTATTAGATACATGGGAGATTGGGCCTAGGGCAAGTGGGAGATTGTTGGTAGTGGTGCCCTAGGCACGTTTAATAAACGTTGTAATTGTTATCATTTATTTCATATCAATAAAGAGATGTTTTGATTATTATTGTTGTTCATGTTTACTTATAATAATCCCCGTCCCTAGTACTTGTTAAGCACTAGTATAAAGGCTAAATGATCATGGGATGATCATGTTAGATTTATGGGTACTTGTTTGGAACAAGGTACTGGACATGACCCGCTGTATGAGATTTATGTCATGGTCTATGTCATACATATATCTCATATTAGTTATGTCATTTGAATCCTTAGACATGAAGTTATTATAGTCTTCCACTTGATGAACATTGTGTTTGACATATTCAAACGCTACCTTAACACGGTAGTTATAAAGGCTATGATTGGCATAATCGGATTCCCGTTGGGAAGAATAATAAGCTAAATGGATTTGTCCCTCCACGGAGAGATGTCAAGCTTGGGCCCCTCGAAGGAATGATGTTGATGAAATGTTCGGCCGGACTCAAATGGATTGATTGGATCAATAGCATTTGAATTATCAACATATTCGGAATCGAGAAAGTATTGAACAAAAACAAGTTGACTGTTTGACCATGACTTGTGTTCAATGACATCGTGGACAAAGGGATTGTGACATATTCTAAAGGAATGGGAACTTGTATCTAGTTATACTATTTGGGTAGGTATGACGGTTTGCTAGAACCTAATCATATCTTATGGGATCATGTTTGAGCCCATTGCCAACTTAGTATAATCCTAGAGGGTCACACACAATAGAACGAATCTTAAATAAAAGGACTATATTGGCATTTAGGGTCGGAGGACTTCCAAGGAATTTCTGGAAAGTTCTGGGCCTCCTGGTCAACCAAGCGGGCGCTTGGGTTGCACCAGGCGGGCGCCTGAACAAGCCGGAAAAGAATTGGACTTTCTGTCCAAACAAGCGGGCGTCTGGGTAGGACCAGGCGGGTGCCCGGTATGCCGATTGGAAATTTCCTAATTTAATTAGGAATGGTTTTTGGCACAAGTTACCTATTTGGAATAGGTCTTAATTGTGTATAAAAGCCCCAATTCGGCCAGACCATATTAACAAGTGCTTTTGTGAGTCTCAAAGAGTTTGGGAGAGATTTTATTTTGTTCTAAGATATCATTGATTGAGGAACAAAATAATTCACAAATAAATTCCATATAGTTCTTTATTAAATTGTGAAAGCGTGTTTTACAATTATTGGTCTAGCAACCAAGATCAAAGAAGCTCTTTTGATATTCGTTCGAAGTGTGGATACCGCTAGAGGGTGAAAATCATCATCTTCAAAGTTCGTGTTCAAGCTTTGTGATCGTGATCAAGTCTTCAAGTTTCTCCACCAAAGATCAAGAGAAAATTCATAGCCATCAAGGGTTAGTCATTCCTCTATTCATCTTGTTGTATTTGATTTAATCATATGAATGGATCCATGGCTTTGGGTTTTCTTAAAATTTTAATTGCTATATTCCGCTGCGCATGTTACTTGGAAACCCAACAGAGACCTGTGGGAAAAGAAAGAAATGAGATGCCGTCCTTCACTGGGGATAATCAAGAATTCGTGAAACAATAAAGTCGTTGCAGATGGACTCTATTGGGGAAAGGAGGGGAGGCCCTACGCACAGTTCGACAAAAAGTTTTAAGATCCGAGAACAGAATTAGGGATGAATTCTAACTTCCTATGGTGCGTGCGTAATCGATTGATTTTGGAGAATTATGGTTTACAGAGGTTTCCGACCTTTCATTATGGATTGGTGATTTTTATAGAGGTCTTCCGGACCCAATTTAGAGAAGCTTTAGAAATTTGGTAGAGGATTCCCGAACCCAACTTTAAATTTATTTAGAAATTTTGAAGAGGATTTCCGAACCCTGCTTTAGATTGATTTAGAAATTTTGTAGAGGATTTCCGAACCCTGTTTTAGATTGATTTAGAAATTTTGTAGAGGATTTCCGAACCCTGTTTTAGATTGATTTAGAAATTTTGTAGAGGATTTCCGAACCCTGTTGGTAATTTTTATAGAGGTCTTCCAGACCCAGTTAGGGCTTACTGAGGTTCCGACCTTTAATTTATAATTTTTAGGGTTTAAGGAGGTTCCGACCTTTAATTATAGATTAATTTTGGAGATTAGGGCTTACGGAGGTTCCGACCTTTAATTTATAATTTTTAGGGTTTAAGGAGGTTCTGACCTTTAATTATAATTTTGGAGATTTACGCGGTCTTACGGACCAATTTGGATTAACAAATAAGCCGAGGGGCTAAACTGTGAGATTTTTTGCCTGGAGAAATAACTGGCCGCGTGGCCAGTCCCTTCGATTGGCTGACTTGCGTTGACGGGGATCGCATGCGAGCGCTCGAGATGGAGGGCTGAGGGTGTGCCATGTCACCCGGGAAGACTGGCCGCGCGGCTGGTCCCTTCGCTGGATAGACCCTACAAACAGCCGCCGGCTGTCTCTTTCTTCTTTACTTTTCTTCCTTCTTTATCGAGCTTTGAGAGAGAAAATAGATATTTTGAGATACTTTGTTGTTATAGAGATGTATTTTAACTATCTTTTTGGCGCGGATCAACCGTATGAGCACGATGCGGGTGCGGGACAACAGTTTGAACAAGGTGAAGGCGCGGGACCACAATTCGAGCAGGGCGAAGGTGCGGGGAAGCATCAACAACGAGTGAGGATGGCTTCTTGAAACTTCCATCCCGATGAATGGCACTTCACCATGGGACAGCACTTTGACTTGTACGCGGGGCCAAATAAGGATTGGTCCGGTGGGAACTTGATGGAGACGAAGGAGGTAACAATCTCGCTCTTAGCGCTTTTGGGTATTTTTTGTGTCTTTTATTTCATACTTGTTTGTATTACTTTTGAGACTATTTTGAATTAAATTAATCGTTCGTGATTATTTAATTTTCTGGGATTTGTTGATTATTTTGGGGACGGCGAATATACGCGCAAGTAGATAAAACAAGGCATGCATGAACACTTTAATTTATAGCACATAATTTTCCAGTTTTAGTAACGTACCTTTGCTGTGTTTACCTGCAGAGGATGAAATCTCACGGATCCACGAAGGCCGTGGGAAAGATATGGGACATGCTTCCGCCAGGTGGCGTGGTCAGAGAGAGGATTCGAGCCCTGGGCTTCGGCCTATTTTTTGATGCTGTGCAGGTGATTGGAGGGACCCAGAAAGTGATGGGCCTGGTTGAGATGATGAGGGAGTATTGGTGGGATACTGCCCATACGTTCCACTTTAGTAGGGGAGAGGTTACAATTACTCCCACCGATTTCGCAGCTATCACTGGGCTGTAATTTACTGATACGCCCCTATCGTTTGATGAGGGCCTGTCTGAGGACTCACATCGTCAGGTAGAGTTGATTGGAATGCATCTTGGCAGGGGTGTGAAGGGTAATGGCTTTGAGGCAGGCCGTCTGAAGACCTTGCTAGAGGGGGCCATTGGAGACTTTGTTGAGGGCATCAGCGATACTGATTGTCTGGTGCGAGCCATTCTGTGGTATAGGTTTTCACAGAATCTGTTCCCGAGTGCGGGGACCTTTTGTCGATTCTCCTTGTTGGGTTCTCTGGATGATTTGGAGCAGGCGAGTTAGGTCTCATGGGGCAGAGCTGGACTAGCAGAGATGTATAGAGCTCTTGATGTCTGTTCGAGGTCGAGTACCTCGTCTTTTGATTGTTTCCAGTTTGCTTTTTAGGTATGTCTCCGACTCGATCTTTTTTTATACCATGCTTGTCTTTTGTTCTGAACTTCTCATAGACTGAAATGTTGCTTTTCCACAGGTGTGGGTCTACGAGCTATTCCATATTGCTCCCTTTACTGTGCAGGGGGTGCCGGTGGTTTCGGTTATGATATTTTGGGCGAAGGAGAACCGGTTGGAGGTTCGCAGGGCTAGGAAGACTCCGGATCTGGGGGTCTTTGCCTCGAGTCTGAGTGGTGCACTGTACGGGGATTTCCAGTTTTTTCCTTGGTCGGACATGGTGTTGGCAGGGTTTGGTTAGGCTCAGGAGTTTACTGACTCCCGCTGCTTTTTGGTAGGGTTGACTAGGGATGCCATGTACCTTGGCGAGAGAGTCTGTAGATAGCATGGCAGACATCCGGTAGTGTGGGCCCTGCTTGAGCCTTCGAGGAACATGTTGTACCCGGCTAGGCTGAGGGCGAGTGGAGAATACCGAGTGAGGACACCAGCTCATTTGTATCAGAGTGGGGCCGATTATTAGGGGTTTGTTGAGCATGTGTTGGTGAGCCCACAGGTGTTGGCTAGGAGGCAGGCGGGTGCCTATCCGGCGAGGTCGAGCAGAGGTGCTAGGCATGCCATGGATATGCCTCGTTTCCCTGATAGTATCCGGATGCGGCGGGGAGGTGTTGAGGTGGATTTTGATCTGACACCGACTGAGGCTGACGAGGTTACTGGGACCCAGCTTCCTCCGCTTGGAGCTATGGTATGATACCTTTGCTTTTATTTCTGTCTTTGCACACACACACTTTAGACTTGTTGTTTCAGCTCTGTATTTTATCTGCCTTAGGTGACTCGGGAGGCCTATATCCGATCTGTTCGTAGGGGTAATATTTTTTAGAGGCTATTTCGGAGCTTGACTGCTGCTTGTACCTATCGTCGGGATGACGTGGTGTTGCCTCAGCGTAAAGAGAGGTCTCCCACAGGGGCTGAGAGTTCGAGGTCTGTCCGGAGTAGGAGCTCGAGAGCTAGTGGGTCCCATCGCACGAAGCAGGGTGGAGAGGATGAGGATGTGGACATCGAGGATTCTGATTCGGACTAGATGTAGTCCTTTGATTTCCTGCACTTTGTTAGAGAAAGAGGGAGAGAGGAGAAACAAACAGACATATTTATGTACAACATTTTTAGTTGTTTTTGGTATGTAATTAATTAGTATTTTATTTACATGTCTTTATGTTTAGTACAATGCATGAGCCCTAGGGGTAAAATAGGGATTGCATACTGTTGGGCATTTCCACCTTCTCTATCGGACTTCTTTTGTGACTTGTGACCTTCGAAATGTCTGAAATGGGTCCATTCCGGTGTTTGTTGGGGACGGACTGGCAATCTGTCTGAACCGGATGATGTGGCCGCCTGGCCAATTGTTGTAGGAGGGACTGGCCGCGCGGTTGGTCCTTGATCTGACACGATTTTCGTCAGATTTTTCCTTGTATGATTAGGACTTGAACTCCTTCATCTATATAATAACAGCCTGCGTAAACAGACGAGGCCAACAACAGTTTTTCTTCTTTTTGCTCTAGATTTAGGTCCTTCCACGTCTTTTTTATGGATAGACACCCTAGGATTCCTGAGGAGCGACAAAACTACTTCATCAAGAGCTTGAAGATCTGGGTTGGGAAGCTTTCGAGGGCAACCCGTGCAAGATTTGATAGGAGATTTGGAATTAAGTGCCTTTGGTCCTTGTATAGGGTTAAGTCTGACGAGCATCTGGTTCGTGCTGCTGCTAGATTCTGGGACAATGAGAATCATGTCTTCAACTTTTCTTACAATGAAATCACCCCTACGTATGAAGATTTTGTGGCTCTTTGTGGTGCGACAGTGACGGATAGGGTAGCCATACCACAGTCTCAAGTGCCTTCTGAACTTCAGGTTTCCCAACTGCTGAGGATCTCTGTCGAAGATGCTAGGGGTTTGCTGTTGGATGGTGATGTTAACCTCTGTGGGATTCCCATCAGGTTAATTAATAACACGGTAGAGTCTGACACGGCTCTGGATTATCTGGCACTTTATCTGTTTGCCTCGGTATTGTTTCCACCTTACGTAGGAGTAGCTACCATGGGTTGTCTTGATATGGTGGATCAGGCTCGAGCCAATCGCAGTATCGTCCCTTGCTTGCTTGGGGAGACCTTGCATGGCATTGGACAATTGGCCTCGGGGGCTAGAAAGATGACCAGAGGAAGTGCTAGACTGTTAACCTTGTGGCTGCAAGAGAGATTGCGAGTCTTAGAAGACCCTATTGGAGCAGTGTCACCTTGGGTTTCTCAGAGTAGGCGAGTGAGGCCGCCTTTTGTAGGGATGGTTCAGTTTGCATGGGTGACGTATCTGGCGCAGGTTAGTACAGCTCAGATTAAATGGATGGTGCCTCATTGGGAGATTATCAGGGCACGGTGGGTTCAAAGCAGTCTTTGCATGATTCGGGTCCCTGCCTTTGATGAAACCACTTACTATTATGTAGTGCGGGTGTGCCGTCAGTACGGGATGCCTCAGATTATACCCTCTTTATGGGAGGAGACTTATACCAGGGTCACTGACAAGATACTTCCTATGAATAACGGGGTTGCACTGCTCTTGGAGCGATGTTGGGCTTATGATCTTATGCCCAGCACTCTCTGTATACAGAGACCACGTGACATACTTCTGTCTCGATAATACTTGGACTGGTACCAAACAACTTTGGGGACCATAGGACAGAGTTTGAGAAGATTGAGACGTAGGGTGGTGGTCCCTTATGTCTCGAGCAGACGCTTGAGGGAGGACGAGAATGTACAACGGGAGTTGGAGACCAAGTTGGCTCAGCTAGCACCTACTGAGAGGAAAAAGAGAGAGAAGGCCCAAGTGGGGTGACTCATCTTAAGAAGGCTTTATTTGAAGATCCTACTAGACAGGCTAGACGTGGACGGAGAGACAAGAAACCGAAGAGGGATGAGGAAGAAAAAGAGGGGGAATGACTCCGGGTATCCAACCACAGTCGCGGCATACACATAGTTTAGATTTTAGTTTGTTTTAGTCTATTTAAATTTCAAAGCAGGTTATTTATTCGCAGGTTCTTTCGAGCTTAGTCTCATCAAATAAATGTTAACGTGTAGTGACTTGTGAAAATAGAGATTTTGCTTTAGTAATAAACAAATTGTTTGCTTTATTTGAAATTTTACTCAAACCAGATTTGGATTTTTTATTTATTTTTGAGACCGCACCTTTGAAGGCTACCTACGTTCCCCTTTTACAAGTAGGGCTAAGGGGCTCAGGTCACCGTAGTTCATTTCTGATTATAGAAAGGGAAGATAGAAGAGGGGAAGTAGAGAGACTAATTTTATTTTTTACAAGGGAAATGGTCGTTGTAGAAGACCGTTGATGGAGAGTACCACTGATGAAGAGTGCTGCTTGTGGAGGCGGACCGTGGCGGTCAGTTGTAGTAGCGGCGGGGATTGTAAACCTTGACTGGGAGGAGGCCGTTGTTGTCTGTGTAGACCCAATCTTCGTTCTGTCTGGTTAGTCGACCCGTCTCGATGAGTTGTTGAACTTTTTCCTTTAACTCGTGACAGTCGTCAGTTCTATGCCCTTCATTTTGGTGATAAGAACACATTCTGTTTGGTTCGAAAACTTGTAGTGTTGGAGTAAGACCAAATTCTTACGTCGGCGGTAGTTTACCAATCTTTACCAGTGCTTTGAACATGAGGCCCAATGGTAGATCCGAGCTTGTGCAACATTGAAAAATGATGGGGGCTCCATTCTGTGACCCGAACCTCCTGTGCGTCGGCCGTAAGGACGGGGTATTTGCTAAATGGCTCTTTAGTTGAGTGAGAGCCAACTCGCACTTCTGATTCCAAACTTCTTCTGAGCAATTCTGTAATTCTTTGAGGATCGGGTATCCTGCCGTTGTGAGGCGACTGATGTAGTGTAGCAGACTTATGAGCTTGGTCTTTTTATTCTCTTGACGAGGGGATGACATCGTTATTAGTTCTTTGACTTTTTTGGGGTCGGCTTCGAATTTCTGTCCCAATCTGTATCCTAGGGATTTTGTCTGTACCGTACCAAATCTGCACCTAATAGGGTCGAGGGGAACTTTCTGTCTCCTCAGAACGTTGAAGATTTTCTGTACATCCTCGATGTGTCGACCGTAAGGTCTCTTGGAGTGCACCACTAGGTCGTCTAAGTAAACGTCCGCATCTGATAGCGATCTTGTTGGCATGTGGTAATAGATTCCAATGTATTTCCATTCTAGGAATCTGTTGGCGTGACAATAACTTCCCCATGGCGTATGAAAGAGTATTTTCTCGTCTGTTCGTACCGCGACGGGTATCCTATTTTTACCGGTGAAACTTTCGAGGAATGATCGGACATCTCTGTCTTCAGCGGATTCTAACAGTGTTTTCAAGTCAAATGGTGGGAACCGATATCTGGGACTCAATTCATTGAGACTCATGATGTCTATGTGAACTGTCACCTTCTTTTTGTACTTCTTTGCGGAGATGGTGTCGAGTAACCACCTTGGCCAGTATGCGAACCTAATTAAGTCCCTTTGTAGCAGTTTTTCTATTTCTCTCACCATGCGAGGGGACCATTCGGGCTTGACTGGCAGTATCGCTTGCTTTACTGACCCAATGTCTGGCGTTGTCACTTGTTCCCATTTTCTATCCAGCGTATCGTCATAGGACCATGCGAAGATGTCTTCATATTCTTTGAGCAGTTTGATCAACGCTTCACGTTCTTCGTCATGAAAGAAGCTCCCAATTTGAGTCCACTTCGGCTTGTCTTGTCTTCCTAGATTCACACATGTTAACACCTCATCGGCAGCTTGGGCTCGGCTTTCCCTTTGATTCATAACCTTATCTGAGATTTCTCAGATGTATTCGTTATTAAGTTCGCTTGTGTCTGCATCTTTTAATGAATCATTATTAACTATTGGTATATCATTAGGTTGATTAGTTAATTTATCATTTATAAGAGCGGCTATGGCGGGATACTCAGAAAGATCGAGATTTTCGATTAATGAACGAGGAAAGACAGTGTTTGCGATTACATCATAGTCTTTTGACTTGAGGTTGTTAGACTTGAACGAAGACACGAACTCATAAGTGAGAAAAGGGAGCCTGACTGACCTATGGGAAAATGACTCTCTAGGGGACGAACTGGCCAGCCCCAGATTCTCAATAGCAGTAGTCACAGGTCCATATTCGATAACAGCCACGATATCGTCTTCGAGGCTTAGGTGCTGGAACAAATCTTGACCGTCCCATGGCTCTATTTCCTTGGCTTCGCCGACTAATGGTTCATCGAGTGACACGAATTCAGTATCGTAAGTCAGGTCCTTGTTCACCTTGATGTAGTACTCATTCTGAATGGTGGTAATTCTGCCAGTAGTCTTTCGAGGTTCCATATACTTTAGCTCTAGATTGGCCCGGTCGAATTCGACATCTCTGAAAATTTCAAAGCCCTTTTGTAACTTGCCGTTGTGGTCGAACCATGGCTCTGCGAACTTGAAGTTCGAGTATTCTTCTCCTTCTGTCACATAATAACTATTGAGGGAGAGGCGGTAAGGATTCATATCAGGCTTCTTGTAAGGGAGTTGTTTCTTCTTGAGTACCTCTATCTGTTTCTGCTCTGCTTCGTCAGTGGGAGTAAGTGCGTACCCTAGCCCGAACAGGCCTCTGTGGTCTACTTCTTCGGTTAGCTCTGAAGGTCCTTGTAGATTTTTGCCTAGCCCCAACCCCGGTATGAAGCCCATGTTTCGCAGTATCTTGTAGACAGTTTGCACTTTGTTAGAAGTTTTGGTGAGGTCTTCATCACATATTTGAGCTTGTGCCACTATCTCGAACCCACTGAAGAGTCAGTGATCCTCCTCCTGTTGAATCTGCAGTACTGGTACTCCTTTTGTATCGGTTCCTTGTGCTGTTACCATATCACTGTAAATAACTGTTACCTCATTCCTTGATTGGAACTTAACACACTGATGTAAGGTGGATGGAACAGCATTGGCCTTGTAGAGCTAAGGGCGTCCTAGTAAGATTGTGAAGGAGGACGGTATGTCAATCACTTGGAAATCTGTAGACAGAGTTTGTGTTCCCACAGTAATGGGCAGAGTGACAATCCCCAATACTGATCTGCATGTGGAGTCATAAGCCTTGATTGTCTGCTTGGAAGGCCTCAGAGTAGTTGGGTCTACACCCACCACGTCCATCATTCGAGACGGCAGTACATTGATGGCGAATCCGTTGTCCACAAAAGCTCGAGGGATTTTCTTCCCGTTGATTTCGACTGTAATGTGCAGTGGTTCATTATGATCAATGCCAAATGGACGTTCATCGAGCTCTGAAAAGGTGATGATATTCCCGAAGTGAATGTTGCTGATCATTTGTGTGGAATTCTCGGGAGTTATGTCTGATGGGACCATAGTAGAGGCCAAGTTCTTCTCGAGCATCTGCCGGTGAGCTAGAGATGAAGTGAGTAGGGACCCCAGAGAGATGTGAGCTTGGGTTTGCTTAAGATGCGTGAGGATGGGATCCTCTTTCTCAGGATCTGATGTCTCTGACTCTTTATTGAAGACCTTCTTTGTACCCTTGGGGCCTGACTGATAGATCTGTCCGGACCTTGTGAGTAGGTTGATTTCCGCTCGCACGTCGTATGAAGACTGTGGCATTTTTGCGGACTCTGCGAAGATTTCGGCTATAGACAATGGTGGAGATTTAAGTGGAGATTCGAGTGGACCGGAGTCACAATCTCCTAAGAGAGAAGCTTCTAGAGACAATTCATCTAATTGCAGCATATAACAAGAAGAATGACTATCATTAATAAATTTTGAAGTACAATCTATCTCCTCATCACTATAACACTCGGAGTCTGCCACAATAGGTTTGGCTAGATCACCAATGTTTGTTGCTTTACTATGTTTATATAACGAGAGCCTAAGATCTTTGAGTGAGCCGTCATGGATGAGCTTCAAGATAGATATCCTTTTTTAGGGCGAAGCACTCTCTTGTTCTATGTCCAGTGGCTTGATGGTAGTGACAGTATTTCCATACATTGCTCCCCATGTGCTTGGAGTGACCCTTGAGTTGTCTGAGGAGCCCCTTGTTCACAAGGTCACGGAGAAATTTCTTCATTGAGATTTTCAATTGATCGACGCAGTCCTCGAGTTCGAGCATAGTGATTTGGTCAATTTCTACCATATTGACATCCATGGCGATGATCTTCCTTGGGTCGGCGATGATGTTATCCTTGATAAGTCTCTGTACGATTTTCTTGATGGTAAATCACTCGTTGTTGGTGTGTCCGGACACTCTATGGTAGTAGCAAAACTTGGACATGTCACAACCATGCTTGAGCCATTTGAATCCGTGCTCCGGGGAGTTATCAATCCGATCTTGACTAGTCCTCCAAATATCAAATAGAGCATTCATGTCTAGGCCCAGTTCAGAGAAGGCGTCCACCATTTCTAGAATACCAATATCGCCTCCGATGAGCTCGACCATGTTGACGCCACCATTATTAGGGAGCGGGTTTGCTATGGTGTTCGGACCTTTAGGCTTCTCAATCTTGCCATCTGCTATGAGCTTTTGGATGGCACGCTTGAGATGAATGCAGTCATCGGTTGTATGGCCCATGTACTTGTGATACTTGCAGAACTTAGTTGCATCAAGATTGACCGACTTGTTGAATGGTTCATATTTCTCAAGCGGCTTGATTAAACCCTTTTTTTTATCAAAACTTCGAACACTTTGCTAGTGGGCATGCCAAAGTCGTTGAAGTGATCTTCCTTTCGGGGAAAGCTTCTTGCAACTGCTTGGACATCAAAGGCAGAGTTGTCTTGGACCATACTCACTTGATCGGCGACTTCTTTGGCTTTAGAAGCGGTACTTGTCGGAGCTTTGTAGCGGAAGGAAGAGTTCCCCGTTTTGGCAGTTTATTTAACAACACCGGTAATACCGGCCTCGTGTCTGACCCCAATGTCAACCATTTCCCGCAGATCGGGGAAGTAGCCATTACCAATCGCAACCCTAAGCTCGGGCAACAAGCACTTGAAGAAGATTTGCTTTTGTTCCTTTGCCTTAGGAGGGTATTGCACTTCTGCTAGCTTGTGATTCCACCTCTTGTAGAAGTCATAAATAGGCTCATCGGGCCTCTGCATTGTGTTCTCTAAATCAGTACGGTTGACGTGCCAATCTAGGTTTGACTGATACTTCTCGCATAAAGTAGCGGCGATTTGTTCCCATGTCTCTCGTTCGGAAGGATCCAAACTGAAAAACCAATGGAGAGCGATTCCGTCCAAGGTGGTGTGGAAGACTCGGGCCATTTGCTCGTTGGTGCAGTCACGAGCTCTCATGGCTAGCACATAACTGTCGAGATGAGTCTTGGGAAAAGTAATACCATGGAATGTAGAGACCTTCAGTATCTTGAAGTCTCTAGGTAGAGCACCTACATTACTCGGATCAATGGTTTTGACTATCAGAGCAGATTGCTTGGAGACCGTGTCGGACAGCTTGCGGATCTTTTCTTGCATGGCAACCACTAAAGGGTGATTGGAGAAATCTGTGCTACCATAGGCTTGAGTAGTGAGAGGGGCAGTGGAGATTGTAGGCATGGCGTCACCTATGCTCAATGGTAGTGAAGGCGGTGGCAACTTGGTAGAGGACAAGTAACTACCCATCAATTCTGGTGACGGATCATACGAACCCTTGCTGGAGTTTGCTTTAGTACCAAAATCAGGAGGCGGAACCCTTCGGTAATTGGGCACTTTGAGAGGGATAGCATCATCATTGGCAGGGTAAGTCACAGGTACTGTCTCGTCTTTGATAAGAATAGCCTCCCCATTATGGAAACTAGTTGCAACACCTTTCTTCTTCATTTCAGTGTGAAGATGATCCTTGAGTTCTTGGTTGACCCTTTCTAAAGACTTGCTTTGGTCCTCGAGCTTTGAGACCTTTAGCATGAGGTTGGTGAAGAAAGCATGGAGAGGTGGTGGAATGTCTGAGGGTTTGATGCTGGCGGCGATATCTGGATTGTCAGAGGCAGCGGAGACCGGCGGAGTGGAGATACTAGGAGTAGTAGGCTCTGATGATGGAGTCATCGTTGATGTAGAGACTGAAGATTGAGCTTGCGGAAGGCTTGACCGTTGAAGACGACCATCGGAACGGACCCAAACTTGCTTCTCTGTAGAGGTAGCGGATGAAAGGTTTATGACGGGACAAGGCTCATGCAATGTATTTTTTTATTTTACAAAAACAATGTATTATTAGTCCTAATGGTTGGAAGGGATACCCCTTTTTGGGTTACTATCTACAAACCCTGGATCAGTGGAGGTCATCACTACGTCTATAGACCCCTCGTTTTTCACCTGTATTGCACATCCCAAACGGACAATTTGGGCGAGGGTCCTATAGGGCAAGCGACTTCCACCGACCTAACGGATCCTAGCGACTAACCTTTGTTTAAAGGCATTTAATGTAACGTTTATGTTACTTCCATTAAGTTTTTAACGAGTTGAGATCCTTGTACAAAGTATCACTCGGCTTACCATATGCACACCCTTGTAGGGAATTTCATTTTTTGTGCTCTTTTCTCTCGAAGGATCTCGACTCATTAAAGACTTAACGGATGATGGCATGAACGACACGTTAATTGTCTATAAAGAAAATCTAGTCAAACCAACCGGTCAACTTTGGAGTGTCCTATACTCTGTGAGTGCATGGTTTCGAAATGAACAAGGGATTAACCTCGACTGCTTCACAAGTGAAAACAGTGAGTTAGATAGCTCGGGTTCCACGAAGATAGAGGCGACAGGATCACCAAAATCTGTGCATTCAGCGGAGTATCCAGTAGGGTGTGCAGTGTGACACGGACCTGGTGGTAGTGTGCGGACAAAAACTAGTTATCTTTGAGGGAGAAAACAGGGAGTTTTTTGTATTTACATGTATGCAATGCAAAATAGTTAGAAAGGGTACAATAGGAAACAGTTAAGATGTTAACGCACTAAAGTACAAGGGAAGAAAATATGTACAAAAGATAAAGTACAGGGGGGAAAGAAACAAGTAAGTACAATCATGATATTGACAAAAGTTTGACCCTCTATGTTTGAAGATGTTCAAATCTATTCCCTAGCAGAGTCGCCACTGTGAATACCCCTTTCTGACGATGCGGGCGATGCACGGGAAGTATTTCTTTTATTTATCTTTATTTTATCTTATCTATGGGATTAGGATATTCAAGTTGACATTTAACCTTATTAAGAGTCGCCATGTTGTTTTTATCGAGCTAAAACATTGAGAAAAAAGCTAACAACGAGGGTTCGGGGGTCAAGTTACGACAAGAGAAGAATTACGTTATCACTCCTATCGCCCAATAGATTGGACTTTCTATCATGATGAATGTGTTAGTAGTGTGTTAGTGATTGAGACCGGATCCGAAGATTGCCTACGTTCCTCTCGTGATGAGAAGCTCAGGTCAGTCTAGTTCGCACATAATCAGAATAGGGAGAAAGATGCATAATGAAGGGGGAGGAGAAAGAATCATGAAAGATGATCACATCCTAGAATAATGATTATACCATCGATAAGATCAATGTGTAGTCCTCATATTCATCCTTGGAGAGTTACTGATCATGGGAGTAATTACCTAAAGTTTAGGGTTTAGAAGTAGTTCCTAGATCTTGGAGACCATCATCGGCTATACAATATGAACAGGGATTAAAACATTAGATCTAGCATGTTATGCATGGGATAAGCCGTAGATCTGGCATAATAATAAGAACATCATGAAACATGTATGAAATAACACATAAGCATGAAGATCGCTACCCTAGTTATAGAGCATATTATGAATTCTAGCAAGAACATGAAGAACACGTTATGAATCATATGAATATTGATGAATAAATATGATGAAACTAGCATAAATCAGATCTAAACTAAGAAAACATGACAAATTCTCACCAATCTTGACAAGAGCGAAGTCGAATCCCTAGCGCGGATTCGCCAGACCTTCGGGATTGCTAGAAAGGCTTGAAGAGAGAGTTCTGCCGTCAGTTTGGCTTGTGGAACTTGGGGGAGAGAATTGTGTATTGAATTATGAACTGAGGTCATCTATTTATAAGAAAACTTGATCTGGGAGAAGTGGCCGCCCGGCCGAGCATGTGGCCGCCCGGCCGATCCAGGTGGATTAGCTCGATTTCCAAGGTTCTGATCAATCTGGACTCTGAAGAAGGATTAGATAACGTCTATCTTTGCAGCTTTATCCGATCAGTCGTTGATATCTTCTTATCTGGGCTTTTCGGGAAATTCCGGATAAGTCCTGCGCAGCTCGTAAATACCTGAGAGGTTCCTGTGAGTTCTAGAATGCCTAATAACTCATTTTCAGTTTGGGTACTAACAACTTGTCTTTCAAGAGTTCTCATTAATGTTTCCTTCTCTCTTTTCTGTGCTATCTATCATTTAATTCATTATTACATTGTTTTCTACACAATCTTTCTCATTTGTACATAATTATATTATCACTCCTTCCTACAATGGATAAAAGTTTGATGTATCTTTCCAAAAAGTTTTCCAGGGAACATATAGCAAGGGTTGATAGCTTTCTTGAATTTGCAGTAGCACATAATCATAATTCATCTGGCCTAATCCCGTGTCTATCCGCTAACTGCAACAACATGGTATTTCATTCTATCTCTGATGTAAAATCTCACTTGCTGCGGAAGGGAATGATGCATAACTATACATCGCGGACACATCATGGTGAACTTGTTGATGTTGCTTCAACGTCATCACAATCTGAGCCGCGAAACCAGCATTATTTTGATGAGAAAGATCAAATGGTTGGCATAATAAATGATGTCTATACATTTTGCATCAATGTATCATAATAATTTAGATCCCAACGTAAATGACATGCATAGTCAAGAGATATTGGACTATGATGAACTCTTGCAGCAGGCCTTGCAAGAGTTATACCCGGGTTACACACAATTCTCTTCACTTACTGGCATTGTGGAGTTACTACATTTCAAATTCAACTCTCGTATTTCCAATTGCCACCCGCAGAGCATTTAATGTGTTAAAGAGACTGGGGTTGGGCTATAAAAAAATCTTGCTTGTCAAAATGATTGTATATTATATTATAAGGAACATGAGCTTCTAGATATATGTCCCTGTGTGATCACCCAAGATACAAGTCTAGTTCGGGCTATGGGAAGAAAAAAGTTCCACACGAAGCAATGTTTTACTTTCCAATAACACCATGATTAAACGGTTATATATTTCTTCGCATACTTCAAAAGACATGAGATGGCACAAAGAAGAAGGGTGGATGATGATGTTTTGAGGCATCCTGCAGATGGAGATGCATGGAAGTCATTTGACATTGACTACCCTGGTTTTTCCTCATATCCTCGAAACATAAGGTTAGGGCTTGCTACCAACGGGTTCAATCCATTTGGAGATATGAATGCAAACCATATGACATGGCCAATTATTGTGGTTCCTTACAACTTACCGCCTTGGAGGTGTATGCGGAAGGAGTTAGCAATGTTAACTTTGCTTATTCCAGGCTATCCCAAAAAGGAGATAGATATTTATTTGCAACCAATGTTTGATGAGCTAAAAGAGTTATGGCTGAACAGTGTAAGTACTTTTGATAAGTACTCTGGGACACATTTTACTTTGCGGGCCATGGTTATGTGGACTATACATGATTTTCCCGCTTATGGTATTACTTCAGGTTGGAGCATTATTGGTTATAATGCATGTCCAATTTGCAAGGATGATGTAACCTCTAGTTGGCTGCTGGAATGGTGTGTTTCATGGGGCACCGTAGATGGTTACCTTCTGATCACCATTTGCGGTATAACACCAGTAAATGAGACTTTGATGGTAGAAAGGAGCTCCATGGGCCTCCTCATGAATGGTTTAGGGATGAAATTTTTGGAAAACTAAATGAGCTACAATTTTTTACATTTGGGAAAAAATGATAGTTCTAATTTACAAAAGCCGTAGGAAAATAATAATTGGAAAAAGAAGAGTATACTTTTTTATCTTCCATATTGGTCGAAGTTGAAGCTTAGGCATAATCTTGATGTGATACATTATTGAGAAGAATGTGTGTGATACTCTTGTTAACACTATTCTCGTCATAGAAGGAAAGTCAAAAGACACGCCTAATGCAAGGAATGACTGCATGGAGTGGGGAATAATGAAATGCCTATGGCTGCAAAGTAAAGGTAACAATTGGATGAAGCCTCATGCTATTTTTACGGTTAAACCAATACATAAGAAAGAATTTTTGATTTTTTTTTCTTCTGTTAAGTTTCATGATGGGTATGCTTCAAATATATCACGATGTGTAAGGAAAAATGATGGGAAATTATTAGGGTTGAAATCAATATTCTAAAAGACGTACGTTTAGGCCCCGCTTAGGCGCTAGGCGCCCATGAAACGCCTAAGTACCGCCTAGGATATTATAACTATTTCGGAATTCTCGGCCCCGACTAAGTTCCGTCTAGACCCCACCTAGGCTCTAGGCGCTGCTGCGCCGCCTAGCGACCGCCTAGAACCTTGGTTGAAATAGCTAAAATTAAATAATGAGTTTGACCTTCAAAAACATACTGTTTTAGTATTTCACTTTTAGAGCGAGTAACTTTTGAAAGTAACGTTTGAAATTTCACTTGAAATTTGGCACTGAAATACCCCCCCCCCCCCCACACACAATTCTTTTTAGTTTCATACTCTTTCCATGTTGAAAAAATCAAACTTAAAATACAAAGATATTTTGGATATTTATTTTGAGACGGAAGAAATTATTTTTCTCATAATATAAAAATAACACTCAAAGATAATAGTAAAAAAGAAAATACATGTAAGTCTGACTTTCAAAAACATGTATAAATCCAAATTCGGAAGGAGTAACTTTTGAAATTTCACATAAAATTTGGCACTAAAATTTCTCCCTCAATTCTAGTTCCCACTCTTTCCCTGTTGAAAAAGTCAAAAGCCTTTTTATTTACACATCTTTTATCTACTCCCCTTACCACAAACGTTCAACACCTTTCTCTCTCTATCACTATCTCTTTATCTATCTATCTCTCGCTTTCCCTTCGACCTAAGAGCATCTCCGTTCATGACTTTTACTCCATGGCATGAGATGATGTGGACTTAGGTGGCACTCATGGAACCCCCATCCATGACAAATTCCCACGGCAAGCATGACATGGCTCAAAATAGTTTTGCCATACACCACAAAGTCATCCTGACATTGTGGGCCTTTTTAAAAAAAACAAAAACAAACAACATTGTGGGTCATATTAAATTGCAAAATGACAAAATTAAAATGATAATGACTATATTTCCGTTGGTGATTTTTTGCAAAGTCAATAGAGACATGACAAGTGTCCCTTAAATTCAAAATCTATTTCAACAAAATGCAACGGTTATAAAAAAAAATGAATTTGCGACGGACATTTTTTAGAAAACTCTATAACTAGAATTAAGTTCTATGGAATTTTACAGCTTCTTCAATTCTCATATTTTGTTCAATATTTGCAATTTTGTTTTATTTCAACTTTCTCCCACATTTTATAATTATGGATTCTAATTATCCTAATTATTTTGAAAATAGTCAATATCCCCAACAAAATCCAAATGACAATAGAAACTCAAATGCTCAAATGCCTCTTGATCCAAATTTGTTAAACCATCCTCAACTATCCCAATTATTGGGATTTTATCCAACCAACCAAATTCCGAATCCTGTCAATGCTCCAAAAAAAATTCAATCCCAAATTAACCCACATTTATTTTCTTCCCCAAATATGTACGCTTCTCAAAATGCTCATTTTTTTTCCTCCAAACCTTGAACATACATCATCTCAACAATATAATAGGTCTCCTAGAACACCCGCTGGCGATGCAGGTTGTTCAAGAATTTTATTTGAAGATCTTGAAGAAGATGATGAAGAGGGTGCCATTAATCCTTCTAATCAACCCGATAAATCCAAAAGTAAGCGAGATAAGATCCCATGGAACATAACTGAAGATAAAGCTTTATGTTAAGCTTATTTTGAGGTGGGTGGAGATCTTGAGATATGAACTGATCAAAAGAGGGGTGATCTTTGGGTGAATATAATGCTAAAGTTTGATGAAGCTCAAAGAGAAAACTCAAGCGTCATAAACGCAAGAAATAAGGATTCAGCATTTTCTCACTGGAGAAGAATTGGCACTCAAGTGAATAAGTGGGTTGGGGTTTATGCCGAAGCACAACGAAAACGGAAGAGTGTTTGGAGCGAAGATAATGTTATAGAAGAAGCTCAAGAAATATGGGAAAAAACTAACAATGGAAAAAAGTTCCAACTCGAGCATTGTTGGGATATTCTGAAACACTTTCCAAAGTGGAAGGCGGGATGACTGCTGAAGATCAGCAAAGCACTCACAGTTCCAAGATATCAAACTCGGATACACCAACAATTGAGGTTCGTCCTATGGGAGTGAAGAGGTATAAACGGAAAGGTAAGTCAACTACTTCTTCTCAGGTTGATGTAGATCATGTAAGAAACTGCATCAATAGTCTCAATACAAGTCGCGAGCTAGATGCTGAGAGGCTTCAACTAGATAAGCAAATGATTGACTTTTTTAAAGAGAAGGAAGAAAAAAGGCAAGCGGAGAAGACACAGAAGAGAAGGTTCAGACTGTACAATACCTTAATGGGAAAATCGAATTTGTCACCGAAAGATATGGAGCTCTATGCCAGATTGCAAGAAAAATTCAAGAATATTTAGTTATGTTAGTTTTGTGTAATATTTGTTTACTTTGAACTATTATTGTGATGTTATTTAGTTTCGAATGTTTTATGTAATATTTTTAATGTGTGTTTATTTAATATTGTAATGTTTAAAAATATTATGAAAAAGTAAAGTTTGTTTACATTTATTGAGATGTGCCATATCACTTATTTAAATGTTTAATAATTAAGACTTGTGTCGTTGATAAGTCTATCTCAACCATAAAGACTGACATTGTTATGTCACTTTATCAATCAATAAAAGACTTGTGTCATTGACAAGTCCATTTAAACATTAAAGACTGACATTGTTATGTCACTTTATCAATAAATGATTTGTGTCATCGATAAGTCCTTTCAAAGTTTTGTCAATTATCTTCTTCTTCTATTTAAGACTTGCTTTCTACAAGTTCCATACACCAAAATTCACATTCATCTCCATTTCTTATTAAACTTTCTCAAACCTCTCTAAAATTATAAGCAAAATGTCTTCATCATCTAGATCATCATCGTCAAGTTCAAATGATACATGTTTCAACCAACTGATTACTAGGAAGATGGAATGGAATCAATCTTTATGTGGAAGACGCAAAAATGAAGAAGCGGTCGTACACTCGATCATTCCTCTAATATCATCAACAATTGAGAGGCCTCCGTCTGAAGCTCGAAGAAAATACGTGCACAGAGAACGTGAGCAAGCACATGAAATATTGCATGGACAATATTTCGCTAAACATCCAACTTATTCAGATGAAACATTTCGCCGTAGATACCGAATGAGACGCCATGTATTATGTCATATCATGGAAGCATTGCGTGCCTCTGATGAGTATTTCCAACAGAAACCTGGTGGAGATGGTAGGCTTGGTTTAACAATTGACAAAAAATGCATTGCCGCTATGCGAATGGTTGCATATGGTACTGCATATGACTCGGTTGATGAACATCTAAATATCGCAGAATCTACAGCAAAAGAGTTTGTTGAAGGTGTCATAATCCAATTTCGCAACCATTACATGCGAAGACCGAATGCTAATGATATGGCTGAGTTATTACAAGAAGTAGAGGAGCGTGGATTTCCAGGGATGATGGGAAGCATAGATTATATGCGCTGGACATGGAAAAATTCTCCACGCAGTTGGAGAGGACAATTTCAAGGTAGAAATAAGACACCAACGTTAATCCTAGAAGCTGTATCCTCGCATGATCTGTGGATTTGGAATGATTTTTTTGGAACACCAGGTTCGTGTAATGATATAAATGTCATTGATCGTTCTCCGGTGTTTACAGACATTATGGAAGGTCAGGCTCCATCGGTTAATTATATGGTAAATAATCATGCATACAATATGGGGTACTATCTTACTAATGGAATATATCCAAAATGGGTGGCATTTATTAATTCAATTAGTGCCACGCAGATAGCAAAGTAAAAATTATTTGCTTAAAAACAAGAGTCAGCGAGAAAAGACGTGGAACATGCTTTCAGAGTTTTACAAGCTCGATTCGCAATAATTCGATAACTTGCTCTAGCATGGAGTAGGGATATACTTGGAAAAATTATGCTTGCTTGTATCATCATGAACAACATGATAGTCGAGGATGAACGCGCAACTTACAAGAATCATCGAGATGTAATAAGAGAATTTGAAGAAGATCATCCTCAAAATCAAGCGTCAAGTAGCACTCAAAATGAAACATTTACTTACTCTAATGTTCGAAGATATAATTTATCATCATATATGAGTAACAGAAGTCGAGTTCGGGATACAACTATCCATAAGTCATTGAAGGAAGATTTGATTGAAAATATATGGGAAAAATTCCATGAGGAAGCATATGATTAAATGTTCTACTACTTATCATAGAATATTTCATGTAATTTTAAATATTTTCTATGCTTTACTATGTCTTTTAATGTATTTTTATTTTCATATGAAATTTTCATATATTAAAAATTTATTAGATATTAATTTCTTTAATAAATATGAAATTATAAAAAATAAATATATCATTAAAATGTTTTACTATTAATAAATATTAATTATAATGAAATTTAAAATTAATCATTCTTGTACAATAATTAATAATAATGAAATAATATTTTTAATTATAATAGTTGTAATATAAATGAGTAGGAAAATGAAATTATAGTTAAATATATTAAAAAGTAGGAGAGAGAAAATGATGACTTTTGTCATGAATAGGGGTAAAATTCTTTAAAGTTGTGGTTTTGATATCTGATGATGTGGAGCTGAGTTGGATGAGAAAGATATGCCATGACTCAACTTTTTAAAGTCATGGTTGCAAATGCTCTAATACCGCTCCATAAAATCCTGGCCTTATCCAAACCGACCTTTACTACAACCATACATTGTTCACGAGGTTAGTACTATACACATAGACAAATTCCTTATCCCCCCCCCCCCACTTCTCTCTCTCTTGTTAGTGAATAATAACTCCAATATTTTAACACAGTAGGGCAAATATCTTGCTTCAAATTACACAATGTTAAATATTTTACATATATACTCCCTCTGTCCCAGCTCACTTGACACCTGTTGACCAAAACTGATCAACTTAAGGTCGGTTCGACTAGACGTGTCCAAACCAAACCGAAAACCGGCTAACCGCTGGTTTTTAACCGGTCAAAACCGCCAAACAGGTTAACCGGCAACCGGTTCAACCGTGAACCGTAGGTTAGCCGGTCCGGTTAAGGTTAATGAATCTGAAAACTGGTCAACCGCTGGTTATTAACCGGTTAGTAACCGTGAACCAAACCGGTGGTTAAACCGATATTAAAACCGGCGGTTTAATCGGGTAACGGCTAGTTTTCCACTTTTTACACCAGGCCCCCTCTTCCCCAGGTCTGACACTGTCAAAAACGGCTAGTTTTCAAACTAGCCGTTAGTTCAGTTAACTAGCAGCAGAAATGAAAAAAAATGTCAAAAATTGCTTACATATAAAAATTGTCACCCTCTTTGTAATTTTAATTTTAATTAATAAAATTTAAGGGTACCGTCCCTTTTTTTTTTACTTAAAAAAATGTGTTATTTATACATTTTAACTTTAAAAAAAACAAAAAAAAAGATAAAAAAAAAAACTGTTTAGAAAAAAGGGTAACCAGTTTTTTTTTAAATGTATAAAAAAAACTTTTTAAAAAAATGTTAAAAAAAACTGTGGAAATTTTCTTTTTTTCATGAAAAAAATGTGAAAAACTAGTAAAAACGGCTTTTACCCTAAGCTTAGGGTAAAACGTGTTTTTTAAATGAGGCGGTGGCAATTTTGTAAATAAACTGGAAGTTGTTTCAACGCACACGGTGGCATTTTTGTAATAAACTGGAAGTTATCTTAACTGTCAGTGTTAGTTTTAAGAAGTGCCAGTGATATTACACTGGCACATATTAACATAGACACTGACACTTTTCATAACTGTCAGTGCTAAAAAAGTGCTAGTGTATGTGCCTGGCACTTATTAACACTAACCATGTCACTTATGAAAGTACCAGTGTTTATGTTTTATGACTGCCAGTGGCCAAGCCTGGCAGTTTTTGATATTAACACTGGCATTTTTTTTTTTGGAAAACACGTTTTTTTAATCCTTAGGATCAAAGTGGCCTTTGTTACATTAATCGTAACTCAACCCATCAGTGGTCACGTATAGTAATATATTCAAATGACATAGATCAATTATGGATGTGTAGTATGAAAATTACATGTAAATGTGATCCATACATGCCTATTTTCAACTAGTCCTTCCTAACTTTATTGAGATCAATACTTCAAAAAAAATAAAAAATTAACAGAGTGCAATAACTGAATACTTTATTCTGCAGAAATGTATCTGTAATAAAACATAATGTAAAATTCAAACTCCCACTAAATCACAATATCATCAAATAGACAAACACCCATATGAGTTGTGTGCTCGTGAAAGACTTTGGGTGGTAATCCCTTGGTAAGTGGATCCGCCATCATTGAGTTTGTACCAATGTGTTGTATGAATATCTGACCACTCTGTACTCTTTCTTTTACAACAAGAAACTTGATGTTGATGTGTTTTGACTTCGTCGAGCTTCTATTGTTGTTTGAATATAAAACCGCAGATTTATTGTCACAATATAATCTTAGTGGATCTTCTACTATCTTGACATCCAGCAAAATCAGAGTCGGAATACCCAACGATCTCCAATTGATCCGATCTCCTATATGTGAGCATAAAATTCTTTGTTCTCTGTAAATATCGCATAACCCGTTTGACTGCCTTCCAGTGATCCATGCCAGGGTTACTTAGATACCTGCCTAAAATGCCAACTATGAACGCAATATCTGGACGCGTATATACTTGAGCGTACATTAGACTCCCTACAGCTGAGGCATAAGGAATCTTTTGCATCTCTTTAATTTCAAGACTGGTCTTTGGGCATTGACTGAGACTAAATTTGCCTCCTTTAGCGACCGGGGTTTCACCTGGTTTGCAATTTTGCATGCCAAACCTACTAAGAACTTTCTCAATATAATTCCTTTGTGATAATCCCAATATACCTCGAGAACGATCTCGATGTATCTCAATTCCTAATACAAAGGATGCATTGCCAATATCTTTCATTTCAAAATTCTTTGATAAAAATTTCTTAGTGTCAAGCAACATGCCAATGTCGTTTGTGGCAAGCAATATGTCATCAACGTACAAAACTAGGAAAATATGTTTACTCCCACTAAATTTGTGATACACGCACTCATCAACAACATTTGTTTCAAAACCGTATGAAACAATGACTTGATGGAATTTGAAGTACCACTGACGAGAAGCCTGCTTGAGCCCATAAATAGATTTTGTTAATTTGCAAACCATATTCTCTGAGTCTTTTGACACAAAGTTTTCTGGTTGCACCATATATATTGTCTCTTCAATGTCGACATTGAGAAACGCTGTTTTAACATCCATCTGATGTAACTCAAGATCAAAATGTGCAACAAGCGCCATAATTGTCCTAAAAGAGTCTTTCATAGAAACTGGAGAGAAAGTCTCTTTAAAGTCAATTCCTTCCTTTTGAGTAAATCCTTTCGCTACAAGACGTGCCTTATACCTCTCCACATTACCGTTTGAATCCCTTTTAGTTTTAAATATCCATTTACAACCTATGGGTTTCGCACCATCTGGTAATGGGACAAGTTCCCAAACTTCGTTATCTTGCATAGACGTATACTCTTCATTCATGGCTTCAATCCATTTATGAGAGTTGGAACTTTGCATAGCTTGACGGAAGTTGATAGGATCATCCTTTGCCATTCCGCTTTCTACCTCCTGTTCATGGAGATATACACAATAATCATCTGAAATTGCAAATTTCCTTTCTCTTGTGGATCGTCTTAATGGCGCAACTTCTTGAGGTTGTTGAAGTTGTTCCTCTGGAATGTGTTCCTCGGGAATAATTACCTCATCTTGAATAGGGGGTTGAACATTGTGAAAAAAAATATGGGATTTCTTCCTCTTCTTCCTCAAAAACAATGTCTCTTATTGGATTTCTCCCCCTAAACTCAACATCCTCAAAGAATGTTGCAGTTCCCGTCTCAAAAATAGATTTAGTAGCAGGATCGTAAAATTTATAGCCTCGTGATCGTTCTGCATAGCCAATAAAGTAGCTGCTAACGGTTTTAGGGTCCAATTTCTTTTCATAAGGCTTATATTGCCTTGCTTCAGCAGGACATCCCCAAACCCGTATGTGCTTTAGACTAGGCTTTCGCCCAACCCAAAGTTCATAAGGCGTTTTTGCAGCCGCTTTTGTTGGCACTCGATTTAGGATATAAGTTGCTGTTTTCAAAGCCTCACCCCAGAGTGATTCTGGTAAAGTAGGGTGGCTGATCATACTCCTTACCATATCCTTAAGTGTGTGGTTTCGTCTTTCAGATACACCATTCATGCTAGGTGATCCTGGCATAGTGTATTGAGGAACAATTCCACATTCCTCTAGGTATTTAGCGAATGGGCCTAGACGTTGTTCACCGGATCCGTCGTATCTACCGTAGTATTCACCACCACGGTCAGATCTAATGTTCTTTATCCGTTTGTTGAGTTGTAATTCAACTTCCGCTTTATATGATTTGAACACGTCAATAGACTGAGATTTTTCATGAATAAGATATAGGTAGCCATATCGAGAATAATCATCTATGAATGATATAAAGTATTGTTGACCATTCCAAGAAGGTGTACGGAATGGTCCACAAATATCTGTATGTATTAATTCTAAGACATCGGTAGTTCGATAGGCACCTATTTTCTTTGTCTTAGCCTGTTTTCCCTTGATACATTGAATACAAACATTTAAGTCAGAAAAATCAAGGGTGTCTAAAATCCCACCAGACACAAGACGCTCAACTCTAGATTTAGAGATATGACCTAAGCGTTTGTGCCATAATGATGCTAAATCATTATTCTCAAATTTACGCTTTGTACCACGTGATTCCACATGCAAGGTTTCATTATAAGATGAAATAGTTTCTAGCATATATAGATTATCATAAGCATTATGTATACCAGTAGCAACATTTGAATTTAAAGACAAACTAAATTGTTTATTTCCAAATGAACAATAATAACCGTCTTTGTCCAATACAGAAATAGATACCAAATTCCGTCTAAACGACGGTACAACAAAAGTGTCTTTTAAATCCAAATAATAACCAGTACATAATAATAATCTAAAATGTCCTATCGCCTCCACTTCCACAGATTTTCCGTCTCCGACATAGATACGTCTTTCAGCATCAATTGGCTTTCGGGAGTGCAGACAACCCTTCATAGAAACAGATATGTGAGTAGTAGCACCAGAGTCTACCCACCAAGTGTTTCTTGGTACTGAAGCTAAATTAATTTCAGAACAAACCAAAACATTAAATGTACCTTTCTTTGCACGCCAAGCTGCATATTTGGTACACTCCTTTTTCATGTGTCCAGGCTTGCCACAAAAGAAACACCCTTTTTCAGTCTTTTGCTTCTTTTGCTTCTTTTGCTCTGGCACCTTATAATCAGCAACTTCCTTTCCATCATGTTTTATTTTACGCGAACGACTAGAGGTGCTAGCCACATGGGCACTTTCAGTTATTTCTTGCTTCAAACGCTCTTCTTCTTGCACACAAAATGAAATGAGCTCATTGAGAGTCCATTTGTCCCTTTGGCAGTTATAGCTGACCTTAAATGGAAGCGGAAGCGTACCCGAATCCATGGCTGAAGATTGATTGCAGAAGATAAAGAGAGATCGGTTACGTAAGAGACATCCTGATGGTTTGTCGAAGAAGGATTGAAGTTGAAGACGATCTGGCGGAGACGGATTAAGCAGGAAGGATCTTCCAATTGATACGCTAATTTATTCTTCCTGTATGTCTCTCGCGGAAGGGATGTGAAAGACGAAAAAGAACAGTGCGTTCAATAGGGACCGACCCCTAAATTTATATGCTGTAAACCGTCAATTCGTAAACGGTACAAGGGTTTAAGGTTTAGTATTTATATAATTGGCCCCTCATCAATTATATAAATACAATCTGGTCCTACACATTTACCTCCATAATAATAATACCCTTAAGCCTTATTTAATTCTTAAATAGACCACCAAAGTTTAGGCTTTTATAATAACAATTAATATTTATTTAATTACATAATTGGTCCCAAATTGATTATTGTTGAATTAATCTAACAATCTCCCACTGGACCATATATGTAATTTAATAAATATGTATACATTAGTGAGCTCCAAAATTTATTGTTACAACTTGAGAGTATATAAACAATCTTATCCATTGACTATTTAATATAGGATCAAAGTGGCCTTTGTTACATTAATCGTAACTCAACCCATCAGTGGTCACGTATAGTAATATATTTAAATGACATAGATCAATTATGGATGTGTAGTATGAAAATTACATGTAAATGTGATCCATACATGCCTATTTTCAACTAGTCCTTCCTAACTTTATTGAGATCAATACTTCAAAAATAAAATAAAATTAACAGAGTGCAATAACTGAATACTTTATTCTGCAGAAATGTATCTGTAATAAAACATAATGTAAAATACAAACTCCCACTAAATCACAGTATCATCAAATAGACAAACACCCATATGAGTTGTGTGCTCGTGAAAGACTTTGGGTGGTAATCCCTTGGTAAGCGGATCTGCCATCATTGAGTTTGTACCAATGTGTTCTATGAATATCTGACCACTCTGTACTCTTTCTTTTACAACAAGAAACTTGATGTCGATGTGTTTTGACTTCGTCGAGCTTCTATTGTTGTTTGAATATAAAACCGCTGATTTATTGTCACAATATAATCTTAGTGGTCTTTCAACACCTTCTAAAATGCGCAGTCCCATGACAAAATTTCGTAGCCATATTCCATGATTTGATGCTTCGTAACACGCTACAAATTCTGCTTCCATAGTGGATGAAGCTACCAGCGTTTGTTTGGCAGACCTCCACGAAATTGCTCCATTAGCTAACAGATAAATATAGCCTGATGTGGATCTTCTACTATCTTGACATCCAGCAAAATCAGAGTCGGAATACCCAACGATCTCCAATTGTTCCGATCTCCTGTATGTGAGCATAAAATTCTTTGTTCTCTGTAAATATCGCATAACCCGTTTGACTGCCTTCTAGTGATCCATGCCTGGGTTACTTAGATACCTGCCTAACATGCCAACTATGAACGCAATATCTGGATGCGTATATACTTGAGCGTATATTAGACTCCCTACAGCTGAGGCATAAGGAATCTTTTGCATCTCTTTAATTTCAAGACTGGTCTTTGGGCATTGGCTGAGACTAAATTTGTCTCTTTTAGCGACCGGGGTTTCACCTGGTTTGCAATTTTGCATGCCAAACCTACTAAGAACTTTCTCAATATAATTCCTTTGTGATAATCCCAATATACCTCGAGAACGATCTCGATGTATCTCAATTCCTAATACAAAGGATGCATTGCCAAGATCTTTCATTTCAAAATTCTTTGATAGAAATTTCTTAGTGTCATGCAACATGCCAATGTCGTTTGTGGCAAGCAATATGTCATCAACGTACAAAACCAGGAAAATATGTTTACTCCCACTAAATTTGTGATACACGTACTCATCAACAACATTTGTTTCAAAACCGTATGAAACAATGACTTGATGAAATTTGAAGTACCACTGACGAGAAGCCTGCTTGAGCCCATAAATAGATTTTGTTAATTTGCAAACCATATTCTCTGAGTCTTTTGACACAAAGTTTTTTGGTTGCACCATATATATTGTCTCTTCAATGTCACCATTGAGAAACGCTGTTTTAACATCCATATGATGTAACTCAAGATCAAAATGTGCAACAAGCGCCATAATTGTCCTAAAAGAGTCTTTCGTAGAAACTGGAGAGAAAGTCTCTTTAAAGTTAATTCCTACCTTTTAAGTAAAGCCTTTCGCTACAAGACGTGCCTTATACCTCTCCACATTACCGCTTGAATCCTTTTTAGTTTTAAATATCTATTTACAACCTATGGGTTTCGCACCATCTGGTAATGGGACAAGTTCCCAAACTTCGTTATCTTGCATAGACTTATACTCTTCATTCATGGCTTCAATCCATTTATGAGAGTTGGAACTTTGCATAGCTTGACGGAAGTTGATAGGATCATCCTCAGCCATTCCGCTTTCTACCTCCTGTTCATGGAGATATACACAATAATCATCTGAAATTGCAAATTTCCTTTCTCTTGTGGATCGTCTTAATGGCGCAACTTCTTGAGGTTGTTGAAGTTGTTCCTCTAGAATGTGTTCCTCGGGAATAATTACCTCATCTTGAATAGGGGGTTGAACATTGTGAGAAAAAAATGGGATTTCCTCCTCTTCTTCCTCAAAAACAATGTCTTTTATTGGATTTCTCCCCCCAAACTCAACATCCTCAAAGAACGTTGCAGTTCCCATCTCAAAAATAGATTTAGTAGCAGGATCGTAAAATTTATAGCCTCGTGATCGTTCTGCATAGCCAATAAAGTAGCTGCTAACGGTTTTAGGGTCCAATTTCTTTTCATAAGGCTTATATTGCCTTGCTTCAGCAGGACATCCCCAAACCCGTAGGTGCTTTAGACTAGGCTTTCGCCCAACCCAAAGTTCATAAGGCGTTTTTGCAGCCGCTTTTGTTGGCACTCGATTTAGGATATAAGTTGCTGTTTTCAAAGCCTCACCCCAGAGTGATTCTGGTAAAGTAGAATGGCTGATCATACTCCTTACTAAAGGTAAATGTGATCCGTGACCTTTTCAATTACAATCAAAATAATATATACAAAAGTCTTAGCCTAATCTCAGCCTATCATTAAGGATCCTAAACTAATCAAATATATCACTAAACTTATCACTATACATTTGAATATACACTTCCTACAAATAAGGGAATATTTACCAAACTAAGAGGATATGATCTGATTCATGCGAATCAGACTATATCACTAACAGACCCCCGCAGTCGAAGCGGGAGGGGGACGGATGCTGAGACTGGTCCGAAAATCATCAAATAATATGCGCGGAAGACCTTTTGTGAAAATATCGGAAACCTGGAATCGAGAAGGAACATGAAGCACTCGCACCTGCCCTTTTTCAACCTTTTCTCCAACAAATAAAATGTCCATTTCAATGTGTTTGGTGCGGTGGTGTTGAACAGGATTCCCGGAGAGATAAATGGCACTTATGTTGTCACAGTAGACGATTTTGGCCTTCGTGAGTGGAACATGTAATTCGAGCAAAAGATTCTGGAGCCAACAAGATTCGGAAACAACGTTGGCGACCCCCCGGTATTCGGCTTCAGCACTGGAGCGTGATAAAGTGGGTTGGCGTTTAGACGACCATGAAATCAAATTATCTCCTAAGAAGACACAGTAGCCGGATGTAGAACGTCTAGTATCAGGACACCCACCCCAATCCGCGTCAGTATATGCCGTGAGAGAGGAAAACGGAGACCGAGACAGATGAAGTCCCAGGTGTAGTGTACCACGAATGTAGCGCAATATGCGCTTCAGCGCAGTCATATGAGAAGTGCGGGGATCATGCATGTGAAGACAAACTTGTTGGACTGCATACGAAATGTCTGGTCTGGTAAAGGTAAGATATTGCAAAGCCCCGGCAAGACTGCGATAGAGAGATGGATTATCATACGGGACACCACTAAGGCTACTAAGTTTGGCCTTAGTATCCACTGGTGTCGCAGACGGTTTGCAGGTAGCCATTCCTGCACGCTCAAGGATATCCTCAGCATATTTTTGCTGACTCAGAAATAGACCCCCATCATAGTGAGTAACCGCGATGCCCAAAAAATAATTTAAAGGACCGAGATCCTTCATAGCAAATTCTGAAGCAAGAGTTGTCATGATAGACTGTCTGAGAGAATCAGAAGAAGACACCAGAATAATATCGTCCACATATAACAAAATATAGGCAATGTCTGTGTCGTGTTTAAAAATAAACAGAGAATGATCAGACTTACTGTGAGTAAAGCCCATAGAAGAGACATAATCAGCAAAACGACGATACCATGCCCGGGGTGCCTGTTTTAAACCATAAAGAGACTTCTTGAGTGAACAAACATAGTCCGGGTGACGAGAATCGCGAAAACCAAGAGGCTGATGCATGTACACAGTCTCATGTAATGTCCCATGGAGAAAAGCATTTTTAACATCCAATTGATGAATGGACCATGCTTTAGAAAGAGCCAAGCTGAGAACAGTGCGGATAGTAGCCGGTTTGACCACCGGACTGAATGTCTCCATGCAGTCAATGCCAACCTGCTGAGACCTGCCATCACCCACAAGACAAGCCTTATACCGCTCAAAAGAACCATCAGATTTCTTCTTATGAGAAAAAATCCACATACATCTAATCACATTGACATTAGGGGGGCGGGGTACTAAATCCCAAGTCTTATTTTTAATTAAAGCATCAAATTCATCTATCATGGCCAATTTCCAATTAGGGTCGGACAGAGCTGCTTTGGGATTGGACGGAATTGGGGAAGGAGATACTGATGAATACAAGTTAAAATGCACCTTGGGTTTAGTAATACCATGCATACTTCTAGTGACAATGGATCTGGAAGGGGCTGGTGGAGCTGGCCGATCTGGGCTAGGAGAGGAGTCCAACGGCCCAGGAGAAGAGGGGTCCATATGGGCCGACGTAGAACCGGCTGCGGCATAGTGGCCCAAGGGAGACCGGACCGAAGGAGGAGGGGACGGGCTGGAGTGTTCCTGGGCCAGTGGGGCCTCAGGTGGATTAGAGGCCTGGGAAGATGGATGATGTGAGTGGGCCTGATGTAGCCAAAGTGGGCTCAAATCATCACTGAGAAAAGAATAGTCCCGTGGCAGATTATCAGTGACTATTGTTTTGGCAAACGGGAATTGACTTTCATCAAAAACTACATGACGGGAGATAATAATTTTATGAGTTGTGAGATCATGACATTTGTAACCCCGATGATCTTGAGGATAGCCTAAGAAGACACACGGATTAGAACGGACATGTAATTTATGAATAGTTGTAGAAGGAATAAGAGGAAAACAAAGGCACCCAAATACTCGGAGATGAGAATAGGAGGGAACCCGAGCATAAAGAATTTGGGTAGGAGAAATATTTTTCAACTTTTTATGAGGAATGATATTAAGCAAATAAGTAGCCAGAGCTAGAGCATGGTGCCAAAAATTAGCCGGCATGGAAGAATGAGCGAGTAAAGTACGAACCAGGTTATTTATAGTGCGAATTGTGCGCTCGACTTTCCCATTTTGAGATGAGGTATGGGGACACGAAAAACGAAACACCATCCCATTATTTTGACAAAATGAGTGGAATTGTAAATTATCAAATTCCCTGCCATTGTCACATTGAAAACACTTAATAGGCCATTCAAACTGAGTCTGAATCATGCGACTAAAAGAAAGAAATAATGGAAAAACTTGTGATTTGTTGCCCAAAGGAAACGTCCAAAGAAAATCTGTATAATCATCAATGAATAAGACATAATATTTGTGACCTGCAGAGCTAAGAATCAGAGATGTCCACAAGTCACTATGAACAATATCAAATGGCAGATAAGTAGACGAAGTAGAGGAAGTAAAGGGCAATTTAACTTGTTTGCCAAGCACACAAGACGAACAAATACCATTAAAAGAAGAGGTTCGACAATTTATTAATCTAGAGTTGCAAATAGAGCGAAAAACAGGTGCTCCGGGATGACCTAAACGGTCATGCCATAAACGAGGACCTAAACTAGTAAAACTTGAAGGAGCGGAAGCGGAGGAGCTGGAGTTGTTGGTGAAGGGGTACAAGTCACCGGTGCTATCACATCTCAGAATGGGTATCCCGGTCTGGATATCCTTCACAGAAAAACCAAATGGATCAAATTCGACAGTCACATTATTATCAGTTGTAAACCGGCGAACCGATACAAGATTTTTAATCAAATGAGGTGCATGAAGAACATTAGATAACTTTAACGGGGGAAAAGGAGGGGAGAAACGGTGTTGTCCATAACCCTTAATAGGAATAGTATGACCATTTCCAACAGTGATAGATTTATTTTGAGTACTTAAATCAAAATAAGATGTAAGCATACCTCTGGACCCCGTCATATGATTGGTAGCACCCGTGTCCATGTAGATGCGGTCATCGGGAACATTCAACGACATAGTATGCATAGCTGTCTCAATATCTGTGGGCATGTAAGATGCAGTCTCGGAAATCGGAGTGTTGTGAGCAACATAAGCTTGGGCTGGTCTCTGTCCCAACACACCACGACCCGAAGAATGACTAGAACGAGGAACCGTGGGATAAGGACATGGGGGAGGGGTATGAGTATAACCTGGAGGAGGCGGAGGGGCTGCCCAACCCACTGGAAAATTCCACCATGGATTTGGTGGCTGCCAAAACCTATTCTGACCAGATTGTTGCTGCTGTGACGAAGAACCAGAACCTCGGCCACGACCCCGACCCTCCTGTTTGCCTTTGTTGCCACCACCATTACCATTATTCTTCCTACCTTTTCCACCAGAAGAACGCTGCTGCCCTCCATTGCCCAACTCAATCGAGTCATCAGACCCACCTCGGTTTACAGCAACTAGAGCAGTTCCAGAGACATTGGCCGCCATGGCTGCCTGTTTGGCTTTCCGGGTCTCTTCCAAAAGCAGTTTGGACCGGGCTTCATAAAACAGAGGGAGCGGGTTACTTTGTTGGATATGAGTCGCAACACCGTCATAGCTTTCGGGAAACCCTGCTATCATTTGAAGAACCATGCGGTTGTTAGAGATGGGAGCACCAACGTTAGCCAATTGATCGGACAAAACCTTAAGTTCACGATAATAGGCTGACACGTTTGCAAAATCTTCGAGGCGGACTTGAGAGAACTGATTTTCCAAATAAACAGCACGAGAGTGCTTGTTGTCTTGGAAAATCCCAGCAAGTCTTTCCCATTGTTGCTGTGCTGTGGCGTTGGGGGCAAGGATGGTGTGCAACAGATCATTCGAGATCGTCCCGTAGATCCATTGGAGAACGATCGCATCAAGACGAGACCAGAGCACCTCATCACGAGCAGGAGCCTTGTCTTTCTCAGTAGACGGCGTGGCCTCAGAAACCTTCTCCGGGGGAGGTGGAATGAGGTGATCGATCACCAAGAACGCACGACAGTGAATCCGAAATAATTCGGCCCATGACGAGTACTGTCCGTTCTCCATCTCAAGAACAATAGGAATGAAGTTCTTGATGTTGGTGACCGTGAGTGCCGGGTGGAACTTGTACTGATCAGCCATTGAAGCTAAAAAAACAAAGAAGAGAGAAGAATGGTGACCGTAAGTGTGCGGTTTCGTCTTTCAGATACACCATTCATGCTAGGTGATCCTGGCATAGTGTATTGAGTAACAATTCCACATTCCTCTAGGTATTTAGCGAATGGGCCTGGACGTTGTTCACCGGATCCGTCATATCTACCGTAGTATTCACCACCACGGTCAGATCTAACGTTCTTTATCCGTTTGTTGAGTTGTAATTCAACTTCCGCTTTATATGATTTGAACACGTCAATAGACTGAAACATGATTAATTCATGACAACATCACAAGATACCTAGCACAACATTAATATAAAATCTTTGGATATTAATATTAACTGTAAATGGTACTCATGCTGTAATGATCAAATATTCACAATAAGTACTGTCAAATAATAAATCTATCTTTGGATTGAATTATTATTCACATTATGTTAACTATATAATTGTCACATATTTACCATTACAATTGTGTTTAAAATTCTTGCCAAATACACCCATTCTTTGGATTGGATTGTATATGCATGAACCAACTAAACACAAGCAGCATCCGAACATTATTTATTTACACTAGAAAAATTACTTTGGTAATATTTAATGTAAACAATCCCTACATAATGTTTAGACAATTGATAAAGTAAATCGTTGTCCAGAATTATTTCATGTTCATAACTGCATATACAAGTAAATTATACTAAAGTATATGTATAATCAAACCATGTGTATTTACGTAAACCAGTATATACATAAACCAATTTTGATTTTAAAAAAAAATCATTGCATTCAATCATATATAAAATGAGAATAGGCATACAAGAATGACACTAAGTAATCAACATATGAAAAGCAAAATAGAAATAAGTTTCATTGCAGTAGAATCTTGAAACAAACAGATCATGTGCTTATCTTTGGGTTTGAAGACCACTAAAGGCAATTCATATAAACTTCAATTAGAAAGAAATAAATATTAACCCAGTATGATTATAAGTCAATCTTATGTCACTGTATATGAATATATATATATATATATATACTACTTCACCATTCTAACAACAAACAGCCGTCATAATATGAGAATTAATATTTGATTCTTCCTTAAGGCATGCAAAATTAAGCAACAGCAACGAATTCATGAAATCATATACTACAGCCAAACCGGAAACAATCAGGCTACTCACAAAATTGATTATGGATTGGCTCTGATACCACTTGTTAGTTATTATTTATTAATCCAAGTCAATTCAGTGAGTAAAATAGGATGAAAGCGGAAGCGTACCCGAATCCATGGCTGAAGATTGATTGCAGAAGATGAAGAGAGATCGGTTACGTAAGAGACAGCCTGATGGTTTGTCGAAGAAGGATTGAAGTTGAAGACGATCTGGCGGAGACGGATTAAACAGGAAGGATCTTTCAATTGATACGCTAATTTCTTCTTCATGTATGTCTCTCGCGGAAGGGATGTGAAAGACGAAAAAGAACAGTGCGTTCAATGGGGACCGACCCCTAAATTTATATGCCGTAAACCGTCAATTCGTAAACAGTACAACGGTTTAAGGTTTAGTATTTATATAATTGGCCCCTCATCAATTATATAAATACAATCTGGTCCTACACATTTACCTCCATAATAATAATACCCTTAAGCCTTATTTAATTCTTAAATAGACCACCAAAGTTTAGGCTTTTATGATAACAATTAATATTTATTTAATTATATAATTGGTCCCAAATTGATTATTGTTGAACTAATCTAACACTTAGAGAACAAAACCGATCAACTATTTAGATTGGCTAACTTCACCCCTTAAAAAGACCTTTTAAATGGATAAGGATCTAATTCTAACATCTTCTCATAGAATAAAATGAATTATTTATCAATGAGGCGGATGAATTTTTTTAGTTTAAAAAATACCAACAAGTAATATATCATCATAAGAAAATTGGTTCAATTAGATAAGTCCATTGTGTACTACTTCCAAACTAAAATTTTATAAAATGAATAGTAGCATCCCCCCCCCCCCCCCCCAAAAAAAAAAAAAAGTGAATCGGTTACATAACAATAAGATTGACTAAAGAAAAGCAAAGTATGATTATTATTATTATTTTAAAAAAAAAAATATGTGTGCAGAGAGGAACGTATTTTAGGATTTAACGCATAGGTTTGTGGAGTGTACGTGTGAACCAATAAACTGGTTAGGTTTCAACTAAATTTTTCAACTTCGTTTGGTAAAATTCAACATTGAGTAATTAGTCACATGCACTCGTAAAACCATCAAAACACTTCATTTCAAAACACAAAGATAATCATCAAAACAACTTAAGCCATAGTTATAATTGACGCATGCTTTGACACATAAAAAATATTTATCTAAAAAAATATATTTAAACTCTTTCAAAAAAACAATTAAATAAAAAGTAATCGAAAAGCCAAGAACCAACGAGCTTTAGCTATGAGTTCGAATCCCGTTAACGGGATTTGTGTTAGCATATTTATAGGTCCAGTTGTAGTCTTTATGGCATTATGAATTAATATAAATAAAAAAAATCATTTAAAAATAAAATAAAAAGGCAATAATTATTTCATAATAAATCTTGCTGCACATATGTTGGAATTAATCTTGGTTTTAAATGAGAGTACAACATGAAGACCGGTATTAGGATATCAATTAGTTTGACGACCAGGTGACTTCAATTCCAGTCGTGCAGCTTTCCGGAATCACGTAAATTTGAATGCAAGTAAAATCCGTCCTCCGTAACGACCCAACGACATCTACTACCATCATATATTTTCTCCCAACACATATCAATCATTTCCCTTTTGTAAACATCAAATACCTGAGTCTTTTCCTTCCATTGAAAGCTACAGTAAAAGAGGGTGGTATGGAAGAAATTTAGACAAAAATGCCATTCATAGAAATTGTTGTAACTGATGATATGATCTCCAAGATCATCATCTTTTGACTTACAATGAACTGAAATATTATTACCCTGAATATCATTTGTGATTCGGACAAAAAACCCTGCGGTCCATAGACAACTTGCATTTGTTGTGGTGAGAAAGTAAAATCCTAGGGTAAGAACCAATGACAAGCTTCCCATGGACAACCTCATGTGATTTACCTTCAAAAATCAGTTTGCAATTTCATGTGTCTATAATTCACCCTTTATAGAATATTGTGAGAGTCGATATCTGCATAGTTATAATCTCACAAGGATTTTTTTGTTTATTTTATTATTTCTATTCAAAATGACCTTTTACAAGAAAGTCAAAATACAAATTTGTTTATTTAAAATCTCCATTCCTTCTTTTTAAATTCAATTACAAGATATTTACAAGATAATATTAATTGATTGTCATAATTCAAAAGTTTGACCTGGTGATAAATATCAATATTATGGTTAAATTCACTTTATTTTGTCCTAAGGAAACACAAATAGAAAAGAATTATGTAGTGGATGACTGGATGTCCATACTTTATCCTTATATTTGAAATTTAAACTTTATCCTTATATTTGAAATTTAAACTTGACTAGCTGTAAAAATAAATATGAAAAGAGTTTAATGTTAAAATCTCAATTACTTCTTTTTTTAAGATAGTTTCATTTGCAAGAGTCAATCTTTTTAGAATAACTTGCCAAAACAATTAGTCAAATGAAAAATTAAATTTTTCAGTGGTCAACTTGATTAAATATTAATCAATAGTCAATAAAGTTAATTATCATTTCAAAATATCAAATTTGTGATTGATATATCAGTAGAAAATAATTTCAAGAACAACTCGAGCTTAAATTTTTATATTAATAATATGCATTTAACTTTTTACAAGAGTCAATCTTTTTAGAACTTTTTATGTTCCTAAAAAGGTGTGCATTTCTTAGAAAAATTTATTTATTTTTTTGTAATTTTTGGTATGCATTTTAAATAGTCCTTTTACTATATGTCTTTTATGTGATTAGTCATTTTACTTAAATTTTAAAATTAATCATCATGTATCTTTTATATTCAACGCATTGGTCCTTCCATTCAATTTCATTAGTTATGAGCATTAAATCATGTCACATGCAATCCAAGTAATGTTTAACATGTGTAAAATGGGTATCACAATAGAAAATAATACTACAACAGAATTGAATCAAGAAATCTCTCATCAAATTTCTTAAATTAAAGAGGTAGGAGTTAGAAGTGCTTGCGTGCGGTGAATGGTATTGTCTGATAAAAAGCTTGCTTGAAAGAATAAACAACTTAGAGCATCCACAACGGGAGATCTTTAAAAGCTTTTTGTTTTCATGAGCTTTTTCCCATTGTTGAAAAAGTTGGAAGAGCTCCTTAGTAAAAAGCAACTCTTTATGGAGAGAGCTCTTTGTAGGAGCTTTTTCATTAAATTTTTACCTATTCCTCTATTCCCCATGTTGACCATTAAAAATTAACCAATATATATTTATTTTATTTTTAGTGTTGAATGTAGGGCCCACAAAAAAGTTGATGAAAAAAGTTATACCATTGTAGAATTTGCTTTTAGTTTTTATTTGTTGACTAGAAGTAGATGTGGCATATTGGAATTGCAAAAAAGCTCTTTAAAAGAGCTCTACCATTGTGGATGCTCTTAGAAGGCAGACATTCAAAGGAGGAAAACGGAACCGACCCGAAAAGAGAATATGGAGGGTTGGAGGACGGGTTTTGACGAGAATCGAGGTAGAAGGAGAAGACAAATTCACCTTTGATGTTTGTTTTTTTTTGTTTTTTTCTTCTTTAGTAATTTAAGTTAGGGACTATAATAAGGGAGGGGGTGCTCTTTATAAATTGATATTTCACTTTTATGCTCTTTACTATGAGAAATCTATACTATAGTATTTTAAAGTAGACGAAAATGATTTTGGACATGACACCTCATCCAGTTTTGGGTTAATCTTACTCCTAAGCTTGCCACGTCAGATTCATGGCATTAAGAGCCAAACCTTTCGGTTCTTGCTAACTAGACACAAATAATAGGTTATATTCTTAGTTATGTGATGTAAAACGCAGCTGAAATAAACCAAGGATTGATCGAAATCAACTCTTCAAACAACTAGGATAAAGATCCCTCTACAATAATCTCCTAAAAGATTATTCTGCAACCACAAAGGCTAAAACCCAACAATTGCAACGCAATTAAATTTTATTGAATAAAAGACTTATTTTCGGAATACACTTTTAGGCCTATTTTATAGTGCCCATAAAACTTGTAAAAGAATCCTAACCCTTCTAAAATTAACCCTAACCTATATGGTAACATAATAGGACTCAAAAATAATAAAAATACTCATAATCCTACTCTAAAACACTCTTTAAATGACATAGTAAAAACAATGACGAAAATACTAAATAAAATAGAAACTAATTTAAACTAAATCCTAAAATACTAATTAAAATGCAAAAATAATTAATATGTTTGACTTTGTCAAACACCCGTGCTACGTCACTACAGGTAGTTATAGTGGGGTCCTCCATTAACATGGCGGACTACATAGCTTCCATGGTCGTCGATAATGTTTTCTTCCTCGTCCAAATTTGTCCAAAATTATTTTCCCAAAACCTATTTTTAAAAAAAAACATGTGAGAGAAAATAGTCAAAACCAAAACCATATAGTACATAGATTTAGAAAGATAATGTTAAAAGAACGTGAAAATATATAAGAAATCAAAAAAAAAAGTGCAATTTTAACTGATAAAATAAATAAATAAAAAACATAGCATAGAAAAAAGTACTAAGAAATCCGAAAGTGCAAATTTTAATTAAAGAAAAAAAGCAATAAACAAAAGTAATCAAAATTGACAAAAATAATAAATAAAATCAAAACAAATATGAAAGTGGTAAATGAAAATGAAGACTAAAAGTAAAGTCAACATGAAATCAAAAAACATAAATAAAACAAAGAATAAAGTAAAAACAAATAACAAAAATAAATCTCATCCGAAAGAAAACACAATGAAAAAATAAAATAAGATTTGAATTTCTAATATATATCAAACTGTGAATTAAGAACAAAGAAAATGAAAAACAAAAAAAATATAAATGTAATTAGATTGAACTACAAATTTCAAATTTAAATTAAAAGAAAAAATGAGATGAAAAATGAAGTATGAGATATGGAAGATAATTAACAATGTTACTTACATGGAGTGATAAGCAATGACAAATAAGCAAAAATAATCATGTCTTCCAATCCATTTGAGAGAAAACACAATTGTGAAAGAATAAAAATGAGATGAGTTGGAGAGAGAGAGAGAAAAGAAAAAAAAGTATAAAATCTAGTAATGATGGTTAGTTTATTAAACGAGTTTATTGTCAATTTGACCTGCGTACTATCAAAATCTTGACGATTTGCCCTCGTACTAAAGAAACTCACACTATGACCTGTGTACTATGGTTTTAATAAAAAATTGCCCAAGGATAACGATGACCCGTTAGAAATCTAACGGGCTGTCAATATATGTTAAAAAATTAACAGACTTATAATAAGAAAATATCAAATGTGGCCCTGATAATTATATTAATGTTGTAAAGGTCCAAAAATATTTATATTCATATTTTTTTTTAATTTGAATTTGGGTGTAACTTGATGCATTTGGAGTTTAAATATAACAATAATTATGTAATTAGATTTGTTAATTAGATTTAACCATCACTATTACACAACCACGACTCACCACCGCCGACCACCACGAGTCACCACCGCCGACCATCACGAGTCACCACCACCACCACCGTCAAATCTTGATTTGGAGCACACACATAAACATACACACCGAGATATGGATTTAAGAACTTAGCCACACACTTAGATAGATCTAGATTTGAAAACATAAAAACACACATATGCACGCACTGAAAAGAGAGGGAAGTGAGAGAGATGGGAAAGAGTGAGGGGATAGAGAGAGACAATTCGTATGGGCAGAGATGGAGAATTCCCCAAATTGGCCAAAATTCCCATCTGAACCCGTTTACCACTGAGATCAATTCAGGCGACGACATTGAGCGAGAGTTGGAGATGGCGGAGGTCCAGAAAACGCGGCCATAGGAGCAGACATTGGGGCCGGTCCAGTTGGGGATGAAGTTGAATGGATCGGAGAATATGGCAGACAGAAAAGGGGATCAGTTAGGGATGAAGAAGATTATGAAAGCTTGCCGGAATCGAAAGAAGAAGATGACCGGAATTTCGGCGTACTGGCCGGCAATCGCACGATTTTGAGTGATTGGTGGATTATAGAGAGTTCGGAGAAAGAGGGGGATGTCGGGGTTGAAACGGCCGGGTTCTGGGTTGTGACGGAGAGCAGTAGAAAGGAACCGGTGGTGAATATGGCGTAGCTGGGAATTTGAGGGAGACGATGAGAGTAGAAAGGCCGGCCGGATTACAGAGAGGGTGAGAGAGTTGGTGTTGTCGAGATTGAGAGAGAGAAACGGGGAAGGGGGTTTTGCGGCGCAGAGGAGGGTAATTGGAGTAGGGATTCATCTGGTGTAATTTGGGACAAAGCTTTGATTTGGGATTTTCTTTTTGATTTGGGATTTTCTTATTAATATAAAAAATAAAAAAATAATAAAATATATAAATATAAATAAATTTTGGACCATTACAACATTAATATCATTATTAGGGTCACATTTGAAATTTTTTTATTGCAAATCTATTAAATTCTTAACATATGCTGACAGCCCGTTAGATTTCTAACGGGTCATCGTTATCCTTGGGCACTTTTTTATTAAAATCATAGTACGCAGGTCATAGTGTGAGTTTCTTTAGTACGAGGGCAAATCATCAAGATTTTGATAGTACGCAGGTCAAATTGGCAATAAACTCTTTATTAAACATTTTTTTTTTACTTTCCAACTACTAAGCCTCTAATGCTTATTAAACATCTTCTTGCCTCTTGAAGTACTAAGCTATTCAGTTTCATGCATGTTAGCTAAAGTTCTTTATCTATTATCAAAACTCTATGTATTTCCAAAAGAGATTTAATTTGACTTGCAAAACTCTATGTATTCCATAATAAAACAATGCATTCCCAAGCAAAACTCTTTATATCCCATCATAAAATAATGCATTTTATTATATGAAAAGTTAAATTAGGATGATCAATGTATAAGGAGCCGAAAATTTGGATAATTATGCATCACTTTATTGACGTTTTTTAAATGCTAGGCCTACCAAGTCTATACTTTTAGATATATATAAGAGTATATGTCTATTAGGTATAACATATTCTTCAAGAATTATTGAGTTCTTTACATTAGTTCTTATCAATTATAATTCTTAAACATATCTAGTTTCATACCTATTATTAGTACACATACCCATAATGATGTAGCACGGGTGTTTGACAAAGTCAAACATATTAATTATTTTTGCATTGTAATTAGTATTTAGGATTTAGTTTAAATTAGTTTCTATTTTATTTAGTATTTTCGTCATTGTTTTTACTAGGCCATTTAAAGAGTGTTTTAGAGTAGGATTAGGAGTGTTTTTGTTATTTTTGAGTCCTATTATGTTACCATATAGGTTAGGGTTAATTTTAGAAGGGTTAGGATTCTTTTACAAGTTTTATGTGCACTATAAAATAGGCCTAAAAGTGTATTCCGAAAATAAGTCTTTTATTCAATAAAATTTAATTGCGTTGCAATTGTTGGGTTTTACCCTTAAGCCTTTGTGCTTGTAGAATAATCTTTTAGGAGATTATTGTAGAGGGATCTTTATCCTAGTTGTTTGAAGGGTTGATTTCGATCAATCCTTGGTTTATTTCCGCTGCGTTTTACATCAATTGGTATCAGAAAAGGACGATCCTTGAACGATGACCAACGATATGAAAGACCTCATCACCGCATTGACAGAAAGTTTCCGAGTTTTTAACGCAAATTTAAAACGGATGAACGAGGCTCAAGAACGAGAGGCTATGGCGGTAGCTAATCGTCGTCGCGAGGAACTTATGGATCGAATGGATCATGCACAATCAAAGGCAGAATTTTCTCGATACATGAAGCGCCAAAGTCGAACCAATGGGCGGTATAATCGACTCGAGTACTGGTCTGACGAAGAAATATGTTGCGCCCCGTACCCGTGGTCCTACTTGGACCACGCTCGGGACACGATCGGAAGACGTCATAAAATATTTTAGGAAAAATTTTCGAAATGTACTTTCATAAAAGTTTCATATAACCAAACACATTTACTTGAAACTTGATTTCATTTCCACATAAACAAAATTTCACAATCCAAAGTACTTAGCCATAAGGCTTACACACTTTACTTACAAATTTACAACTCACCAACATGTTCCAAAAATAGGTGATACAAAGATGAAGTCACGGGTACACTACCCAAAAGGTTTACATTTACATAATGTAGCCTTTACATAACACATATCCCAAAATGTCTTACCCAAAATCACCACCTCGACGTCCTCCCTTGTGCAGTGACCAATCCCCTGGGCTCTCCTTTATCTAAAACAGTAAACAAATAAGGGTGAGAATGAATCTCAGTAAGCTACTAAAATGCAACTACGTTACATGCTAAAATGATACTCGGAATTGAACAATGTCAATAAACATCCACATAGCACATAACATGATAGGTAAAGCCAACTCATCTTTCCACACGTAAGGCGGAATAAAACACTCATAAGTGGATACTAAGCTAAGGTTCTCGAATCAAACATATAACCATCTGAAAGGTATCAACTGAGCAGCACCAAAGGGCTGAACCGGTTCATGAACCAAACAACAACAACAACAACAACAACAACGGGGGGAAATGACACAAAGTCTTAACCCAAACGGTGACTAAACTCACACAAAGGAGAGCTAGCTCAAACCTAATCCGTGGCCTAAGGAAGGGGGTTAAAAATGGGAAACCAATGGTAGAAGCCTTACAATGAACTTGGCTCGTGTGCCATTATAATCCCTACCACTGCCCGACACCACAACAAGTACCAGCTGGACTTTAAACATGAGCATAGTAATAAATACTTGCTTAAACAACAACCGGGGAATGATTCCAAAGTAGGGAACCACACAAGCTCATCACAAAGATGCACCAATCCAAAACACATCAAAAGATGTTCAATAATATCCAATTACCATTTAGTCAAATTCCATAACACATATATTCACAAAGGAACCGATTTCAAACACTAGAGTGTTCCACAACAACCCTCTAGGTACTCTAGGATATCACCTAAGACCTAGACCAAGATTGAACTTTAAATCACTTGAATTGGAACAACTCAACATTTCAGCAATTATGGGCAGTCGCCCATACCAGACTGGGCGGTCGCCCAAAATGCTCTGTCCCAGACCAAACCTTTCAATAGTTATGGGCGGTAGCCCACAAGCCTGACTCAGAATTCTCAATTTCCCTTGCAAGTCAAATTCATCCGTCCCACGAGTAGGAGTATAACTTACTAATACTTATACTATTACCAGGAGTGCAACAACCATCCCAAACATTACTTTCAATTTAACTCTTCATTCTTACACAGAAGGTGAATACTCCCTTTGTCCCAAATTTACAAGTATCACAAATATCATTCAAATCACAAATTTAACAAGTACAAGTATCAAGTATAACATATATGACCATTTTAATATTTAAAGGGGAATTAGTAACTTACCTATTTCCGGAAAAAGTATCGCAGAAATATGTTTTGTTCGGGTAGAAATGACCTATTCAACGCCCTGATCATTTTTATATAATTATATTTTAAAACGGAGTAGTAAATAAAAAGAATTAAATCAAAATAGGTTGAACTTACCTTTTTCTCCTAACCCTAGGAAAGTACGAGAAAAGTTGCAGAGCATATAATGAACACAGAGGGAGAGAAGGAAGGATAAGTTTATAAAGATTTTACCCACTTTTCTACTTTTGCTCACCAAGTTTCATTTTTAACACTTAAGCCCTTGTAGTTACATTTTCACAAAGGACCCTAAAGTTTCAACTTAATCATTTAACTCCCTTAACCATTATTACTACTAAATAAATAAATAGCACAAATAATCAAGTAAGATGTACAAATCATAAAATATGATGCAACACATAAAATGCACACATAAGTTCAAATTAAAATCCCCAAAAATATAAAATAAATAGGGACGGGTTTTGGGGTCGTTACAATCACTCCCCCTTAAAGAAAATTCGTCCCGAATTTTAGGATAACTTACCAAACGAATCAAACAACCAAGGATACTTTCTTTCCATTTCCTCCCGAAGCTCTCAAGTTGATTCTTCCACATTATGGTTCCTCCACACAACTCTAACAAGAGGAATACTTTTAGTTCTCAATTCTTGAACTTTAGAATCAATCACCTGAACTGGATGCTCCTCATAGGACATACTGGGTTCAATATCCTCAGGTATCTCAGATAATACATGAGATGGATCATACACATACTTTCGAAGCATCAAAACATGAAACACATTATGAATCTTTTCAAAAGAAGGAGGTAACGCAAGACGATAAGCTCGATCTCCAACTCTTCCCAAAATCTCAAAAGGCCCTACGAATCTTGGTGCTAACTTACCTTTCTTCCCATATCTTTTAATTCCCACCTTTGGAGAAACTTTTAGAAACACAAAGTCACCCTTTTCAAACTCAAGGTCTCGCCTCCGGTAATCAGCATAACTCTTTTGACGACTCTGTGCAGTAGTCAATCGATCCCGAATAAGCTTAACCTTCTCAACTGAATCATTAACCATGTCAATACCCCAAATCTTTGCTTCCCCTACTTCATCCCAACAAATAGGTGAACGGCATTTTCTTCCATACAATGCTTCATAAGGAGCCATCCCAATACTGGACTGAAAACTGTTGTTATAAGCAAATTCTACGAGAGGCAAATGAATATCCCACGAATCAGAAAAGTCAACAGAACAAGCTCTCAACATATCCTCAAGAATCTAAATAGTCCTTTCTGACTGGCCATCTGTTTGAGGATGAAAAGCCGTACTGAACCTCAATTCTGAACCCAAAGCCTTCTGAAATGCTTGCCAAAACTGAGAAGTGAATCTAGGATCACGATCAGATACAATGCTAACTGGAACTCCATGCAACTTCACAATCTCATTAATATACAACGTAGCAAGCCTTTCCATAGAATAACCCATCTCAATAAGTAAGAAGTGAGAAGACTTTGTCAATCTGTCCATGATCACCCAAACTGCATCATGCCTTCTTCGAGTACGAGGTAACCCTGACACAAAATCCATAGTAACATGTTCCCATTTCCATTCCGGTATCTCTAAAGGTTGAAGAAAACCTGCGGGTCTTTGATGTTCAGCTTTCACTTGTTGATAAGTCAAACACTTCGACACATAATCATCTATCTCCCGCTTCATGTTGTTCCACCAAAAGTGTTGCTTCAAATTTTGATACATTTTGTTACTCCCGGGATGAATAGTATACCTCGACTTATGGCCTTCCTCAAGAACTTGGAGTTTAATTCCATCAACATTAGGCACACACAATCTACCTCTGAAAGTCAATACCCCTTCTGAACTGAGAGAAAAGTCTTCAAATCTTCCATCTTTGATTTTTACCATTATCTTCATTAACTCGGGGTCATCTTTCTGAGCATCCTTTATTTGTTGAATTAAGGTTGGTAATACTCTGATATTCGTAAATATAACCCCATGCCTCGATTCATAAGGACACCAATCTCGAGCATCTTCTAACATCTTCCATTCCCGCACCATCAATGAAGCTACATAAGACTTCCGGCTAATAGCATCAGCTACCACATTTGCCTTGCCCGGATGATAAGAAATGGTGCAATCATAATCCTTCAACAGCTCCATCCATCTACGCTGTCTATTATTCAACTCTTTCTGGGAGAAAAGATACTTCAAACTCTGATGATCTGTGAAAATCTCAAATTTTTCTCCATATTGATAATGCTTCCATTTGTGTAACGCAAAAACAATAGCTGCAAGCTCCATGTCATGGGTCGGATAAATCTCAGTAAGTTACTAGATACAAGTACATAGCATGTTATCATGTAATCATGCAAATCAAGAAGATTATCAAGTAATCATGCTCAAGATGTCATCAAGTAACAAGTATATGAGAGGCTAAGCCAACTCATCAAGTAGCTAACACGTAAGGCTAAACTATCACGTTACAAAGGATATTCCAACTTTATTCCTCCCAAGTAAACCATTGTTGTCGTTGCTTATTGCAGTTGACAAATCACGATCAATCAAGTTACTGCTGTGCAGTACACAAGAGGACCCGATAACCAGTGTCACTAACAAGAACAAGATTCACGAGGTGTTCACGAGTTTAGCATTAACTTTTATCAGGCGTATTGCTCTAATAAAGGAAGCTATGCCCATACTATGGCCTGTAGTAAGGGGTCAAGCGCAGATACATAGATCCCCGATTATCAACTTAGCCCCAGCCTCGCGATAAGCGTAAACCTATATACCTCCGAACAAGAAAGGACCAGCTGGACTCACACAAGAATGCACAAGTAGATATTTACTTGAACTACGAAAGTATAGAACTAAGTCCAAAAGTAGTGGACTAGATCTTCATGAACCATGTAATTATATGCTCACCAAATACAAGTACACGTATGCTATATTTGCAAATATAAATCAGTATAACAATGGCACATAATGTGTTCACGTAACACAATCAAGTCAAATTAGAGTCTATTAATAACAGACCCCAACCAAGTAGTAGGGTATGTCATACTATATCACTTTGTCATATGAAATATTTGCACGTACATATTCATATAACCTTTAACACACTAATGTGTCTATCGCGATACACTTACTTCCATGTAGAGCCCAACATCTTAGACACTAAGCATGTAGTCGAATAGGTCGTATTGTACCTAGTCACAATCATATCTCGCGTATATGTATCGTTAATAATCGAATACATTTTCCAACACATATTGTGTTCTATAATCATTGTTTTATGAATTATCTTCATATTACACTAGTCCCTATTTCTTTAGGAACCTATCTCAGGGACAGGATATCTTCTTTATACTTTATATACTTCATTGAGTATGTTCACGATTAAAACTAATTACTAGCACATTAATGCTTGTTCATAGCACTTTCAATACACACGTATTAGATTCAAGTATGTCTTAGAGTTGTTCATTCTCTATCTAGTTCCATATTCCAACTCTTTGGTTATTAATACCAAGTATTAAGTAGTCAACAAGCCACATTCTATCAAGTAATTATGTGCAAGATTTGCACATACACATCAAGGATAGTTCTAACACGTTAGTGCTTGTTCATATCACTTTCAAGTTCATTACCATACACATGTATTGGTTTCAAGTCATGTACAAGATTTTATCATCTTACATTCAAGTTCTCAATCCAATTCTTTAGATGTTCAAGACATGTACAAGAATTAATTATCTTATACTCAAGTTATTATTCCAATCTTTGGATATTCAAGTCATGTACAAGATTTAATTGTCTTATACTTCAAGTTCAAGCTAAGTAGATGAGTTATACATCTCATACTTACAAGTTCTTAATCTTATACTTTGGATGTTCAAGCTCAAGACATTGTTCTAGTGCCCCTAAGGTACACAAACATTGGTTTCAAGACACATATAACACATTAGTGCTTGTTCTTAGCACTTTCAAGACAATTAAAAGAGTTCTTACTCTTAGGCTCAAGTTCTCATTTTAATTCTATGAGTACTCATGTTCAAGACCAAGTTCTAATGCCCCAAAAAGTACATATACACTTGCTAGGACATCTTAGACTAAGACTCTATGCCTTAGGAGGGGTAAGGTTTCATTTCATTTGAGTTTAAACCACATTTGTGAAATAGGGGACTTGGGCGGTCGCCCACTCCCCACCTGGGCGGTCGCCCAGACTAGACTTTTGGAACCCCTCTTTCAGTAGTTTTGGGCGGTCGCCCATGGCCCCTCTGGGCGGTCGCCCAGAAGCCTAAAGCTCAAATTTTCCATTTTTCTCACAAGTCAAATTTCATCCGACCCACAAGTAGGAGTATAAATTACTAACACTCCCTAACATTCAAGAGTGCATTTTAACATGCTCAGAACACTTCTTTAGGGATACTTTAATTAATTTTACCGTCCCACAAATAATAGAATAATTTCCTTTTATTCCATTTAAATATTTCACCGTCCCAAAAATAGGAGTATAATTTTCTAACATACCCAGGACAAGTATTACAAATAGGATTATAGATTTTCTTCAAGGCTATGCATTCTTTGTAATTAATACTAATACTCCCTTCGTCCCAAATTTACAAGTATCACAAAATTCAACCAAATCACGAAATTAACAAGTACAAGTATCAAGAATAACACATAGGCATGTTATTACAAGCAAAGGGGAGCTAGTGACTTACCTAGTCCGAAATCAAATTCACCCAAACTAATTTCTGTTCGGCAGGAAATTCTCTACTCACCGCCCTGATCATTTATACGAAGTCGGATTTTCGAACAGAGACATAATTAAGCAAGAGGAGTCGAGAATAGGGTAAACCCTAACTTTCTTTACGAGACAGAGAGAGAACGAGAGAAATCTGAGGATCATTCTCATCCTCAGAGAAGGATGCATATTTATCCTTTCAAGTTTCCAAGAATTGCACTTTGGCCCCTCAAGTTTTAACTTTGACAAAAAGGCCCTTCAAGTTTTAATTTGAGCATTTTAGCCCCTAAACTTTAATTTTCACAAATGACCCTAATGTTTTAACTTTGAACACTTAGGACCACTTGCTCAATTAGTTAAATAATTAACTCAATTAAAATAGCATATAAATATACAAGTTAAGATTTAACAGGAATTAGGACGGGCGTTACATCCTCCCCTCCTTAAAGAAAATTTGTCCTCGAATTTTACTGATCAAAATTATAACACATATAAATAACAAATAGAACTCAAGCATAGCAAGAATATGGTATACAACACCATATTATCAATTACCTGCGAGTATTATTCTCACATAACCTTCTCGATACCGTGACTTTCCCATGAAACTTTCACAAGAAGCATTCGTGCTCAAGACATTTCTTTAGAATCAAGTATCCATACAAGCAGTTACCCATATACTAAGTAATTCGTGTGATGGAATTTCCACTAAATAGAAAGCTTATATAATAGCCACAAGGAAATCCACTTCACATGCTCGCAACATATGATCAAGAAGCAACCTCGGTTAAATATCCAGAGTGCTCAGAAAAATTATCATAATCAAGATGTAAAACAAGGTGTAGAACAAGATGTAGAACAAGAATCCCTGTCATATATTATACCCACAAGTATCCCATGTAATCAAGATGTATCGATCATAACATCACAACACATAAAGTCAAGCAGATTTGATTAATCAATCCATTATAACCAATATCATCGGGACTTATCTATTAAATGATAATCCTTCCACGAAATCCATCGCAATATTCATATATTCACAAATCTCGAAGGATTATAACAAATCAAACGATCTCTGATATTCTGCTTTCAAATAATCGCAATTCAAGGATTTAGTTGAATACTCAGAAATTTTCTCCCATTCAGTACCATCAATCATGAAATACAAGTCTTTATGTTCAATGAATCCGCTAATACAATAGCCGTAGGATCACAATCAGTTTCAAGTCATGAGTAGAATTATTCTATTCATAAAGATTCAATCTCCTCGAAGCATATACAAGTACGTTACCATTTTGAATTAACACACGTTTTATCTCTTGTTCGAGCTTCACTATGCATAATGAATTTATCATATCCACTATATTGGTGAATCTTGACACATACACGAGAAAATAGTAACACTGGTCATATCCTCCAAATAGCCATCATATTAGTCGAATCCACTAGGCAAGGTCAAATACTGAAGTTATGGTCATCCATCATTTCAATATTTAAAAAATTAACTTCACGTTTATCAATCCATCAGAAAGTGTAGCTTCCTGTGTCAAATAGTTAATGATAGAGCTACCTTCGAAATTCATTAATGAATCTCTAACAAGATCAAGAAATTCTCAAGAACATGCGTACCTCGGTTGTTTCCACTTATATAGGTCAACAAAGATACTTACTTCAGGCATCCACTTTAAGGTAATAGATCCTTTATCTCTTGCTAATTTTTGGAAACAATTGTTTCTCTCGAGAAATTTCAATACAATCAATTCTCAGTCTGCGACTTGGTATACACCAACAGGTCATTAATCAATTCATCGCAAAGAAATCAAATTATGGTTTGAAGATATCATTCATCAAATCCATCAATACTGCTAGATCATATATCAATCGAAATAGCATAATCACGAATTCATAACAAGCATACCTGATATGAGAAGATGTTTTCAATATATCCTCATAGTTGAATTTCCAAATAATGGTAGCCACTTATCAATCAAACACTGAATAGACCACTGATTAACTTCAGGGATCAAATAAACCATCCATACACGATAACAAGTAGTGGTTCATTATAGTCACCTGGTTGAACTCTTTGCATTCAATATGAAATCGCAAAGTACCATATCTCTTCATGCCAATCAATACAGATACACCCCACGCAGATATACTAAGCTGGGTGAATCCTCTATCAAGAAATTCCTCAAGTTGAATCTTCAACTCTTTTACTCAACCGATGTTATGAACATTGATTTAGATATCAGCACTATATTTGTGCTGTAGCAACTCAAGATAACTCAAGGTAGGGATGACCAAACCGGATCGGAACCAGACCGGAACCGGTAAACCGGACCGGAACCGAACCGGAGAAGCCCAGAACCGGAGCTAACCGGCGAGTATACCGGAACCTGAGGAACCGGAACCGGTGTAAGCATGGGCCGGTTCAGGTTCACATAAATGGCGAACCGGCCCGGACCCGGATCAGAACCGCACTGGCGTTTCCATTAAAAAAATAAGAATCCCTTGTTTTTTAATAAATTTTAACATGTTTATTCATTATTGTATGATAAATAAAAAAATACCTTGTTTTTCAAGAAATTTTAACTTGTTTATTCATTATTTTATGATAAAAAAATAAAAAAATGGTAGCGTGGAACCGAACCGCACCGGAACCGGATTGTGATGACCGGAACCGGAACCGGTGTAAGCGCGGGCCGGTTTAGGGTCACATATATGCCGAACCGGAACCGGTTTTGGCCATCCATAACTCAAGGTTCTCATCATGTATCATGTACTATTAAGTAGAAATTATATCTGAGATCTCACAAAGAATGGATACATCCTTCAATTTTTGGTGTAGACATTCTTCCATCAACCACATATGCTAAATATTCAGCACAACCTTGATAATCATTTTCGAGCTTTCAATGCAGAACATGAATATTATACATAATTATATCATGCTCATATAAATAGTCAAGCATACTAGCATAGAAATATTCACCATCTATTGTGGCAAACAAGAATGGCATAACATATAGAAAGCCAAATCATAACACGTAAAAGCCAAGCCATAACACGTATCACATCAATTCCCCATGCAGGCGACATGACCAAGTTAACATATAACGTATAGGGTGTTATCACCCACACTTCTATCAAGCTCTTATAAATAACGATATCAAGCACGTAGTCTCTTACTAGAGAATACACCTCCACGTAAATCAAGAAATGAGGACAAGCATGCATATAGCACGAAACAATGTCCACTGCACAACATAGATACGCTTAAGTCTTTAAAGACTCGCGCTCTGGATTCTCAAACCATCTTTTTCCCACTAAATCAACACTATCAACACCAGTCCTATGCCTGGTATAACAACAAGTAACTAAGCATTTGGCGTCAAAAACACACCCAAGACTAACCCAACCTAGGCCATAGACCCTATCCAGGCTTAGAGCTAAACCATAGCTCTGATACCAAACTGACACGCCCCCAAGTCCCGGGGTTCCCTAATAGAACCTCGAACCTGGTGCGCGTAACTAACAAGAAGCGGAAAAACGGGAATGACACCTGAATAAATCAACTGGTATCATATATACTCAAGAGAAACGAGCTTAAATAACTCACCACAAGTTCTATACCAAGAAATTTAAACCAAATGTGGTTATATACAAGTACTATACAAGTCTACCCAAGATACTGAGTCTAAACAACTGATACAAAATCGTCCTCACCATAACTGGAAAGGATAACAATCCCCAACAAGAACAACCTGCCAAGTAGGCCCCTGCTAAGTCGAGCCTCACAACGTATTACCACTTGCTTTCCTGGGGGGACAAATAAACAAGGAACAGGGTGAGATAAATCTCAGTAAGTTACTAGATACAAGTACATAGCATGTTATCATGTAATCATGCAAATCAAGAAGATTATCAAGTAATCATGCTCAAGATGTCATCAAGTAACAAGTATATGAGAGGCTAAGCCAACTCATCAAGTAGCTAACACGTAAGGCTAAACTATCACGTTACAAAGGATATTCCAACCTTATTACTCCCAAGTAAACCATTGTTGTCGTTGCTTATTGCAGTTGACAAATCACGATCAATCAAGTTGCTGCTGTGCAGTACACAAGAGGACCCGGTAACCAGTGTCACTAACAAGAACAAGATTCACGAGGTGTTCACGAGTTTAGCATTCACTTTTATCAGGCGTATTGCTCTAATAAAGGAAGTTATGCCCTTACTATGGCCTGTAGTAAGGGGTCAAGCGCAGATACATAGATCCCCGATTATCAACTTAGCCCCAACCTCGCGATAAGCGTGAACCTATATACCTCCGAACAAGCAAGGACCAGCTGGACTCACACAAGAATGCACAAGTAGATATTTACTTGAACTACGAGAGTATAGAACTAAGTCCAAAAGTAGTGGACTAGCTCTTCATGAACCATGTAATTATGTGCTCACCAAATACAAGTACACGTATGCTATATTTGCAAATACAAATCAGTATAACAATGGCACATAATGTGTTCACGTAACACAATCAAGCCAAATTAGAGTCTATTAATAACAGACCCCAACCAAGTAGTAGGGTATGCCATACTATATCACTTTGTCATATGAAATATTTGCACGTACATATTCATATAACCTTTAACACACTAACGTGTCTATCACGATACCCTTACTTCCAAGTAGAGCCCAACATCTTAGACTCTAAGCATGTAGTCGAATAGGTCGTATTGTACCTAGTCACAATCATATCTCGCGTATATGTATCGTTAATAATCGAATACATTTTCCAACACATATTGTGTTCTATAATCATTGTTTTATGAATTATCTTCATATTACACCAGTCCCTATTTCTTTAGGAACCTATCTCAGGAACAGGATATCTTCTTTATACTTTATATACTTCATTGAGTATGTACACGATTAAAACTAATTACTAGCACATTAGTGCTTGTTCATAGCACTTTCAATACACACGTATTAGATTCAAGTATGTCTTAGAGTTGTTCATTCTCTATCTAGTTCCATATTCCAACTCTTTGGTTATTAATACCAAGTATTAAGTAGTCAACAAGCCACATTCTATCAAGTAATTATGTGCAAGATTTGCACATACACATCAAGGATAATTCTAACACGTTAGTGCTTGTTCATAGCACTTTCAAGTTCATTACCATACACATGTATTGGTTTCAAGTCATGTACAAGATTTTATCATCTTACATTCAAGTTCTCAATCCAATTCTTTGGATGTTCAAGACATGTACAAGAATTAATTATCTTATACTCAAGTTATTATTCCAATCTTTGGATATTCAAGTCATGTACAAGATTTAATTGTCTTATACTTCAAGTTCAAGCTAAGTAGATGAGTTATACATCTCATACTTACAAGTTCTTAATCCTATACTTTGGATGTTCAAGCTCAAGACATTGTTCTAGTGCCCCTAAGGTACACAAACATTGGTTTCAAGACACTTATAACACATTAGTGCTTGTTCTTAGCACTTTCAAGACAATTAAAAGAGTTCTTACTCTTAGGCTCAAGTTCTCATTTTAATTCTATGAGTACTCATGTTCAAGACCAAGTTCTAATGCCCCAAAATGTACATATACACTTGCAAGGACATCTTATACTAAGGCTCTATGCCTTAGGAGGGGTAAGGTTTCATTTCATTTGAGTTTAAGCCACATTTGTGAAACAGGGGACTTGGGCGGTCGCCCAGACTAGACTTTTGGAACCCCTCTTTCAGTAGTTTTGGGCGGTCGCACATGGCCCTTCTGGGCGGTCGCCCAGAAGCCTGGAGCTCAAATTTTCCATTTTTCTCACAAGTCAAATTTCATCCGACCCACAAGTAGGAGTATAAATTACTAACACTCCCTAACATTCAAGAGTGCATTTTAACATGCTCAGAACACTTCTTTAGGGATACTTTAATTAATTTTACCGTCCCACAAATAATAGAATAATTTCCTTTTATTCCATTTAAATATTTCACCGTCCCAAAAATAGGAGTATAATTTTCTAACATACCCAGGACAAGTATCACAAATAGGAGTATAGATTTTCTTCAAGGCTATGCATTCTTTGTAATTAATACTAATACTCCCTTCGTCCCAAATTTACAAGTATCACAAAATTCAACCAAATCACGAAATTAACAAGTACAAGTATCAAGAATAACACATAGGCATGTTATTACAAGCAAAGGGAGCTAGTGACTTACCTAGTCCGAAATCAAATTCACCCAAACTAATTTCTGTTCGGCAGGAAATGCTCTACTCACCGCCCTGATCATTTATACGAAGTCGGATTTTCGAACAGAGGCATAATTAAGCAAGAGGAGTCGAGAATAGGGTAAACCCTAACTTTCTTTACGAGACAGAGAGAGAACGAGAAAAATCTGAGGATCATTCTCATCCTCAGAGAAGGATGCATATTTATCTTTTTAAGTTTCCAAGAATTGCACTTTGGCCCCTCAAGTTTCAACTTTGACAAAAAGGCCCTTCAAGTTTTAATTTGAGCATTTTAGCCCCTAAACCTTAATTTTCACAAATGACCCTAATGTTTCAACTTTGAACACTTAGGACCTAAACTTGCTCAATTAGTTAAATAATTAACTCAATTAAAATAGCATATAAATATACAAGTTAAGAATTTAACAGGAATTAGGACAGGCGTTACAATTATGCTCACTAGGAGTTAACTTCCTTGAAGCATAAGCAATTACCTTCCCACTTTGCATTAGAACACACCCCAAGCCTTCTTTTGAAGCATCACTATAAATCACCAATTCATCATTCCCATTAGGCAGTGCAAGAATAGGAGCGGTGGTCAACCTCTTTTTCAACTCTATAATACTGACTTGACATTTGTCATCCCACACATATGGCACATTCTTTCGAGTCAACTGAGTCAATGGTGTTGCAATCTTAGAAAACCCTTTAATGAATCTTCTGTAGTACCCAGCTAACCCTAAGAAACTTCGAATTTCAGTAACTGATTCTGGCCTCTTCCGATTCACAATAGCTTCAATTTTTGATGGATCAACAGATATACCTCTATTAGAAACCACATGTCCCAGAAAATAAACTTCATCGAGCCAAAAAGCACACTTACTGAATTTTGCAAACAACTGCTTCTCCCAAAGAATAGATAGAACCATTCGCAAGTGTTGCTTATGCTCCTCCCGAGACTTAGAATAAACAAAGATGTCATCAATGAACACAACCACAAAAGAATCAAGATAAGGCTTGAAAACCCGATTCATCATATCCATGAAAACAGCTGGAGCATTTGTTAACCCGAAAGGCATAACAAGAAACTCATAATGACCATACCTACTACGGAAAGTATTCTTAGGAATGTCTTCTGAGTGAATCTTAAACTGATGATACCCACTTCTCAAATCAAGCTTCGGAAAGACAACTGACCCTTGGAGTTGATCAAATAAATCATCAATGTGAGGCAAAGGATATTTGTTCTTTACAGTCACCTGATTCAGTTTTTTATAGTCGATGCATAGTCTCAAGGACCCATCTTTCTTCTTTACAAACAACACAGGAGATCCCCACGATGATACACTGGGTCGGATGAAATCCCTATCAAGCAACTCTTGAAATTGAACTTTTAACTCCTTTAATTCAGCTGGAGCCATTCTATAAGGTGACTCAGATATCGGGGTAGTACCTGGAAGTAAGTCAATACAAAACTCGATCTCCCTATCAGGAGGCATAGAATACTCAGTAGAGAACACATTAGGAAACTCATTCACAATATGCACATCCTCTACTTCAGGCAACTTTTTAGTAGTATCCAGAACACTGGCCAAATACCCCGTACAACCATGATGCAACAACTTCCTAGCTTTCACATAAGAAATAATACGAATTCCCTTACCCAAAGGAGCAGCCTCAAAAGTAAATTCAGGCACATCAGGAATAGAAAATGTAACCACCTTTTTATAACAATCAACTGAAGCATGGTATTTACTCAACCAATCCATTCCCAAGATAATATCAAAATCTTGTAATGGCAAAACAACTAAATCAGCAAATAAAACATGCTCCCAAATATGCACATCACAGTCATGTAACACCTTATTAGTCACCAAACACTCCCCTATAGGAGTAGACACCTCTAACACATAAGGTAGAGATTCAGAAGAAACATGCAATCGAGAAGCAAAATGCACAGACACATAAGAATGCGAAGAGCCAGGGTCTATAAGTGCACGTGCCCTCAAACTAGACACAAAAATTATACCTCCTGTCACATTAGAAGAATCTGAAGCCTGCTGTTGGTTGATAGCAAAAACACGACCTTGTACTTTAGGCATCCCTTTTCTGACCCTGAGACGATCCTGCTCCACCCCCATATGGTACAATCCTTGCTCTTGGACAATCCCTCTGAAAATGGCCAAGCTGACCACAATTCAAACACTTTCCTTGCTTCTTCCAACATCGCTCTTCAGAATGCCCTTCCTTCTGACAGTAATTACATATTCTTCTACCTTGATTCCCCGGGGTGTTACCTTGATTCCTGGCAATTGGTTGTCTTTGTGGTTGCCCTCTAAATTGTGATGGTGTTCCCTGACCTCCTCGATTATCACCACGCTGTGGTTGAGGTCTTCCTTGCCTTCCTGTACCTGCTAATTCAACTTTCCTCTTATGCTCTTCTATATCATGCTCCACCTAATATGCTCTATCAACAGCATCTTGAAAGTCTTGCAACTTATGGGATACTAGTTGACTTCGAATCACAATTCTCAAACCCTTTACAAATCGCATAGCCTTCCTCTCTTCAGTTGCCACTAAGTGAGTACAGTACCTGGATAACTCCGTGAATTTGGATGTATACTGAGCCACAAACATAGTATTTTGCTCCAAGTTAAGAAACTCCATTTCCTTCTTGTATTGATCTACCTGAGGAATGAAATGTTCCTTGAACTTTTTCAGAAAATTCTCCCAAGTATAGGGTACATGATTCTCATCCCAATTTATTTTCAAAGCTCTCCACCAATGCTCAGCAGCTCCACTCAGTTTATAGGTAGCAAACCTGACTTGTTCTTCATCTGAACATCTCAAGACATCAAATATTTTCTCCATCGACTCTATTCACCTCTCGACCTTTATTACCTCTGGTTATCCTTCATAACCCATTGGTTTCATCTTCAGGAACTGTTCCAACCCATATCTCGGAGGTGTTTGTTCTCCTCCTTGCCTCTGATCATTTAAAGTTTTCATGGCCGCTTCGAACATTCCTTGAAACATGATTCAGGCGTCTTCTCTGGCATCCCCTTGCCCTGAAGAACCAGCCTGATCTCCTTCAGTCTCAACCATTTTCAATAAGTACCTGCATAAGACACTCAACGTTACTCACTCTATACACAACTACCCTCCTAGGTCATTTAGTCATTCTAGACCATCTACAACCTAGCTCTGATACCAACTGTCGCGCCCCGTACCCGTGGTCCTACTTGGCCCCACGCTCGGGACACGATCGGAAGACGTCATAAAACATTTTAGGAAAATTTTTCGAAATGTACTTTCATAAAAGTTTCATATAACCAAACACATTTACTTGAAACTTGATTTCATTTCCACATAAACAAACTTTCACAATCCAAAGTACTTAGCCATAAGGCTTACACACTTTACTTACAAATTTACAACTCACCAACATGTTCCAAAAATAGGTGATACAAAGATGAAGTCACGGGTACACTACCCAAAAGGTTATACATTTACATAATGTAGCCTTTACATAACACATATCCCAAAATGTCTTACCCAAAATCACCACCTCGACGTCCTCCCTTGTGCAGTGACCTATCCCCTGGGCTCTCCTTTATCTAAAACAGTAAACAAATAAGGGTGAGAACGAATCTCAGTAAGCTACTAAAATGCAACTATGTTACATGCTGAAATGATACTCGGAATTGAACAATGTCAATAAACATCCACATAGCACATAACATGATAGGTAAAGCCAACTCATCTTTCCACACCTAAGGCGGAATAAAACACTCATAAGTAGATACTGAGCCAAGGTTATCGAATCAAACATATAACCATCTGAGAGGTATCAACTGAGCAGCACCAAAGGGCTGAAACCGGTTCATGAACCAAACAACAACAACAACAACAACAACAAAAACAACAACAACAACAACAACAACAACAACAGCAACAACAACAGGGGGAAAATGACACAAAGTCATAATCCAAACGGTGACTAAACTCACACAAAGGAGAGCTAGCTCAAACCCAATCTGTGGCCCAAGGAAGAGGGTTAAAAATGGGAAACCAATGGTAGAAGCCTTACAATGAACTTGGCTCGTGTGCCATTATAATCCCTACCACTGCCCGACACCACAACAAGTACCAGCTGGACTTTAAACACGAGCATAGTAATAAATACTTGCTTAAACAACAACCGGGGCATGATTCCAAAGTAGGGAACCACACAAGCTCATCATAAAGATGCACCAATCCAAAACACATCAAAAGATGTTCAACAATATCCATTTACCATTTAGTCAAATTCCACAACACATATGTTCATAAAGGAACCGATTTCAAACACTAGAGTGTTCCACAACAACCCTCTAGGTACTCTAGGATATCACCTAAGACCTAGACCAAGATTGAACTTTAAATCACTTGGATTGGAACAACTCAACATTTCAGCAATTATGGGCGGTCGCCCATACCAGACTGGGCGGTCGCCCAAAATGCTCTGTCCCAGACCAAACCTTTCAATAGTTGTGGGCGGTCGCCCACAAGCCTGACTCAGAATTCTCAATTTCCCTTGCAAGTCAAATTCATCCGTCCCAGGAGTAGGAGTATAACTTACTAACACTTATACTATTACCAGGAGTGCAACAACCATCCCAAAACATTACTTTCAATTTAACTCTTCATTCCTACACAGAAGGTGAATACTCTCTTTGTCCCAAATTTACAAGTATCACAAATATCATTTAAATCACAAATATAACAAGTACAAGTATCAAGTATAACATATATGACCATTTTAATATTTAAAGAGGAATTAGTAACTTACCTATTTCCGGAAAAAGTATCGCAAAAATATGTTTTGTTCGGGTAGAAATGACCTATTCAACGCCCTGATCATTTTTATATAATTAGATTTTAAAACGGAGTAGTAAATAAAAAGAATTAAATCGGAATAGGTTGAACTTACCTTTTTCTCCTAACCCTAGGAAAGTACGAGAAAAGTTGCAGAGCATATAATGAACACAGAGGGATAGAAGGAAGAATAAGTTTATAAAGATTTTACCCACTTTTCTACTTTTGGTCACCCAAGTTTCATTTTTAACACTTAATCCCTTGTAGTTACATTTTCACAAAGGACCCTAAAGTTTCAACTTAATCATTTAACTCCCTTAACCATTATTACTACTAACTAAATAAATAACACAAATAATCATGTAAGATGTGCAAATCATAAAAAATGATGTAACACATAAAATGCACACATAAGTTCAAATTAAAATCACCAAAAATATAAAATAAATAGGGACGGGTTTTGGGATCGTTACAAAACATATTGGATTCGACAGTTCCGTAACTTGGAAGCCCAACTAGCTTTGGTGGCAGCAGTGCCAACACCTCAGAGTTGTGTCAAACCGGGGCAACGAGCATGGGATCAAGATGAACCTGTCGGATGTGAGGATAATTGACACGCCCCAAGTCCCGGGATTCCCTAATAGAACCTCGAACCTGGTGCGCGTAACTAACAAGAATCAAGAACACTAACAAGAAACAGGAATAATACCTGCTAGAATCAAACTGACATGATATATATACTCTAGAGTAAGGAGCTAAAATAGCTCACAACACGAGTTCTAGACAAGAAAATTAAAACCAAACTTGGTTACATACAGCGGAAGACATGCCTAGCATATAAGCTGGCATTACAAGATGTCTAGAGACAACAAGTACTATACAAGACTGTCTACCCCAATATGAAGAGTTATACAACCCATACAAAATCGTCCTCACCAAAGTGCAAAAAGACACAAGCCCCAAAAGAATAACAACCTGCGTAGTAAGCTCCCAGCTATGTCGAGCCTCACTACGCACTATCACTAGCCTTCATTTGATCTAAGGAAAACAAATAAACAAGGAACGGGGTGAGATAAATCTCAGTAAGCTATTAGATGCAACTACGTGACATGTTATCATGCAATTCAAGTAGATACTCAAGTAATCATGTATCAAGTATTATCAAGTAACAAGTATATGAGAGGCTAAGCCAACTCATCAAGTAGCACATAAGGCTAAGTTATCACATTATAAAGGATATTGCTTCATTCCTTATCCCTCACAAGAATACCATTGTTGTCGTAGCTTGTATTACTTTTGACAATCACGATCAATATCAAGAAACTGCTTATGCAGTATATATAAGAAGACCCGATAACCAGTGTTATTCCCAAGATCAAGATTCACGAGGTGTTCACGAGTTTAGCATTCACTTTTATCAGGCGTATTGCTCTAACAAAGGAAGCTATGCCCTTACTATGGCCTGTAGTAAGGGGTCAAGCACAGATACATAGATCCTCGATTATCACTTTGGCCCCAGCCTCATGATAAGCGTGAACCTATATACCTCCGAACAAGCAAGGACCAGCTGGACTCACACAAGAATGCACAAGTAGGTATTTACTTGAACTACGAGAGTAGAACTAATCCAAAAGTAGTGGACTAGCTCATCAAGAAACATGCTTCAAGTAATCAAGGAGTCACATTATTATCAAGTAGCTATATGCAATGATTGCACATACATATCAAGAACATTTCTCATACACGTTAGTGCTTGTTCATAGCACTTTCTAGTTCATTACCATACACATGTATTGGTTTCAAGGCATGTACAAGATTTTATCATCTTATATTCAAGTTCTCAATCCACTTCTATGGATGTTAAGACATGTACAATATTTTATTGTCTTATACTCGAGTTATCATTCCAATCTTTGGACATTCAAGTCATATATAAGATTTAGACATCTTATACTTCAAGTTCATCATCCTATACTTTGGATGTTTAAGTTCAAGACATTGTTCTAATGCCCCTAAGGTGCACAAACATTGGTTTCAAGACAAGCATAACACATTAGTGCTTGTTTATAGCACTTTCAAGACATATAAAGAGTTGTTACTCTTATACTTAAGTTCCCATTTGAGTTCTATAAGTGTTCATGTTCAAGACTAAGTTTTAATGCCCCAAAAGGTACATATACACATGCTAGGACATCTTATACTAAGGCTCTATGCCTTAGGAGGGGTAAGGTTTCATTTCACTTTGGGTTTAAAACACTCTTAGTTAAAATAGGGGACCGGGCGGGCGCTCACTTCTACCCGGGCGGGCGCTCGGTCTAGGGTTGCAGGGCAAGCGGGTGCTCGGTGCATATCAGGCGCGCGCTCACAAGTTCATCAGAGATTTTTGGTCATAAAACAGGAGGTAAGCGGACGCTCGGCAAGGACCAAGAGGGCGCTCCAAAGGCAATCAGGCGTGCGCTCGGTGCATACCGGGCGGGCGCTCGCTACCATTCTCAAGTCAAGCTTCGAGTACACTACTGAACCTTGAAGTTGATCAAACAATTCATCAATATGAGGTAACAGATATTTGTTCTTAATAGTTACCTGATTAAGCTCTCTGTAATCAATACATAATCGCAGAGTCCCATCTTTCTTTCTGACAAATAACACTGGTGCACCCCACGGTGATACACTAGGCCTGATAAAGCCCCTTTCAAGTAATTCCTCAAGATGTGTTTTTAACTCTTTCAACTCAACTGGAGCCATTCTATAAGGTGCTTTAGAGATTGGTGTTGTACCTGGTAATAACTCAATACAGAACTCAAGCTCTTGATCAGGTGGCATGCTATACTCAGGAGAGAACACATCTGAAAATTCAGACACAACAGGAATATCTTCCATCTTGGGAACAGATAAACTCTTGTCAAGCACACATGCGAGATACCCAGCACAACCACGAGATAAAAGTTTTCTAGCTTTTAAAGCAGAAATAACACGTATAGAACATATAGGCCTATCACCTTCAAAGGTAAAATCAGGCAAACCAGGTATAGAAAAAGTTACTACTTTTCTATGACAATCAACAGATGCATGATGCACATAAAGCCAATCCATGCCAAGAATCACGCCGAATTCCCTTATAGGTAACACGACTAGGTCAGCAAGAAGGGCATGATCACCCACAAGAACTTCACATTTCTTATAGACCTCAAAACCAAACATGCAATCTCCCATAGGGGAAGATACTTCTAGCACATAAGGCATAGAATCAGGAAGAACATGTAAATGCGACACAAAATAAGATGCCACATAAGAATGAGATTAGCCTGGATCTATCAGGACTCTCGCTCTCGTACTAGAAAGTAATATAGTACCTCCTATAACCGCAGAAGACTCAGCTACACCCTGCTAATCTAGAGCAAACACTCGACCCTAAACTTTAGGTCGACCCCCACTATCTCTCTTAGTACCTGAGGCCTGTTAACTCGTACCCCCAACTTGACTTCCTTTGCCTTTAGGACAATTCTTGATAAAGTGCCCTGTTTCCCCACAAGATAAATATTTCCCAAGCTTTAGCCAACACTTATCTTCAGAATGGCCTTCTTTCAAGCAAAAACCACACACTTTCCTGGAACCTTGGACTGTCGTCTTAGAACCAGTTGATACACTACCTTTACTTTCAGAGGGTTGTCGGAATCGAAGATCCTGGCGGTTAGATTTACCACCCTTAGCACCAGATCCCTGTGCTTTCTCTGAAACATGACCTGTCATGATAGTTCCCTGCTTTACCTTGTGTTCTTCAATGTCATTTTCAATAGCATAAGCCCTTTCCACTGCTTGTTGATAACTAGTAAGCTGTAGAGAAAGAAGCTGCTTCCTGTACTCAGTCTTCAACCCTTTCACAAACCTCTGTGCCTTCTTTATTTCATTTGGAACTAGGTGATCACAATACCTAGCCAATTCTGTGAACTTGGTTGAGTACTGCCCCACTGTCAAGATTCCCTACTCCAGATTAAGAAATTCCATCTCTTTTCTGTCTTGGACCATTGCTGGAATGAACTGTGACTTGAATGCTTTGAGAAAATTCTCCCAAGTCTGTGGTACCCCTTCCAGTTCCCAGCTTTTATTCAGAACTTGCCACCAATGTTCAGCAGCTTTTTCAAGTTTAAAGGTTGCAAATGTTACCTTATCACCTCCTGCACATCTCAAGGCTGTAAAGATCTTTTCAATACTTTCAATCCACTCTTTTGCCTTCTTAGCATCAGGTTCCCCATCAAAGCTACGAGGTTTTAACTTCAAAAACTTTGTAAGTCGATTAGGATAATCCCAGTCCATATTATCAGCCAGCTCTTCTTGAGGAGTTGCTGATCTCAGCTGATTACTACCATTTGTACCTTCAGAACTCATTGTACCTGTAGGTAAACACTCGGCGTTAATCACACACCCAAGACTAACCCATAACTAGGCCACAGACCCTATCCAGACTTAGAGCACACCAAGGTAGCTAAACAAGGTAGCTAAACCAGGGTAGCTCTGATACCAATTGACACGCCCCAAGTCCGGGATTCCCTAATAGAATCTCGAACCTGGTGCGCGTAACTAACAAGAATCAAGAACACTAACAAGAAACAGGAATAATACCTGCTAGAATCAATCTGACATGATATATATACTCTAGATTAAGGAGCTAAAATAGCTCACAACACGAGTTCTAGACAAGAAAATTAAAACCAAACTTGGTTACATACAGCGGAAGACATGCCTAGCACATAAGCTGGCATTACAAGATGTCTAGAGACAACAAGTACTATACAAGACTGTCTACCCCAAAATAAGGAGTTATACAACCCATGCAAAATCGTCCTCACCAAAGTGCTTAAGGAAACAAGCCCCAAAAGAATAACAACCTGTGTAGTAAGCTCCAAGCTATGTCGAGCCTCACTGCGCACTATCACTAGCCTTCCTTTGATCTAAGGAAAACAAATAAACAAGGAACGGGGTGAGATAAATCTCAGTAATCTATTAGATGCAACTACATGACATGTTATCATGCAATTCAAGTAGATACTCAAGTAATCATGTATCAAGTATTATCAAGTAACAAGTATATGAGAGGCTAAGCCAACTCATCAAGTAGCACATAAGGCTAAGTTATCACGTTATAAAGGATATTGCTTCCTTCCTTATCCCTCTCAAGAATACCATTGTTGTCGTAGCTTGTATTACTTTTGACAATCACGATCAATATCAAGAAACTGCTAATGCAGTATATATAAGAAGACCCGGTAACCAGTGTCATTCCCAAGATCATGATTCACGAGGTGTTCACGAGTTGAGCATTCACTTTTATCAGGCGTATTGCTCTAACAAAGGAAGCTATGCCCTTACTATGGCCTGTAGTAAGGGGTCAAACGCAGATACATAGATCCTCGATTATCACTTTGGCCCCAGCCACATGATAAGCGTGAACCTATATACCTCCGAACAAGCAAGGACCAGCTGGACTCTCACAAGAATGCATAAGTAGGTATTTACTTGAACTACGAGAGTAGAACTAATCCAAAAGTAGTGGACTAGTTCATCAAGAAACATGCTTCAAGTAATCAAGGAGTCATATTATTATCAAGTAGCTATATGCAATGTTTGCACATACATATCAAGAACATTTCTCATACACGTTAGTGCTTGTTCATAGCACTTTCTAGTTCATTACCATACACATTGTAACACCCATCCTATTTCCTGTTAAATATTTGACATACTTGTTAAATACTTGAACTTGCATATTATGTGTTAGTTTTACTTGGGTTAAAGTTTTAACTGCTTTAGAATGTTAAGGTGGTTAAATGTCTAGTTTTGACTTTAGGGTCATTTGGGAAATTTTGACTTCAGGGGTCTTTTTGTTAAAAGTGAAACTTGAGGGGCCTAAGTGCAATTCTTTGAAAGTTTTAAGTATATCTTGTGTTTGCCTGGGAGAATCATTTCTTCCCCAAATTTCTTACGAAGGCTCCCTCTGTTTCATAACCTAGGTTAAAAGTTTTGCCTATTCTCGACTCCTCGAGTTTAATTATCCCTCCGTTCTTGATTCCGATCCCGGATTAATATTCGTGGCGTTGAATAGAGCGTTCCAGGCCGAACAGAAATAAGTTTTGGTCAACTTGAATTTTGACTATGTAAGTTATTAGCTCCCCCTTACTTGTAATAACATGCATAAATGTTATTCTCAATACTTGTGATTGTTAATTTTGTGTTTGGGGTGATTTTTGGGGTACTTGTAATTGTGGGACAAAGGGAGTATACCCTACTGTATAAAGTAAGAAAATTGAAATGAAAATATTAGTTTTGAGTTGTTGGTATCCCTGGGAATGTGAAAAATGTTAGTGGAAAGTTACTCCTAAGCTTGGGACGGAGAATTGTTAAGTTTGAACTCAGGGGAAATTTACCAAATTGTGCTGAGCACAGTCGTGCGCCTTTAATTGGCACGGTCGTGCCAAATATCGCCTTTAGGCAAAAATCTCTCGGCAGAGTTAGCACGGTCGTGCGCCTTTTATGGGCACGGTCGTGCCAAAAATGAATTTTGGGTGAAAATCCCTCGGCAGATTTAGCACGGTCGTGCGCCTTTTATGGGCACGGTCGTGCCGAAAAGGAATTTTGTGTGAAAACCTCTCAGCTTTGATAGCACGGTTGTGCCACTTTTGCACGCACGGTCGTGCCAAGTGAAATTTCTGATTTGTTTTCCTTCTTGAATGGTTTCCTTCATAACTTTCTATAGGAAAGTCGGAATCAAGATCCGAAAGAAGCTGAATAACCTAGACTCAGAGGGCTATTCAAAGACTAAATTAATGAGGTTTTAAAGTGATTGTCTAGAGCACTTAGATAGGTGTTTTAGGACATTGAACATAAGTATAGGAGTAGTATCTCTTCGTTATGTCTTGAAAGTGCTATGAACAAGCACTAATGTGTTATACTTGTTGTGAATCCAATGATTGTGCACCTTAGGGGAATTAGCACAAGGTCTTAGACTTGAACATCCTAAGAATAGGAGTTGGATTTTGTAAGAGTAAATGTATAACTCTTATACTTGTTTGTATGTCCAAAGATTGGAAGTTATAACTTGAAGTATAAGACATTAAAAGCTTGTACATGACTTGAACATCCATAGAAATGGATTAAGACTTGAATATAAGATAATAAAATCTTGTACTTGGCTTGACACCAATACATATGTATGGTAGTGAACTAGAAAGTGCTATGAACAAGCACTAACTTGTATGAAACATGTTCTTGTTGTGTATGTGCAAACATTGCATATAGTTGCTTGATAACAAGGTGACTTCTTGAGTACTTGAAGCATGTTCCTTGTTGAGCTAGTCCACTACATTTGGATTAGTTCTTCTCCCGTTGTTCAAGTAAATATCTACTTGTACCTTCTTGTGTGAGTCCAGCTGGTTCTCCTTGCTTGTTCGAAAATATATAGGTTCACGCTTGTCGCGAGAGCTGGGGTTTAAGTGACAATCGGGTCCCTATGTATTTCCGCGTGACCCCTTACTACCGGCCATAGTAAGGGCATAGCTTCCTTAGTTGGAGCAATAAGCCTGACTTAAGTGAATGCTAAACTCTTGTCTTGATCACCTCGTGAATATTCATGAGTCGTGATATTGGGAATGACACTGGTTACCGGGTCTTCTGATATACTGAATAATCAGTTCCTGTTATTGATCGTGATTGTCAAAGTAATACAAGCTACGACAACAATGGTATTCTTGGGAGGAATAAGGAAGGAAGCAATATCCTTATAACTTGCTTGGTTAGCTTTATTTGCTACTTGATGAGTGGATTATCCTCTCATATACTTGTTACTTGATGATACTTGATATATAATTACTTGAGTATCTACTTGAATTGCATGATAGCATGTCATGTAGTTGCATCTAATAGCTTACTGAGATTTATCTCACCCTTTATTTGCTTCCCCCCCAGGTAAAGAAGGATAGTGCGCAGTGAGGCTCGACATAGTTGGGAGCTTGCTTCGCAGGTCGTGGTTATTTTGGGCTTGTGTCCTTTTACACTTGGTGAGGACGATGTATTGGGTTGTATAACTCCTTATTTTGGGGTAGACAGTCTTGTTCAGTTCTTGTTGTCACTAGACATCTTGTATAGTACTCTTAATGCCAGCTTATGTGCTAGGCATGTTTCCGCTGTGTATGTATTAAGTTTGGTTTTAAATTTTCTTGTCTAGAACTAATGTTGTGAGCTAGTATAGCTCCTTACTCTAGAGTATATATATATAATGTCAGTTTGTTAAACAAATGTCATTAAGTTTCTAGTTAAGTTTCTTGTTTCCCGTTAGGCACTCCCATCCAGGTTCGAGGTTCTATTAGGGAATCCCGGGACCTGGGGGCGTGTCAGGTTGGTATCAGAGCTACCCTGGTTTAGCTACCCTGTTTAGCTACCTTGGTTTGCTCTAAGTCTGGATAGGGTCTATGGCCTAGGTATGGGTGAGTCTTGGGGTGTTATTAATAACGCTGAGTGTTTACCTACAGGTACAATGAGTTCTGAAGGTACTAGTGGCAGTAATCAGCTGAGATCTATAACTCCTCAAGAAGAAATGGTTGATAATGTTGACTGGGATTATCCTAATCGCCTTACAAGGTTCTTGAAGCTGAAACCTCGTTGTTTTGACGGGGAATTTGATGCTAAAAAGGCAGAAGAGTGGATTGAAAGTATTGAGAAGATCTTTACAGCCTTGAGATGTGCGGGTGGTGATAAGGTAACCTTTGCAACCTTTAAACTTGAGAAAGCCGCTGAACATTGGTGGCAAGTGTTGAGTAAAAGTTGGGAACTGGAAGGTGTACCACAGACATGGGAGAATTTTCTTAAGGCATTCAAGTCACAGTTTATTCCAACAGTAGTCCAAGACAGAAAGGAAATGGAATTTCTTAATCTGGAGCAGGGAAGTCTGACTGTGGGGCAATACTCAACCAAGTTCACAGAATTGGCGAGGTATTGTGATCACTTAGTTCCAAATGAAGCTAAGAAGGCCCAGAGGTTTGTTAAAGGGTTAAGGACTGAGTATAGGAAGCAACTTCTTTCTTTACAACTCACTAGCTATCATCAAGCAGTGGAGAAGGCTTATACCATTGAAAATGATATCGAAGAACACAAGGTGAAGTTGGGAACAACCATGACTGGTCGTGTATCAGAGAAAACTCAGGGATCTGGTTCTAAAGGTGGTAAATCTGGCCGCCAAGATCGTCGATTCCGACAGCCAACTGAAAGTAAAGGTAGTGTATCAACTGGTTCGAGGACAACAGTCCAAGGTTCCAGGAGAGTATGTGGCTATTGTTCGAAAGAAGGCCATTCTGAAGACAAGTGTTGGCTAAAGCAAGGAAAGTGTATAGTGTGTGGTGAAGCGGGGCACTTTGCTAGAAATTGTTCTAAAAGTAAAGTAAATCAAGTTGGGAGTACAAGTCAACCAGTCTCAGGTTCCAAGAGAGATAGTGGGGGTCGACCAAAAGTTCAGGGTCGAGTGTTTGCTTTAGATCAGCAGGGTGTAGCTGAGTCTTCTGCGGTCATAGGAGGTATTATATTACTTTCTAGTACGAGAGCGCGAGTCTTGATAGATCCAGGCTCATCTCATTCTTATGTGGCATCTCATTTTGTGTCGCATTTGCATGTTCTTCCTGATTCTATGCCTTGTGTGCTAGAAGTATCTTCCCCTATGGGAGATTGCATGTTTACTTCTGAGGTTTACAAGAAAAGTGAGGTTCTTGTGGGTGATCATGCCCTTCTTGCTGACCTAGTCGTGTTACCTATAAGGGACTTTGACGTGATTCTTGGCATGGATTGGCTATATGTGCATCATGCATCTGTTGATTGTTATAGAAAAGTAGTAACTTTTTCTATTCCTGGTTTGCCTGATTTTTCCTTTGAAGGTGATAGGCCTTTATGTGCTATACATGTTATTTCTGCTTTAAAAGCTAGAAAACTTTTATCACGTGGTTGTGCCGGGTATCTCGCATGTGTACTTGATCAGAGTTTATCTGTTCCCAAGATGGAGGATATTCCTGTTGTGTCTGAATTTTCAGATGTGTTCTCTTCTGAGTATAGTATGCCACCTGATCAAGAGCTTGAGTTCTGTATTGAGTTATTACCAGGTACAGCACCAATCTCTAAAGCACCTTATAGAATGGCTCCAGCTGAGTTAAGAGAGTTGAAAACACAGCTTGAGGAATTGCTTGAAAAGGGCTTTATCAGGCCTAGTGTATCACCGTGGGGTGCACCAGTGTTATTTGTCAGAAAGAAAGATGGGACTCTGCGATTGTGTATTGATTACAGAGATCTTAATCAGGTAACTATCAAGAACAAATATTCGTTACCTCATATTGATGACTTGTTTGATCAGCTTCAGGGTTCAGTAGTGTATTCGAAGCTTGACTTGAGAAGTGGTTATCATCAGTTGAAAATCAGATCTGAGGATATACCAAAGACAGCTTTCCGTACCAGGTATGGGCATTATGAGTTTATTGTTATGCCATTCGGTTTGACAAATGCTCCAGCTGTATTTATGGATTTGATGAACCGTATATTCAAGCCATATCTTGATTGCTTTGTGGTGGTATTCATTGATGATATTCTTGTGTATTCTAAGTCACGGGCTGAGCATGAACAACATCTCAGAATAGTATTACAAGTTCTTCGTGAGAAACAACTATTTGCAAAATTCAGCAAATGTGCTTTCTGGTTAGAAGAGGTTTCATTCTTGGGGCATGTTGTGTCTGCTACTGGTATTGCAGTAGATCCTTCCAAAGTTGAAGCAGTTGTTAACTGGAAGAGGCCAACTACAGTGACTGAAATCCGTAGTTTCTTGGGCTTGGCTAGTTATTATCGGAGGTTCATTGAGGGATTCTCCAAGATTGCTACTCCATTGACTAATATGACTCGAAAAGCTATTTATTTTGAGTGGAATGATAAATGTGAAGCGAGTTTTCAGGAGTTGAAAAGGCGTTTGACTACAGCTCCAGTCTTGGCTTTGCCTAATGGTTCTGAGCATTTCATGGTTTATACTGATGCTTCTAAAGAAGGATTGGGTTGTGTTCTGATGCAAGATGGCAAGGTAATAGCTTATGCTTCTCGAAAATTATCTCCTTATGAAAAGAATTATCCTACTCATGATTTAGAGTTGGCTGCGATTATTTTTGCTTTGCATAAATGGAGGCATTACTTGTATGGAACTAAATTTGAAGTCTTTACTGATCATAAGAGCTTGAAGTACTTGTTTTCTCAAAAAGAGCTTAACATGAGGCAACGTAGATGGATGGAGAAATTGAAGGATCATGATTGTACTATTCTTTATCATCCTGGAAAAGCAAATGTTGTGGCAGATGCACTGAGCAGAAAGACTTATATTTCTTGCTTGATGATTCGTGAATGGAAGATGTTTGAAGACTTGTGTGACTGGAATCCTTGTGAATCAAATCATGGAATTATCATTGCTAATATAAAAGCTACTTCAGATTTACTCCAACAGATCAAAGAAGCTCAGGTAATGGATTCTGAACTGCAGAAAATCATTAGTGGAATAAATGAAGGAAAGCAATCAGATTTTTCTTTCAACAGTGATGGAATTCTTACCTTCCGAAGTCGAGTTTGTATTCCAGTTGATCCTGAGATTAAGAAGAAAGTTCTTGAAGAGGCTCACAAAGCCAAGTATACTATTCATCCTGGAAGTACTAAAATGTATCAAGACTTGAAGAAACATTTCTGGTGGAACAATATGAAAAAAGAGATTGCTGAGTATGTCTCTAAATGTTTGACCTGCCAACAAGTAAAGGTGGAACATCAACGTCCAGCAGGTTTGTTGCAACCATTGGAAATTCCAGAGTGGAAATGGGAGCATATTACTATGGATTTTGTGACTGGTTTGCCACGTACCAGACGAGGCCATGATGCTGTTTGGGTTATTGTGGACAGGTTGACTAAATCAGCTCATTTCTTGTCTGTTTCCATGGGATATTCATTGTCTCAATTGGCATCTTTGTATGTTCAGGAGATTATCCGACTGCATGGGGTTCCTGTGAGTATTGTATCTGATAGAGATCCTCGTTTTACTTCTCGATTCTGGCAGTCTCTGCAGGGTGCTATGGGTACTAAATTGAATTTCAGTACTGCTTTTCATCCTCAATCTGATGGGCAATCTGAGAGACTTATACAGATTCTTGAGGATATGTTACGTGCTTGTGTTATTGATTTCAAAGGCAGTTGGGATACTCATCTTCCTTTGGCTGAGTTTGCTTATAATAACAGTTTTCAGTCTAGCATTGAAATGGCTCCATATGAGGCTCTTTATGGCAGAAAATGTCGATCTCCTATATGCTGGGATGAAGTGGGAGAAGCTAGACTCTTGGGTCCTGAAATGGTTCAACAGTCAGTTGAGAGTGTGAAACTCATTCGAGATAGATTGCGCACAGCTCAGAGTAGACAAAAGAGTTATGCAGATCATCGTAGAAGGGATCTTGAATTCCAGGTAGGTGACTTTGTATTCTTGAAGGTCTCTCCTCGTAGAGGTATAAAGAGATTTGGGAAGAAAGGAAAGTTATCTCCTCGTTATATCGGTCCATTTGAGATTCTTGAAAGAGTTGGGAAGTTGGCTTATAAAGTGGTTTTACCTCCTTCTTTATCTGGTATTCATGATGTGTTCCATGTATCTATGCTTCGCAAGTATATGGCAGATGAATCACATGTTCTTGAGTATGAGGCTATTCCATTTCAGCCTGATTTATCTTATGAGGAACAACCTGTTGAAATTCTTGACTGGAAAGAGCAAGTATTGCGTACCAAAAGGATTCCTATTGTGAAGGTCCTGTGGAGGAATCATGAAATTGAAGAAGCTACTTGGGAAACCGAGAAAGAGATGCGAGATAAATACCCGAGCCTATTTGAAAACTTTGGTAAGTAAAATTCGTGGGCGAATTTTCTTTAAGGTGGGGAGGATGTAACACCCATCCTATTTCCTGTTAAATATTTGACATACTTGTTAAATACTTGAACTTGCATATTATGTGTTAGTTTTACTTGGGTTAAAGTTTTAACTGCTTTAGAATGTTAAGGTGGTTAAATGTCTAGTTTTGACTTTAGGGTCATTTGGGAAATTTTGACTTCAGGGGTCTTTTTGTTAAAAGTGAAACTTGAGGGGCCTAAGTGCAATTCTTTGAAAGTTTTAAGTATATCTTGTGTTTGCCTGGGAGAATCATTTCTTCCCCAAATTTCTTACGAAGGCTCCCTCTGTTTCATAACCTAGGTTAAAAGTTTTGCCTATTCTCGACTCCTCGAGTTTAATTATCCCTCCGTTCTTGATTCCGATCCCGGATTAATATTCGTGGCGTTGAATAGAGCGTTCCAGGCCGAACAGAAATAAGTTTTGGTCAACTTGAATTTTGACTATGTAAGTTATTAGCTCCCCCTTACTTGTAATAACATGCATAAATGTTATTCTCAATACTTGTGATTGTTAATTTTGTGTTTGGGGTGATTTTTGGGGTACTTGTAATTGTGGGACAAAGGGAGTATACCCTACTGTATAAAGTAAGAAAATTGAAATGAAAATATTAGTTTTGAGTTGTTGGTATCCCTGGGAATGTGAAAAATGTTAGTGGAAAGTTACTCCTAAGCTTGGGACGGAGAATTGTTAAGTTTGAACTCAGGGGAAATTTACCAAATTGTGCTGAGCACGGTCGTGCGCCTTTAATTGGCACGGTCGTGCCAAATATCGCCTTTAGGCAAAAATCTCTCGGCAGAGTTAGCACGGTCGTGCGCCTTTTATGGGCACGGTCGTGCCAAAAATGAATTTTGGGTGAAAATCCCTCGGCAGATTTAGCACGGTCGTGCGCCTTTTATGGGCACGGTCGTGCCGAAAAGGAATTTTGTGTGAAAACCTCTCGGCTTTGATAGCACGGTCGTGCCACTTTTGCACGCACGGTCGTGCCAAGTGAAATTTCTGATTTGTTTTCCTTCTTGAATGGTTTCCTTCATAACTTTCTATAGGAAAGTCGGAATCAAGATCCGAAAGAAGCTGAATAACCTAGACTCAGAGGGCTATTCAAAGACTAAATTAATGAGGTTTTAAAGTGATTGTCTAGAGCACTTAGATAGGTGTTTTAGGACATTGAACATAAGTATAGGAGTAGTATCTCTTCGTTATGTCTTGAAAGTGCTATGAACAAGCACTAATGTGTTATACTTGTTGTGAATCCAATGATTGTGCACCTTAGGGGCATTAGCACAAGGTCTTAGACTTGAACATCCTAAGAATAGGAGTTGGATTTTGTAAGAGTAAATGTATAACTCTTATACTTGTTTGTATGTCCAAAGATTGGAAGTTATAACTTGAAGTATAAGACATTAAAAGCTTGTACATGACTTGAACATCCATAGAAATGGATTAAGACTTGAATATAAGATAATAAAATCTTGTACTTGGCTTGACACCAATACATATGTATGGTAGTGAACTAGAAAGTGCTATGAACAAGCACTAACTTGTATGAAACATGTTATTGTTGTGTATGTGCAAACATTGCATATAGTTGCTTGATAACAAGGTGACTTCTTGAGTACTTGAAGCATGTTCCTTGTTGAGCTAGTCCACTACATTTGGATTAGTTCTTCTCCCGTTGTTCAAGTAAATATCTACTTGTACCTTCTTGTGTGAGTCCAGCTGATTCTCCTTGCTTGTTCGAAAATATATAGGTTCACGCTTGTCGCGAGAGCTGGGGTTTAAGTGACAATCGGGTCCCTATGTATTTCCGCGTGACCCCTTACTACCGGCCATAGTAAGGGCATAGCTTCCTTAGTTGGAGCAATAAGCCTGACTTAAGTGAATGCTAAACTCTTGTCTTGATCACCTCGTGAATATTCATGAGTCGTGATATTGGGAATGACACTGGTTACCGGGTCTTCTGATATACTGAATAATCAGTTCCTGTTATTGATCGTGATTGTCAAAGTAATACAAGCTACGACAACAATGGTATTCTTGGGAGGAATAAGGAAGGAAGCAATATCCTTATAACTTGCTTGGTTAGCTTTATGTGCTACTTGATGAGTGGATTATCCTCTCATATACTTGTTACTTGATGATACTTGATATATAATTACTTGAGTATCTACTTGAATTGCATGATAGCATGTCATGTAGTTGCATCTAATAGCTTACTGAGATTTATCTCACCCTTTATTTGCTTCCCCCCCCCAGGTAAAGAAGGATAGTGCGCAGTGAGGCTCGACATAGTTGGGAGCTTGCTTCGCAGGTCGTGGTTATTTTGGGCTTGTGTCCTTTTACACTTGGTGAGGACGATGTATTGGGTTGTATAACTCCTTATTTTGGGGTAGACAGTCTTGTTCAGTTCTTGTTGTCACTAGACATCTTGTATAGTACTCTTAATGCCAGCTTATGTGCTAGGCATGTTTCCGCTGTGTATGTATTAAGTTTGGTTTTAAATTTTCTTGTCTAGAACTAATGTTGTGAGCTAGTATAGCTCCTTACTCTAGAGTATATATATATAATGTCAGTTTGTTAAACAAATGTCATTAAGTTTCTAGTTAAGTTTCTTGTTTCCCGTTAGGCACTCCCATCCAGGTTCGAGGTTCTATTAGGGAATCCCGGGACCTGGGGGCGTGTCACACATGTATTGGTTTCAAGCCATGTACAAGATTTTATCATCTTATATTCAAGTTCTCAATCCACTTCTATGGATGTTATGACATGTACAATATTTTATTGTCTTATACTCGAGTTATCATTCCAATCTTTGGACATTCAAGTCATATAAGAGTTAGACATCTTATACTTCAAGTTCATCATCTTATACTTTGGATGTTTAAGTTCAAAACATTGTTCTAATGCCCCTAAGGTGTACAAACATTGGTTTCAAGACAAGCATAACACATTAGTGCTTGTTTATAGCACTTTCAAGACATATAAAAGAGTTGTTACTCTTATACTTAAGTTCTCATTTAAGTTCTATAAGTGTTCATGTTCAAGACTAAGTTCTAATGCCCCAAAAGGTACATATACACATGCTAGGACATCTTATACTAAGGCTCTATGCCTTAGGAGGGGTAAGGTTTCATTTCACTTTGGGTTTAAAACACTCTTAGTTAAAACAGGGGACCGGGCGGGCGCTCACTTCTACCCGGGCAGGCGCTCGGTCTAGGGTTGCAGGGCAAGCGAGCGCTCGGCGCATATCAGGTGCGCGCTCACAAGTTCATCAGAGATTTTTGGTCATAAAACACGAGGTAAGCGGGCGCTCGGCAAGGACCAAGCGGGCGCTCCAAAGGCAATCAGGCGGGCGCTCGGTGCATACCGGGCGGGCGCTCGCTACCAGTCCCAGCAAAACCCAATTCTTTCCAGGCTTAAGAATTCTCCGTCCCAAGCGTAGGAGTATAACTTTTACCTATCAACTAACTCCCAGGAGTACACTAACATGCTCAAGACATTACTTTCAACTCTAGTTCTTTATTTCCACAGTATGTTAATACTCCCTTTGTCCCAAAATTTCAAGTATCACAAAATCACCCCAAACACGAAATTGACAAGCACAAGTATCAGGAATAACATATATGCATGTTATTACAAGCAAATGGGAGCTAATAACTTACCTACTCCGAAATCAAAGTTACCGAAATAAATTTATGTTCGGCAGGAAACGCTCTATTCAACGCCACGAATATTTATTCGGGATCGGAATCAAGAACAGAGGGATAATTAAACTCGAGGAGTCGAGAATAGGGTAAACCCTAAACCTAGCTTTCTGAGACAGAGGAAACGTAAAATCAAATTTGGGGAAGAACATCCCAGGCAACAAACATAATATACTTAACAAGTTTCGGGAAATCACACTTAGGCCCCTCAAGTTTCACTTTTAACAAAAAGGCCCCTAAAGTCATATTTTCACAAATGACCCAAAAGTCAAAACTAGACATTTAACCACCTTAATATTCTAAAGCAGTTAAGAAATTAACCCAAGTAAAACTAACACATAATATGCAAGTTCAAGAATTTAACAAGCAAGTCAAATATTTAACAAGAATAAGGATGGGCGCTACAATAATCTCCATCGTAGTCCGTCGGCCGGAAGGGAATAGTCAGATTCAAGCGGAGAAGATTTGATTACAGTCAAATCTGCGCATCATGACCCACAAGTTATGATTGAAGGTTTCAAAGGTGCAGAGGTTTCGGAGGAGACAAAAATTATTTCTGAAACAACTCAAGCTGGTTTACAACATAAGGTTGCTCCATCAGTGACAAATGATGCAGAAGTCAGTAAACCAAGAAGCCCGGATGTCAATAATGAAGGAAGAGAAGAACACCTTTCCATCACTGATCCTCCTAAAGCTGACAAAGATTTGACATTGTTGCCATTGACCCTCTCTAAGCAAGATACTGATTCTTCATATTATTTAAATCCTAAAGCATATAATCAGCGGGACGGAGGTGATGCTTCTAGCTCTGATGGGATTCACAAGATAATTCCGCGTAAGAATTTGATTTATTCAAAGTATCTTTTTAAGTGAGACGGAGTTTTTCAGACAGAACACATGGGTGCAATACAAGCCGGGGCAACACGGAATATTGTAGTTCGACACCTATTGATAGAGGGGGTCCGGACTAGGGGTCGAGTCCTTTTCAAGGAGAGGAGAATGATGTAGCACGGGTGTTTGACAAAGTCAAACATATTAATTATTTTTGCATTTTAATTAGTATTTTAGGATTTAGTTTAAATTAGTTTCTATTTTATTTAGTATTTTCGTCATTGTTTTTACTAGGTCATTTAAAGAGTGTTTTAGAGTAGGATTAGGAGTGTTTTTGTTATTTTTGAATCCTATTATGTTACCATATAGGTTATGGTTAATTTTAAAAGGGTTATGATTCTTTTACAAGTTTTATGGGCACTATAAAATAGGCCTAAAAGTGTATTCCGAAAATAAGTCTTTTATTCAATAAAATTTAATTAATATGTTTGACTTTGTCAAACACCCGTGCTACATCATTATTGATGTAAAACGCAGCGGAAATAAACCAATGATTGATCGAAATCAACCCTTCAACAAATCAAACTATTATGACTTAAGCAATTACCACTTCAGTTACAATTATACGTTATAAAATTTCAAAGGTTGAGAACATGTTAAGGATCATGAAATTTACATTGAATGTATAACAAAATCTTCAATGAATGAACCATTAGAGTTTACGTTCATCTAAAAAAAAACAAAAATGGTATATTAAGTTGAAGGAAAAATTGCAAAAAAAATCACTCAACTATTTACTTTATGTGGGTTTGATCATCCAACTCATTTTTTTTGCATCTAACACATTTAACTCATTCTTTTTTGCGTTTGTGATCATTATCACAAATTTCGTTACTTTTTCTCCGTTAAATGGTCATGTGCTGTTGCACATGACTTTTTTTTCAAGGGTATTTTCGGTAGTCCCTTGTCTTTCTTCTTCGGCATCACCGTGAAGTTCCCAAAAATCCATGTCGCCATTTTCGTAATGGGGGAAACCAAAAATCCATTCACACAACCAAAAATCCCAAAACAATCAAAAGAGCGAACCACCATACTCATATATTCCGATCGAAATTAGTGTTTCACTTGTTCAAGAACTCAACCCAAGTCGCCATTTTCATAATTTCCCCAAAAGCTAAGCTACTGATTTAATAAACTAGAACTAAAATAAGAGTTTCTAGATAAAGAAAGATGGGAGAACTTGAACACTAATTTTTAATTACACTCAAGGAATCGATCGCATTGACTGCAGATAATTTTAGTCGCCGGAGAAATTTCGACCTGAGATGTGCTTACTTGGGATGAAAAGGTACAATTTTAAAGCCATAAATCGAAATTAAGTTTTTTTTTTTTTTTTTTTACCTTCTGCACTCGCTAGCTCTAGATCTGGAAATCAAATCCCCACTCGTTTTCACCCTCTTCAGAACAAAAATAGACCTCCACTTTAGACGTCTGATGAACAAGCTTTGAATCATGGGTTGGATTTGCTTTGGGGTTTACTTACCTATGGAATTGGGGAAAAAGAGGGAAACAAATCTGGGACTGAATGGAGTTTTCACCGGAAGCTGTACTGTGGGCTCGAGTTGCACATTGCCATTGTTTAAAAAGAGATAGATATAATGGGGAATGGAGGGATGAGTTGGGGGTTGACTTAGTGATGGAGTAGGAGAGGGAGAGGGAGAAGGAGTGGCAGATCAGAATGTTGAGGAAGAATGAAGACACAAGGATTACCAAAAATACCCTTGCAAAAAAGTCATGTGCAATATCAAATGACCATTTAACAGAGAAAAAGTAACGAATTTTGTGATATTGATCACAAACGCAAAAAAGAATGAGATGAATGTGTTAGATGCAAAAAAAAATGAGTTGGGGTGATCAAATCCACAGAAAGTAAATAGTTGAGTGATTTTTTTTTTGCAGTTTTTCCTTAAGTTGAATCTCTACACATAAATAAATGGTCTCATTGAATTTTGATAAACGGCTTAAACGTTATCGAAAAAACTTTTGATTGTTGACTCTCCTCGTACTTCAAATAAATGGTCTCATTGAATTTTGATAAACGGCTTAAACGTTATCGAAAAAACTTTTGATTATTCACTCTCCTCGTACTTAAGCGTTATTGGCTTGCAAGTCATCCTCATTTTTTATAATGAAATTCAAATAGATAACTTCTCAAAGATATGAGTAAAAAGGGAGAAGCTTCTTCAACTATAAAATTTGAAGTTGTCATTTGTTAGGTGTATCTCATTTTCTTTTTGAACTCGATATTTAAGGAAAATTAGTTTACTGATTATAACAAAAAAATACCCAAACCACCAAAAACAAACGACTATAAAAGAAAATAAAAATACAAAACGACATTTTTCCTGGGAATTCGGAAAGTTATTTTCTTCTAGTGGAATTATTATCGAGATCTCCGAGACTCCGACGAACCCTAAAATCTCAAGGACTTTAATTAGATTTCGTCCTCCTTCACACCGACTAAGGCATCTTACTTTTCTTCTAAATCATCCGCTCAATTTCATTTCATTGATCTCTGCCCTAGCCCTTTCCAGGTGATCTTTCTTTCTGTTTCTATCTATTTATTTATATATGTGTATTCATCTGTTATACACAAAAATGTTTGGGGTTTGAACTGGAAATGTAGTTATTGGGGATTAAGCTTACGATGGCGCTGCTCGATTTTGACTTGATTAATGAAATTGTGTTGACGTTCTGTTGTAGCTAATTTCTTGTAAAAATTGCTGACTTAGTTGTTGATTCTTCTCGAAGTTGATCCTCCTGATATTCTATTCAATTGAGTTCTCTACAAAACTATTGATTTGTATAATCGTGGGTGTGTTAATATTTTTCTAGGTTTGTGATTCTCGTACATGCATAAAGTTGAAATGGTATATCTAATAGGCTAAACTTTCTTTATGAGGGAACCTCAGTAAGCGTAGTGACATTGCTGCATTAGTGATTATAGCGAAGCTGTTCAATATTATATGCATTAGTATTTATGTTTTTGTTCGTTTGCCTGGGCGTTACTTTGAATGGAAACAGTATCTATCTTTAGTAAGAACTTTGTGGGTAGCGGCTGGGATAAGTTATGAATTGATAGACTGGCCATTTTTCTATGATTCAAAAGCATCTTATGGAATATGAATAAATTGACATATGTTGATTTTTCATTGAAAATCATGTACTCGGACATTTCTGATTGAACGATAGCAATTGGAATTCGTCCTGGTGAAACAAATAGAAAGAGCTTAAAACTGGCACTCTATTTGGGGATCAGTTGTAGAGAGAAAACCCAATCAACATCACAAGGAATTGATCCTTGATCTTGATGTTAACATTTCAGTTCAGATACTTAATATGACTTGTTATGCCGATGGGGTTGACGATGAGTTGACTCTTGAAGCTCGTGCTCCAAGTTACTCTTCTATGCATCTTCTCCGGATTGTATATTTGCCAAGCAATGTTCCCAGTCATTCAGAAATCGTGTGATTTGAACTCGAATGGACATTCCTTACTTGTTTATTTTATTCTTTAACTGCTCGCCAGTTAAAAGGGATCCCCTACCTTTTCTCCCGGTGCTCACCCCATTCCCCTCAACGCGGAATTCCGCTCAGTTATTATTGACATCGAGGAACTTATCTCTCATGCTCAGAAAATAGAAATAATAACTCCTACAAATTAATACAAGAAATGTTTTCTTTTTTGAAACTGGATTCTCATGTGGTTAATGTTTCTGCCAGTCACCTGATTCAAAACTCCAAATTATTAAACCATCCGTTCCTTTTTAAGTGTCGTTACAATAGACTTCTAATCAGTTTTCTTTTTATTTTTTACATTTTTAGTTTTTCCAATTATGATGGACTATACTCCCTCCGTCCCATAACAATGGGCACAGTTTGACTTTTTTGGTCAACTGAGTCAATCTTTGACCATCATTTTATGAATATCTTAATATTTCTATGAAATTCTAAAAATTGTTATTGTTTCACTATTAGAAATACTATCATTAACAATTTTTAGAATTGTCTAGAGATATCTAGATATTCATAAAATTATGGTCAAAGATTGACCTAATTGACCAAAAAAGTCAAAGTGTGCCCATTGTTATGGGACGGAGGGAGTATTACCCTTTTCAATCATTAAGAGTAACTCCTTATGTTCTCTGTCCCCCCCCCCCTCTCTCTCGTATTCTCTTCTTCTTCTTCTTTAAAAGAAAGTCTTCATGGAAGCTATAATGGCGTACCATCTGCACTCGTCGCAGAAAGATCCGTCGTCCTCCGCCTTCTCTCTGCCGTTCCGCAACCACACTCCTTTATGGATCCAACATAAAAGGAGAAGACTAATTAGCTGAAAAAGACAGAAATCATTAAAAGAAGCAAACTGGGTTGACATTCTTCAAGCTAACTACAATAGCCGCCGTCTTCAATTCTTAATTATAATTCGATCAACTTATATTGAAATTTAAATCGTATAGTATTAGCAATTTGCAATCGGAAGGTGGATGAGTAGTGGTAGATTGGAATTTGATAGATGGGGTGTTTCTTCTCTCTGTAACTGAGAAATACTAATTGCAATCTGATCTAACATCCTAACATTTGGTCTCGAAGCTCTTGATTAAAGATGCACTCTGCACGCCCACTATTTTCTCTTTATTTGACTATGTGTGTGTGCACGTCAAATTTGGAAGTGAAGGGGAAAAGAGGCTGTGGAGTTGTGTTTTGATTGAGGTGCAAAGATAAAAGTACTTCTCTCTCATTTGTCTTTATCTATGCATTTAATAAGGAAGAGAAAGGGTATTTAGGGAAACCTGAAGAGCAGTAAATGTTATCTTGGTTTGTGTTATTTTGTCTAAAACGCAAGTAAAATGGAACGGAGGGAGTACATCACACATACCAAGAACAGAGAGCATATACCTCTTTCGAGTTTGTATCCAAGATGATTAGATGTGTACTCATGTTGATGATTAGATTAGTCTCATCAACTCACTTTAAAGCTATTTCCTTTGTAGTATAAGGAAGTAACTCCTACTCCATCCAATATATTCTGGCCATCTATAGTTTTTCATAAATTTTGTCTTATGAGCCATTTTAGTGGTGCATATATATAAACATCCTTAATGAATGCACTGTCTCATTGCAAATGCAAATTAGAAGGTGCTTTAGTAACTTCATGTGAAAATGGGTATTCGTAATTGCGAGCCTGTCCATTGAATCTAACTGTCAGTTTAGCATCTCAATGAACCAATCAAAACTTATAAGGATTACTTGCAGTTTCATGTGTCAATTTTTACTCTGTCTTTCGTTCTATTTCATTCTATTTTTTTGCTGCAGTTCCATGACATATGATGTCTGTAATTTGAGACGTGTGTTTCTTGAATTTGATTTATTGTATTCTCTACTATCTTTGACAGAAAAAAGGACTATGGATGATACCTGTGCTGTCTGTGCTGAAACACTCGATTCTGTCGCCTATGGACAGTGTGGTCATCGTGAGGTCTGCTTCACCTGCATTGTGCGGTTGCGCTTCATTTGTGGCGATCGCCGCTGCTGTCTTTGCAAGTCTGAATCTAGTGTCATCTTCGTCACCAAGGTTACAACTCTTGTGTTTTGACTATTTAAGTCTTAAGATAATATTATTTAATCTTCATATTCTAGTCTTAGTGTAAACTTCTCCTATTGTTGTGCCTTGTGATTTGATGGAATAATGTCAAATTTAGTTGGATTCTCTGTGATAATTTTGCATTTGTACGAGTTTAATATATAATGTACTAGTGGGGTTATCGTTTTGTTTTGTTTTGTTTTAGAGTCATGACATGTAATTGGTACTGACCTTGTTTTCAGGCTTTAGGAGATTATACAAGGGTAATAAAGGACTTCTCAAGTTTTCCAGCCGATCCAAGTGAAGGTCAAGTTGGGGAGTTTTGGTATCATGAAGGGGCACAAGCATTCTTTGATGATCTGGATCACTACAAGATGATAAAAGCTATGTGCAGGCTTTCATGTGGTGTTTGTGACAATATGGAGGGGAACTCTAAAAGGAGAGCAAATTTTAGAAACATAGATCAGCTGAAAGGTCACCTCTTTCACCAGCATGCGCTGTTTATGTGCACTCTTTGTTTGGAAGGCAGGAAGGTTTGTTGAATTCCATTACAAGCTACTTTCTTGATTGTCTTGATTGATAGGAGGTTGAAGCATGAATCTGTAGATGTGAACTTTGTACTCGGTTGTTCTTTTGTGTTGGCCACCTTCAATGTGTTGCAGCTGTGCGTTTTTTTCTCACTGCCTTGGTTAAGTATGAATTTATTCTTCTCTCTGTAAAGCAAACGGACCCGTTTATATTCCTTTGCATTGATAAAATAATGAATGTAATTATCCTTCATACTAGCTGCTATTTGATCTATGACCTGGTCCCATGTAATCAAATATAATCGTGTAATGGTAGTAATTTTGCATCTCAACTCAACCTATTTCCATTGTAACGCTTGAGATGCACAAGTGTGTCAAGGGTGACGGGACTGGAACTAATAGGAGTTCGGGTGGCCCAACTTCTAACGTCTTTGGTTCACTCATATTGAATAATTCATTATAATGCAATGAAGTGGTTGTTTCAGTTTGTTCTTCTTCTAGGCTGGAGAGAGAATTCTTTTTTTCTTTGTTTAATTTTGTCTCCCGTACTTTTATTTCAAAATGTTGTACCTGATTGAATTGTGTATTCTAATCAGGTATTCATATATGAACAAAAGTTGTATACCAAAGGACAATTGAAGCAGCATATCAACACGGGTGATTCTGAGGTTGATGGAAATGAAAATGAAAGAGGTGGTTTTATGGGGCACCCAAAGTGTGAATTTTGTCAGACCCCATTCTATGGGGATAATGAGCTGTACACTCATATGTCAACTGAACACTATACTTGCCACATATGTCAAAGGTAAGTGACACATTTATTGAGGGCTGATTTAATCTTATAAATGCTTTATACATTCTATTATGTCGTCCAATGCAGGCAACATCCAGGACAGTATGAATACTATAAGAATTATGACGAGTTGGAGGTTAGTCACTTCTACTATTACTTGTTTACTTAATGTATGTTGCACAATATTCTTTTCACTTTTCTATATTTGTTTTTCTTTCTTTTTAGACTCTCTACACTAAGATTAAGTATCTCTTTTCACAGGCTCATTTTCGTACAGGGCACTTCTTATGTGAGGATGAGGGCTGCCTGGCAAAGAAATTCATGGTTTTTGCAAGTGAACTGGAAATGAAGGTTTTCATCCTTGCATTCTTGGTTTTACAGCTTGTGCTGACTGCTTTATTTAGATGTTGGAAAGATGAAAGAAAAAAAATGGAAAACGGATGGAAATATCTCAATAAATTGTATACCATTATGGTCAAGGGGTGATAAATGCGCCAAGCTATATATGTTTCTAAAAGAGTTTCTTATTCCTTTTTCTTCTCCTTGTACTTTCTTAGATGCAAAGTAGCATAGGATTTTATTTTTTTAATCTAATTTTGGTTTGATGATAGGACAAACTTTTTCCTAGTAATCTTTCAGTTTGGTTGGTATCATACATGTCGCCGTGTACCCACTTACATTTTTTTTTTAATTTCTATTGTGTAGAGGCATAATACCGTTGAACATGGTGGACGCATGTCTCGTTCCAAACGTAGTGCTGTGCTTCAGGTAATTATTGATCAAATAGTGCTTGCCAAATAAAAAAAAAAAAAAATCATTCCCTTGTACATACTTGCAACACATAATGCAACCCTGAGTAATTTTCTAAACAGTACTCCCTTCGTCCCTAAATGAATGTCCATTTTCAAGTTTTTTTTGTCCCAAAATAAATGACCTTTTTGTAAAAGACTTTGTACCTAAATGTTTTTTAGCAATTTTTTTTCACTAATCACTTTATACATGCAAAACTAAGTGTTTAGAAAGTTGATTATAATTTTTTTTATGGACTTCGTCATTTAATTGTCTAAAAACTGAACATTTTCAGAATGCCCCCTAAATAAAAATTTGGACATTCATTTAGGGTCTAAGTTAGTAACATTTGTGGACATCTTCTATTATTTTACAAGCAGATACCAACAAGTTTTCGGTTTCAAAGAACTGTTGAGGAAGATCGTCGACGTAGAGGACGTGAGCATCCTCCTGATTACTCTGATACTCAATTATCCATGGCCATTCAAGCCAGTCTCGAGACATCATCTCCTGATATATCTCATGGGTCTTCGTTCAGTGTGCTAGCCAGTTCTGATCATAGAGAAACATCCGAAGCTGATTCCATACTTAGACCACTTTCATCATTAACTACAAGAGAGTCTGACCAATCTAGGCTCCAAAATTCTTCTTCGCAGATATCGATAAATACACCTCTAGAAGCGTCCTCATTCCCTCCACTCCCTGGAAGTACAAGAAGCAGTCAACAAACATCAAAAAATTCCTCTCGAGGGGCGAAAAAGAACAGTATGGCTGCTCGTCTTCGTCGACAGGGTGGTGTAAATGTCCTCCACTCTTCTTCTCACGCCTGGCCAGCAGCGGGGCCCATTTCCTCGATGAATACATCTACCTCAAGTCGTACATCAAGCTCTGGGAATATTCCTTTATCTACTTCTGCCAGCAGTACAATGGTTAGACCTGTGTTAAGAAACGGAGTCGGACCATCTACTAATGTGGGTGCCTCTCAAAATCGAGCTGCAGTAGTTAATGTCGTTTCTCAGTCTAATGCGAGCTCTGTGCAAAATAAAGCTGCTGCAGTTAATGGAGTTACACCAGTAAATTATGGCAGTTCATCGGGAAGTGCAACTGGTTGGAAAAATGGAAACCACTCTACCCAGGCGATGAATCATGTAAATGGAAGTTCTTCTACCTCTTTAATGTCTGCTTTTCCCCCTATAGATTCATCAAAAAATAAATTTATGGCCTTAAGTAGCCAGCCTTTTCCAAAGCTCGAAGATGTGCACGCTTCCAAGAAGCCTGTGGTGCAAAATCATGGAAGTGGAGGTTCACTTAAACCTGATACATCTAATTTTCCTCCCATTTCTGCAAACAAATTGGACACCACTGGTTTTCCTCCAGTTTCTTCAAACAAATTGGTCAAAAAGAGTAAGCCTCTGCAAAAGGTTGAAGATATCAAGACTGCTAACAAATCTTTGGTGGAAAGAATCCGTGCTTGTTTAGGTAATGATGTGGATAAATATTCTGCATTCAGAGAGATGTCTGTAGAATATCGACAGGGTATAATCGGAACAGGCGAATACCTTGCGTATGTGCATCAATTTGACTTGGCACATCTTATTCCCGAACTGGCCAGACTTTGTCCTGATCCTCATAAGCAGATGGAGCTTCTAGATGCTTCAAATACGAGTTTCGTGTTCAATGAGCCACATGACATTAACCCTGGAAAGAACAGCAAGAATAAAAAGGGTTCTAAAAAGGGCAAGGAAAAGTGTGATGATGGTGGGTTTAATGCTTCTAATGCTGATAGGGCAGAGAGTTATATAAACAGGGTGAGGGAATTACATTCGATTTACAAGCCATCTGAAACAGAGGTGGAAGTCTTGTCAAAAGATGGGTATCGTTCGGACAAGGGAAAATCAAAGATAGAGGTTGATCATTCCTCTGGAGAGTCGAGAAGTCAAATTAATTCTCAGGCTGTTGGTGGGTCTAAAAAGACCGGGGAAGGGAGTAAGAAACCAAAGAAAATCTCAAAGTTTGAGAGAGTTCGCTTGGGTCTTAATAATTCCCATTCTGTTCCTGATGATACTGAAGCAATGTCGGATGCTAATGATCCTTCTGAAGAGTTGCCAGTTCGTGGGGCTTGGCGAAATGGGGGAGGCCACAAACTAGTGAAGAATTTTCTATAACCGGGAGTAATCTATTTAAGTGGCCATTTGTAAGTATAAAAATCCAGGCACCTGGTTGCAAACTTCTATTTTCTACCTAGAAGCGTATTTTTGAACAAAAAGCTCAACCGTTATTTTGCTGCGAGTGGGCACTGTTATTGAAGCACAAATAGCTTCTTTTGTCAAAAGATGGGTGCTAGACGAGTTTAGGGCATGGATTTTGTTCATGTGGGCATAGTGTTTTGTGTGGACTTGGTTTGCCCTTGAACCTACCTTACTTTTTTGAAGAACAAAGTTGTTACAGAATATAAACTTATGTGAATTAGAAGTACTATGTTAGTATTGTCCGTGGCTAAAATATCCTAGGGGAAACCATTGGGTCACTAAAATTGGTTCCAATCTTAAATACTCCGTATATGTTTTTAACGATCTTGTTGACAGGTTACTCCTTTTAATTAGAAGCTAGTGGCAATACAGGAAACAAGGCTCTGTAACAGGTGGCGGAGGATTGGAACGTTTATCGAAGTCAACATCATCTTCTTGATGTTGTAACAACTTTGTATAACATCTTCAGGTATGCTTATGCATGTTTTTACTTGACATTAATGGTGATTTAGTACGTCTTTAATTGTTGAACAAAAGCATAGCCACAATGTTTCAGCTCAAAGGGTGCGTAAAATTTCTAGTTCCTGAGCCATGCGATTTCCTGCTGTTTGCCACGTGGTTTTAAGTACAATATGTTGAATATTCCGCGTCTTGGACTTTTGGTTATTGATCTAGTGTTTTTTTTTTAAATCTTTTTTTTTTAAAATCTTTTTTTTTTTCTGGTCATGTCAGTTAGTATAAGATGTCATGTCCCTTCGACTTGGATTATACATATTAGTTCTGATTATCTTTTGGGCAATGGGCATTCTCAAGCTTTAATATGTTGAATATTCCGCGTCTTGGACTTTTGGATTATACATATTAGTTCTGATTGTCTTAATTCAAGTGAGACACTCAAAATAAAAATTTGTCCTAATTCGAGTGGGCGGAGGGAGTACGTATATATTGTATACTATATGGGTACATGCTTTCAAGCGTAGTCAAAGCTTGAAAGGGGGTTAGTGGACAAAGGAGTACCCATTATACATGTGATTCCGTCACAAGAAATTTAAATGTCATTCTCAAATGGGTCACATCCCATGCTTTAATACCTTAAATCTTTGAGAGCGGCACCAAAATAGGTAGTGAAAGTTAATGCTCTTATAACATAACTATCGGATCAGTAAATGAAGTGCTCCTATGTCCCAATTTGATTTTAGTTTGATTTTGTAGGTTAATTAAGAACTTAATAATAAAAAATGATAACATAATACTTCCTCGTCCCAAAATAAAGTTCTCATTTTGACATTTTTGATTTGATAAGCACAAGTCAATTTTAACCAAACATTAAAATCATTCTAGACATACTAATAAATTTTAAAAGTTTTTATTGATAAATCACTTAGTAATTTATCAATAGCAATCTTTACAATTTCATTAGGATGATTAGATTGATATTAATGTTTGGGTACTTTGTTTTGAGACAGAGGGAGTATGAATTTTACGAAGTATATTCAATGGCGTATCCAGGATTCACAGTGAGATGGTCAAAAAAACATGCCAACAAGGCAACAACTACAAGGCCATTGGCCATACACAAACACATAACAAGATTGTAGTTCATAGTTTCTAACTTCCGGAACGGGGAGCCTCATTCGCTTTAGAGTCGGAAGTAGCCGACCCACATGATTCAGACTTCGGGGATCAAGTAGCCATTGTCTGTAGAAAATAAGCTGGAGTTCATATCCAAACTGAATTTGAAGAAAAAAAATAATAGTCAAACATGATTGCCCGTATATAACAAGAATAAATCCAAAACCTGAAACCCTAAAACCTAAACCTGAAACCCTAAACCCTATAAAAACATGACCTTATGGAGGAACTAGTTTCCCCCAAAATTTTCTCAACAAGAATAGGAAACACTAGCTAGATGAATTCAAAATCAAATATTTCCATTTATCAATCAAACAGCAGTGGAACTTAGAATTATTCATAGCACCAAAATGGAGCAGAAACCATAGTAATCATCAACGCAATTTAAAATTCTCAAGAACAATGGAAAAGGAAGGAAAAACCCTAAAACAATAAGTTTAAAGAAAAAAAGAAAATTGCACAAGAAAGTTATATTGTTAAAATATTTGACTTTATATATGTGGTGGTTTGTGTAACTTTTCTCATTTTAACACTTTGCACCTCTCTTCTTTAAAAAATAACACTTTGCACCCTTATAATTATTTTTTAAATAAATACTCCCTCCGTCCCGAACAAAGTGGGACTTTTGGTCAACTTGATTGCACTTTGACAATTAATTCGAAGAATAAATAAAGATGGTAATGAAAATTTAAATTTGTTATTGTATCATGATTCATAATATTTTCAATAAAAAATTTCAGATATTATATATGATAATTATTTTTTATTTAAATTATTAGTTAAAGTGTAATCAGGTTTGACTAAAAATCTCACTTTGTCTTGGACGGAGGGAGTACTCAGTAATTTATTTATTTTTTTGAAAATATCAGGGTTGACACTTTCCCTTCCTGGTGACACACTAGATTCGCCCCTGGGTATATTTATCTAAAATATTAGAGTTAGTCTTATGAAAAACTTGTTTTACACTAAAAAGATGTGTAAAACTTGTTTTCCTTTAAGATAAGAGATTCTATTTTACATTAGGGATGAAAACATGTTTTACACTAAATCGAGTGTAAAAACAAATTTTTCTCACGATTTTCACAAAATATTATTCATAAGCAGTATCCATGCCACTATCAATTTCTTTTAATAGTATTATAAATTATTTGCATAGATATTTATCCAGAATAAGTAAAATGTAAACCTTTATTTGGAATGAACTTAAAAGTAAATAAATAAGAATCTTAAATAATTGGGACTGAGGGAATACTTGTTTAAAAAAAGGGCGTTGCTTGTCTTTATTTCGAAGTGACGTGCCATAATCCTTTCTAACGCTACATTTGAAATAATTAATAATTTAGCTATACATGAATATGTATAGATTTATGGACAACCTAAAAAACACAAACAAATGAACATATATTTATACTCCCTCCGTCCTAAAATAATCTTCACATTTGACTATTTAAACTGTTTAAGGATATGAACACTTGCTTCACTAGCCATGTGTTTATGCACATTTAAACTCAAATTGTAAGAATGTGAAGAACTTTTTGGGACAATAAAAAATGGCAAATGAGAAGATCATTTCGGGACGGATGGAGTATTTATCTCCACCCTTGTTCTTACATCTACGGAATCTCCTCTCATTCTTAACTGTATATTGTAAAAAATGCAGGCTTACACTTTGGCTTACATGCGACAAAGACACTATCGTATTTAAATTATGCCATGGTCACATCTTGGAACTAATTAACAAGTGGTAGGACAATTAATAACTATGTTGACCATGTATATATATACGGCCTCCGTCCCATTTGAAATAAGTTTTCTCATCCAACACGGATTAAAAAAAAAAAAAATACTAATATAGTATTAGAAAAAGTGGTTTGAAAATATTGTGAGTATGAAGGAGAGACAAAGTGTGTAGGAACTAATAAATGGAAAATTGTTTTGAGTATGACAAGTGGGTCACATTAATAAAAAAAGTAATAAAGTCTTTTCATTTTCGGATGAAACGCCCAAAATGGAGAAGAAAGAGTAGGGAGCAAGAATTACGTTTCCCATTTTGGGAAACGTAATTCTTAAGTATTGGGAAACGTAATTAATAGTACATAACAATAATAACTAAAAAAGACAGAATATTAAAACAAGCAAACTAATAAGACATAAATATAAAGTAAACAACAACAATAATTTAATATTCCGGCATATCGGATCCATCTCCACCATTTTTAATGTTTTACTTATGTTATTATTTTTTCTTCATGTAATATATAAATAATAAATTTAATTATCTTTAATGTTTAATTGCACATTTATTATTTTGATTATAGTAAATAATAATTAAAAAAAAATATTATAGTTTTTCGCTAATTAATTTGAAATTTTATCATTTAAAATAAAACAGAGGGTTCAATATACAAAATGACTAAAGTTTCTGTAGTGTTTGTGAAATTAAATGAGTAGTGGAATAATGATGTGGGAGAGAAAGATGCTTAGTATATTCTTTTTGAATTAAAAATTGAAAATATGGGTTGGAGTTGAAAAAAATGAAGCAACATTTGAAGCAAAAAATTAAGAAATGGGTTGGAGATGCCCTGAGTACATGATTTACTCCCTCCATTTCAAATTATCTGTCGTTTTAGGAGTAAAAAATTATTTCAAAATATCTGTCGATTTTCTATTTTCAATGCACTTTTACCATTTTGTTTCAATTATACCATTATTAATGATGGTGAAAATATCTCTCATGCAAGCATTTAATCACCTAGAAAGTTGAATTATTTAAGGAAAAATGGGTCTTCTTAACATACATTAATTACATTTCTTAATATGTGTAAAAAAGTCTAAAGCGATAGATATTTTGAAACGGAGGGAGTAACATCCACAATGGACGGAAATTAGAAAGTGGAACAATTTTTTTTTTTTTAAACAACTGCACTATATCATTCATTTCAAGGCAATTGCCATCGTTTACAAATTCCTATGGAATCTATTACAGTCTTATCTAAAGACCTGCCGATCTATAACCCTGTCTATTACAAGTTCCTATGGAGTTTCACCATTGTCGAACCTATTACAGCGAATGATATTTTGCGCCATCTGGTAGTTTGCTTGCCATAAACATCGCACCATTTGAGAGATCACCTGTAGTTGCACAGCTAACCCCACAAATTCTTCTAAGGGAGAATCGAACCCAGGACCTTCCCTTCAAGGGAAGCCCTAACACACCTACCCGATACCACTAGGCCAGAAGGCATTTGGTGAAAGTGGAACAAATTAAAGTTTGAAATACAGTAGAAAGTACTCCCAATAAGACAATTTTTGATGAAAAAGATTGATTGATGGAGAAAATGAGGTAGCCAGGTAATAATGGCGGATGAGTATAGTAGATAAGTAGGTATGTGAGGTGATAGGCTCGAGGACAGATGTACTCCTTCCGTCCCAAATCATTGCACTATTTTAGAGATGCACAAAGAATTAAGGAATGAATATAAAAATTTAAAAGTAATATGAGTGGGAAAGAGGTTTTGAGTAGGATAAAATAAGTGAGATTTACAATTGAAGTCCAAAATTAGGTGTGTGAGTATAACAAGTGGGGTATGGAGAATAAAAAAATTATAAAAATTGAACATTTTAAAAAATGAGACTTACCAATGGGACACCTAAAAAGGAAATAAATGCAAAATGTTTTGGGACGGAGGGAGTAGTACATTAAATTTGAGTGAGAAGATTTTAGTTTAGTTAAATCTTAAGAGTAGTTTTAGGGAATTTTGTTGGTGTTTATCTTTTTAGATAAATCTAAAGACTATGCAAATACACAAGTTAGAGATTCACTCAAATACAAATTTCATATTTATATGACATATTTAAATTTAAATTGTTGTTTTTTATGAATATAATATTATTAAATTAAATTTTGACAAATGACAAAAACAATCGCATTACGTGTGAGAAAATTATAAAAATAAGGAAAAGTGTGCGGAAATTTAGCACAATGTACTACGGTTCGGTACCGATACGTCCTGTTCCGATACTAAAACCGGTGTGTTAGTTGGGACAAATTTTGTAACAATGTTTTTCAGAACTTACAATGAGATGGGGCGTGTATAACTTAATGAGGACAAGTGTAAAAAATAGCTGAGTGCAAGAGTATTGAGTGTATTTGTAGTATTTTACATAGGGATATGCTTATTTACTTTAATTTAGAAGACTTATTAAGATTTTATAAATATAACATATAACTAATTCTCATTCCGTCTCAAAATGATCTTATAGTTCTTTCGATGTCACCACACAAGAATTTTGAGTAATGATTTTAGGTTAATTTAATTATAGTTATGATAATTTAATTATAGTTATGATAATTTAAAACAGGTTATTGATAGTATTGTTGATGATGTGTCAATAAAAAAGTTTTTTAGATTTTCATTAATACAATTGAATCAACTTAAAATTATTTCTCAGAGATACGTCGAATAAACAATGAACAAATACGAAGATCATTTTAAGACATAGGGAGTTTAAAATATTAAAAGATGATGTAAGACCTTAATGATGAGACGGTGCGAGTCGGTACCATTATGTCCCGTCCCATTAGATGTACATTTTTGTTGTGCACATGAGTTAAGGAGAGAGTATATATCTTTTAAAAAGTAGAAAGAGTATATGTGTATGTATTTTAAAAAGTTAGAAGGTGGATATGTATTGTGATTATGGAAAGTAAGGTAGAAAATATAATTGGAATAGGACATTGTAGTTCATAGTTGTTGTGAGTATAAGTAAGTATTATTTAATTAAAAAAAATTATAAACATTTTATTTTTTTTAAAAAAAATAGACTTATCAATAAAACATAAAAAAAGATTGTACATATTATTATAAAACGGGTGGAAGAAAGTATCCAGTTTAAATTATAAAATATGAGGATGATAATTACTCCATTAGGCTTAGTAATTATTTTTAGGAGTGCATGTTTTATCTAATGGTAGTGATAGCTGCATTTTTTATATCAAGAAAGTGTTTTCCGCGTTTCCAATCAAAATATCTTTCAAGTAAGTCTTGCTCTAGGCTGGTAGGATTCGATCACTCTCTTTGCTTTTAGCGTAGAACATTGTCGGAAAAAAATATCCTTATCGATCTTTATTGAAATGTCCATTAATAAGAGATAGAGTTGATCATTGTATACTTTTACTAAACTGTTATAATGGAGCTGTTACTATGATGATTTAAGTGTAATATCTAATATTTAATTGTGTGTAAGTATACACAGCGGGTTAGTGTAAATAAAAATAGAATAAAAGATGGACATTATAGAAAAGTAAGATTTATTAATGGGACACATGAATGGGAAATGATTAGGGATGACAACGGGCCGGGTTTGGATCGGATCATGTCCGACCCGAACCCGATCTGAATCTCAAATATACTGATCCGAACCCGACCCGAAAATTCAGAAATCGTGACCGACCCGATCCGACCCAAATATTATTAAAAGTCAATTTTTTTTTTAGCTCAAAATTAATTAATTAAAATATATTTTTAAGCACAATGTTGAATGTTGTATGGAAAATAGTCTGAAATCATCCAAATTTCACTTACAAACACAAATTAGAAAAAAATAAATTTAAGATAATATTTAAAATATTTTAAATTCACCTTTTATTAAGGGTTCGGGTCGGGTGGGATCGGGATCGGATCATTATGGCTCGGGACGGATCGGATCATCAGCATGATCCGAATTCGATCCGAACCCGCTCGGGTTTTAAAAATTGCAAACCAAACCCTATTTTTTTTTTATCGAATCGCCTTCGATACGGATCGGATTCGGTCAAATTTCCATCCCTAGAAATGATGCAATATTTATGGGATGGAAGGAGTAAGCGGTTGTATATATCTACTAAGAACGAAGAACACAAAAAAAACTAATGGTTTTTTTATTGATAATATACTCTTCCAGTTTTGAAATTGCTTGCATTATTATAAAGATGTACATGAGTTAAGGAGAAAGTGTATATGTTCAAAAGTATTTTGAACGAAAAATTGGTTGTGACTATGATGATTTAAGAGTAAGATGTGCGGGAGTTAAGGAGAATATATATATATATATATATATATATATATATATAGTAAAATTTATATTATGAAAACTAATAATTAAATGAGGATTTTGTTTTTTTAGAATGTTTCAATCTAAAGTTTTTACTTTGTCTAATTTTCTAAATAAATAAATGACAAATTATTAATAGGGGTGGAAATGGTTCGGTTTAGCTAGGTTTTGGGTAATTTAGAAGCCAAACCGCTATACATCGGTTTGGAGAAATCCCAAACCGAGCTAAACCACAAAATAGTCCAATCCGAGCTGAGCTAAACCATCACGGTTCGGCTCGGCTCAGTTTGATCCATGGTTTGATTTTACGGTTTAAACCGTAGCTTAAACCGCGGTTTGAACCACAACTCTTACACCATACCATACCACTTAGCACTAGCAAGGACTGTACTCTTAGGTCACAGTGCAAATAAATCCTTAGATATTAAACACTGATGTTCATACGTAGTGGATGGGCAATTATTGTAGTGACAATTGCCCATCCCTACAATTAATTTGTTAAGACAAATCCTCATATACAACGGGTGTATGGCGTGCGGCGGGCCAATCCCGCCCGACCCGCCAGCCTTTCATCCATTCCCAGTGCAACACGTGGCGCGCTGTAAGCCACACGTTGGTTCATCCAGCCGCGCGCTGTCACGTGTCCTCCTTAAAAAAAATCAATAACTTTAAAATGCTATATCTTGATATTTATAACTCAGAAAAAAATTAAAAATACCGTTGTGTTCGTCTCGACTAGACGAATAAAATTACATAGGTCATGATATGGTTTTATTTTTATTTTTTTAAATATTTTTTACACGCAAAAAGTTTAAGCTGCTCATCAGCTAAAATGTAACACTCTTTTCTGATAAAAGTAACAATTTCATCTTAAAAAACCAACACTTTCTACTGTTAAATGTAACAGCAGTTTTACAAAAAGAAAAAAATTAGGTTTGCATTTCAATTGTTACTTTCTCAATAAAAAAATTGTTACATTTCACATATAATATTACATTTAAGAATATAAACTGTTACAATTGAGAAAAAAAATGTTACATTCATTTTTTATAAAATATAACATTAGTTTACTTTGTCAATCTTATGATAAATTTGGAAGAAAAAAAATGTTACATTTGAAAAAAAAAAGTGTTACATTCCTTTATAAAAAGTGTGACATTAGTTTAGTTGTCAATCTTTATGTTATCTTTAATCTATTGCAGCAAAATTGTGGTACATTTTGAAGAAAAAAAAAGTGTTACATATCGTTATAATAAGTGTTACTTTTGTTGGGAGGAAAAAAAGTTGGGGGTGGAAAAAAAAAAAAAAAACTCCCTCCGTCCCGCCTGACTTATGTTTTTTGGTTCCGACACGGCGATTATGGAAAACTATTATTTTAGGAGGAAAGAGAATGAGTGGAGGAAGTGTTGTGAGTATAAAAAGTAAGTATGAGAGATAATGAGTGGGAGGAATAGTAAAAAGATTGTTGTTGTGAGTATGACAAGTGGGTCCTATTAAATTACAAAGTAGTATAACCTTTCTATTTTGGGCCGTCCTAACTCGAGTGGGACGCCCAAAAGGGAAAATTGTCCTAAGTCGAGCGGGACAGAGGGAGTATATAATAATAGGGTCGGCTCCGTACCCCGTCGCACGCTGTGCGGCGGTTGCACAGGAGGCCTCCAGATTTGTTAATTTGTTTTATTTGATTTGATCACAACAAGTAATATGGCCCATTGGCCCAATTCACTACATGAAGAATCACCTTGACCTCCATGGTTTGGTTCCTCCTGATTCTGGACTGTGCAAGATGTACAACATGATGAATCAGATATTCGAGAGGAATGATAGCGGATCTGAAGGTGACTCTATGGGTCCTAATGCTGGCGGTGGTGGTGTGGCAGCTGTTTAGTTCTTTTATTTGTTGTTCGTCTTATGTTTTTTTTTTAGTCCGCATTTCATTATCTTTTTTTTTTTCATGTTGTGTACTATTCTACTACCTATGTCCCTAAATGAGTGTCCAAATTTCATTTTAAGGGACACTGAAAATCTCAACTTTTTGAACAATTTGGTAACAACGATTCATATATAATCTTGTAATCTCCTTTCCAAACCTTTAGTTTTGCACGTATAAAGAAACCGGTGAAAAAAATTTCGAAAAAAAATGTTTAGGGAGAAAGTTATGTTAAAAAAAGACACTCATTTAGGGACAAAGATTTCTTGAAAATGGACACTCATTTAGGGACAGAGGGAGTACTATAATAAATCGTTTTTTCTTTCTGTTACTTTCTCTCAAGCAACTACTTTTCATCTCATAGAGGTTTTCTACCAGTTTACAACAACAACAAATTAAAAAAAAAAAAAAAAACTAAATGTAAGAGTTCATTTACATTGTGAAGTCAATTTTACTTTTGGGATGATACATACAGTAAAAATTAGCACAATGTTTCCCACTGTCCAGAAATACGTGGAAAATATATAAACAAGAGAGAGAGAGAGAGTCGAATGTACTTTTAGATTTCATTCATTATATAAACATGATAGACAAATAAAATGAGTTATTTATATATGGTCGTCATCCTGTGAGAACCCAAGTATCGTGCGAACACATCTGTAGGTTTCTAAAATTTACTATAGAAACATCATTCTGGGACGGACGGAGTATATGTTGCTTATTAAGTTAAAGGAAACATCAGTAGGTTGGTGAAGTAGTTTTCCTCAGGTGTTAATTGAGTACTACAAAATTTAACCACTCAAATATCTTCAATAATAATAATTGAGATTTTATCAGTTTAGTTGATAAATTATAATTATTAATTAGTAACGCTCCGTGCATCGCACGGGTGTACCGACTAGTGCATATATAAAGAAATACTCGTACAATATACTAACATTTACTGTGCGCATTCTGCAAGGTTTTAAAAATCGCTAAACGACCACTAGGCTTGGCCGAGAAAAAAACATAATTTATAACATTATGGTGAAATTGCGTTGAAAATGTTACGAGAACATGCAAACAATAGATTTAAATGTGTATTAATAATACATTTATTACAATTTTCAACTGAAAATAATAATATTAAAAATTGTAGACGAGGTTTTAAACAAATTTGAAGTTAATCACGGCGTTTTAATGGAAATTTAATGTTTCTTTTTTAATACCTGGCATAGACTGATTTGAATTTAAACGCGACGTTTTATGGCGGTCTACCGCCTAAACAGAGCCTACGCAATCTAAGCAAACGATTTATAAAACAGGGGTATTCTGTAAGTACGTTCCAAATACTCCAATTATCTCAAAATAAATATACTGTATAAAATTTACTTTTAGTTGAGAGTAAAATGGGGGCATGCATTTGCGACGAAGTGAGTATAAGTTTGGCTTACCTCTCCATGACCCCACCCCCGTTTCTTTTTGTTCAAATAAGTATCTCTTGTTCTTGTAGTCCCTCCGTCCCGGACTAAGGTTCTTAGTTTGATTTTACACGGAAATTAAGAAAAAGTAAATGTTGTGAAGCGGATAAAGTAAGTAAGAGAAAGTAGGAAAGATAAAGTGGTTAAGAAGTTTTTGTTGTGAGAATGATAAGTAGGTCCCATAGTCCATTTTAGGTAATGAAACAACTAACTAAAAAACTTAGTCTGGACAAACTAAAAAGGAAAGTAAAAACGGACAGAGGGAGGGAGTACTTTTTATTATCAAAGAGGAATTCAACAAATGACTGGCCATTGTACAAGCATAGAAGCCATATAGTAACCACATGATACCCTATCTGTCGATAACTTTAAATTTTCTAAGAGTATGAATATTTGTTTTACTAGCCATAATTTGTTTATACATTTTTAAGCCTAAATTATAGAAATAAAAAAAAAATCAGACAATGAAAAGTGTCAAATAGAAAGATTGTTTTAGAACAGAGGGAGTATAAGAATATTTCCTCCGTCTCATTTCAAATTGCAAAATTTGTCATTTTAAGTGTTCTATTAGAAATTACAAAATCCAAAAGTATAAAGCTTTTAATAATTTTTAAATTGTGAGACCCATTTCTCATACTCACATCAACCAATCCACATATTATTCTCTGTCCAACTCAGTGGCGGAGCCAGGAATTTTCATCAATGGGGGCAAAAGGTACACAATAAAAAAATTTAACTGTATTTTCATGAATGGGGGCAAAAAAAAAAATTCTAATGCATTATTACTTTTATTTCAAAAGGGGCAAATTTCAATAAATTGCACTAAACTTCCAAATTAAATTTTTTTTTGCACTAGTAAATTTTTATTTTTTAAAAATCAATGGGGGCAATTGCCCCCTTTGACATGGGGTAGCTCCGCCACTGGTCCAACTATCTACACTTAAAAGATTTTTCCATTTTTTTCTTAATTCCCGTGCAACGATGTTTTTTTGCAATTTGAATGAGATGAGGATTAGAAATTAAGCAAAAGAGTTGACTCAATCATAAGCCAGATAGCGTGCCCGAGTTTGCATGATGTTTACAGCTAAAATGTATTCCCAGATTTACAAGTAAATGAGTTGGATTAGTAACCCTGATAACATGCCCAAGACATTATAGTACTACCTATGTCCTTAAATGAGTGTCCAAATTTCATTTTAAAGGAACTCAGAAAATGTCAACTTTTTGTACACTTTGGTGGCAAAGATTCATATATAATCTTGTAATCTCATTTTCAAACATTTAGTTTTGCACGTATAAATAAAGAGACCGGTAAAAAAAAATATCGAAAAAAAAATATTTAGTGAAAAAGTTATACTAAAAAAAGACACTCATTTTGAGACAAAAATTTCTTAAAAATGGACATTCATTTAAAGATAGAGGGAGTATATAATTAGAGAGAGAACTTGATGTCAGAATATTAAGCTAAACCACCCGGATAACACGCCCAAGTGCATGGGCGAAGCGAAGCCATGTTAATGTTAAGGGCATAGGTCATTTAAAATAAGGGAGGCTTACAAAATCTGTTTACAAAATGAATGATACAAGGTGTGGTGGCGATATTTTATTGGCTACATCGATAGTGGACCCGTCACACTCATATTAAAAACACCAATACAATTATGACACCTCATTTTGTAAGCCACATTTTGTAGCCATTTTTTTGTAACTTTATTATTTCCCTTAAAATAAAACACTTTTTACTACTCCCTCTGCCCCTAAATGAGTGTCCAATTTCAAGAAATATTTGTCTCAAAATGAGTGTCCATTTTGATCATAACTTTGTTCCTAAATGTTTTTTTTTTTTTTTTTTACCGGTCTCTTTTTACTTGCAAAAACTAAATGTTTGTAAAGAGAATTGCATGATTTATATGAATTTTGCCACCAAATTGTAGAAACAGTTATGTCCTTAAAATGAAATTTGGACACTCATTTAAAGACAGATGTAGTATTAAATAAAAATGGATTTAAACACTTAGACTCCCTTAATTTTAGTACTAGTCCATTTCATGTATGTATATATACATATGTGTGTGTGAAAAAGTCATAGCTATGAGATAAAAAGAGTTATCGAACCCTAAACCTTATATAGATTGTGAGGTTTGACTTTTACTGAATTACTCCTTTACCATTTTAGCATCTTAAAAATATTGTTTTGGTCTCCATTTATGCTAAATTTGGACTCTCTAACTATAATATTCAAGCAATTTCGACCTCCTGCTCATTTTCTCTTATACTTTACTTTTATAATTACAACACGAATCAACTCATTATTTCCCACAAGTTGGTTTTGGGGGAAACTGGTTCCTCCATAAGTTATAAAAAGTCCACTTTTTAAACCTGAAAACTTAAACCCTAACCCTCCTAAACCCTAAACTTTAAACACTAAACTTTAAACCCTAAACATTAACCCTTATAAAAACAGGACTTTTTATAACTTATGGAGTAACTAGTTTCCCCCAAAATTTTCTCATTTCCTACCCCGGATTCTCTCTCATATCTTACTTTTCATACTCACAACACTTATTGTACATCACTTCCACCACTTTATAATCGCATTATATATGTGAGGGTACGTAGACATATATAGTTTGAGACGGAAGGAGTATATTTAGAGAGATTCATTCATGTTAGAATATTAACCACGATCACCAGAGTATTAATTATGAAATATTCTGTATCTTCATATGAAATATGATTCTAATGTCAAAGATTCCAGTTACTTAATTAAATATTTACCTATCATTTGAGCTGGATTCCGATATATATATATATATATATAGTATACCTTTCATATCATATTAGTAATTAGTTACATAGTCCACGCGTCTCCAAAATAAATTCCAAAAACATTGCCCCTATATTAGGGAATGATCCACTAAAGCCAAGTAAACGTTTTAATTTCTTAATATTGGTATTCAAACTTGATGCTGATTTTAGATGTGAGCAATTTCTGACTGTTTTAGTTTTCTAAATATGATAACATACATCTTAATTTTTTAATAATTAATTAATTAGTAAAAAGTGCTTTTAGTGACTCAATGTAAAAAATATCATTAAATTTTTTGAAATTCTATATATTTATATAAGTGATTTAATAATTATAAACGGTTATGATTCATAGTAATGTCATAAGTAATGTATAATCATTAGATTAGTAATTGTACATAATGTGCACATAAATTGGTGTATAAGATTTAATCTCTTTACAAGATTATGCACTTCCCCGTAGGGATGGCCAAACCGGACCAGAACCGGACCGGAAAAGCCCGGAACCGGAGCAAACCGGGGAGTAAACCGGAACCGGAGTAACCGGAACCGTGGTAAGCGCGGGCCGATTCAGGGTCACATATATGGCGAACCGGAACCGGACCGGAACCGGATCGGCATTTCATTAAAAAAAAATAAAAATCCCTTATTTTTCAATAAATTTTAACATGTTTATTCATTAGTGTATTATAAAATAAAAATCTCTTGTCTTTTAATAAATTTTAACATGTTTATTCATTATTGTATGATAAAAAAAATAAAAAAAGGTAGCGTGGACTGAACCGGACCGGAACCGTACCGGAACCGGATTGTGATGACCGGAACCGGCCAAACCGGAACCGGCGGTTCCGAACCGGAACCGGGCCCGGAACCGGTTTTGGTCATCCCTACTTCCCCGTACCATGACATGTTTTTCGACAATTTTATCTTCTTCTACTTTCATAAATTTGAACTAGATTGCTTCCTATTTAGAAAATCCCTTTACTATTTATTTCATTTTTGCGTAATAATCATTAAACTATGATCGCTAAGGATAATTTGGAAACAATATGCCAAACAAATACTCCACCCTATGTCCAAATTTAAAGTTTTTAATTTGACTTTGCACGGAAATTAAGAAAAGTAAATATGGTTAGGATGAAAAGGATAAAGAAAATGAGTAGAGAGTTTTTGTTGTGAGAATGATAAGTATGTCCTATTGTCCATTTTATCGAATAAAATAAATAAAAACTTTAAATTGAGAGATGCTAAAAAGAAACGGTTTTTCTATCCTATGCCCTTAGGGCATAGGATAAGCACTATATATATGGTAAATAAATTAATATTTTATCTTGGGCAATCTTGAGAAGTCTTGTAAAATTTTATCCAGCCAATTTACTCCATTTTTCTTCGTCAATTTACTCCATTTTTTGTCCTAAACTTTAGGCTTTCCTTTATAACTAACCAGATTCAATATTTTATTTCCGTAATCAAAATATTATGTTTTATTACACAATTATAATATCCAACCAATTCTTTCCAAAAAAAATAAATTCCTCCAATTCATTTTATTTTATAAGTACTTATTCGCTAAAAATATAATACTTTATAAATATTTTAGAAAGATAACATGTAAAAACAAATTCGTTTCAAAGGAAAAAAATGTAAAAACAAATTATTAAGAAGTTAATACAAAATTAAAAAAAATCATCATATGTAGAAATTATGCATTACAAGTTTCAATATTATTTTTTTCGTTACCTAAATTCTTCAATGTAAGATATGCATTAAATGAAAGTACAAATTGTTTGGAGAAATTATGTTTTCAATTTATGATACTTATCTTTAAGTTTTATATTAATAATGAATTATTGCTGCATATTATGAAAACATTATTATTATTTAACTTTTTGGTATGTTTTTTTTACATGTTATCTTTTAAAATCGTTTTAGTGTCTTTAATAATCCCTCCGTTTCAAAATAGATGTCGTTTTAGAGTGTTTCACACATATTAAGAAATGTCATTAATGCATGTGAAGAAGTCCCAAATACCCCTAAAGTAATTCAACTACCTAGGTAATTAAATGGTAAGGTAAGAGATAGCTCACTATCATTATTAAGGATATAATTGATATAGAGCAATAAAAAAGCTTTGAAAATAGTGAAACGACAAGTATTTTGAGACAAAAATTAACTCCCTAAACGACATATATTTTAAGACGGAAGGAGTAATAATTGTTTATATTAAAAAGAAAACGAAAAAAGGCGGGGATTTTAATTTTTTTTGGACGGATATTGGTTGTATAGTATAATGTGTATCAAAAAAAAAAAAAAAAAAAAAAAGGGAGTAAAGTTATGTTAAATCTGGTTAGTATGAGAGGAAGCCTAAAATTTAGGAGAAAAAAATGGTGTAAATTGGTTGGGTAAAAGTTTACAAGACTTACAAAGATTTTCTTGGATATAAATCAATTTCATTACTATAATTATAGTTCTTATCCTATGCCCTTAGGGCATAGGTTAGAAAATCCGAAAAAGAAAATAAGAACCTTAAAATTAAGCAGGAGAAGGGAGTAAAACACAAGATTTGAAGGGGGTCAAATTGCAATTAGCCCTTTCTTACAGTTTCTTATAAGCTCCAATCTTTGAGGATCCTGCCTCTCACATAATCACACACACACTAATCTTCCTTCAAAAACAGTGTGTGTGAGAGAGAGAATCAGGCAGCTATGGCGACAGTAGTACCCATAGCGTACCAAGCCAACACCTCCGCCGCCGTACCCGACTGGCTAAACAAAGGCGACAATGCATGGCAGATGATCTCCGCCACCTTAGTCGGCCTCCAAAGCGTCCCCGGCCTAGTCATCCTCTACGGCAGCATCGTCAAAAAGAAATGGGCCGTCAACTCCGCCTTCATGGCCCTCTACGCCTTCGCCGCCGTCGTCCTCTGCTGGGTCACCTGGGCTTACAAAATGTCGTTCGGCGAAAAACTCCTACCCTTTTGGGGAAAAGCCGGCCCGGCGTTAGGCCAGAAATTCCTTATCAATCAGGCCGCTCTTCCGGCCACCACCCATTATCACAGCGACGGCACCCTGGAGACGGCGATGATTGAGCCGTACTACCCGATGGCGTCGATGGTGTGGTTCCAGTGCGTTTTCGCGGCAATTACGCTGATTTTGCTGGCCGGATCTTTGCTGGGGAGGATGAATATTAAGGCGTGGATGATGTTTGTGCCGCTGTGGTTGACTTTTTCTTATACCGTCGGAGCGTTTAGTCTTTGGGGCGGTGGGTTCTTGTTTCATTGGGGGGTTATGGATTATTCCGGCGGGTATGTCATTCATTTGTCGTCGGGGATCGCCGGATTAACTGCTGCTTATTGGGTCAGTTTCTTGATTTCTTTCTTTTATCATTCTTGAATTCTAATTATCGTTGACTATGCATCTCAGTTCATCATTTGTCAACATCGTTGACTTAGTACATGAACATAAAATTTCTGGGTAATTTTTTAAGATGGTGTGTACTGTGTAGTAGTACATTTTCATTAGGGGTGAGCAAAAGTTTTTTGGAACCGGACCGGACCAAAAGAACCGGACCAAACCAGTAAAAATCGGACCAGACCAGTACATATGGTTTGGTTCCGGTTCTAAAATATTATAGAACCAGTATATTGGTTCGGTTCTGGTTCTTGGTGAAATTAATCTGGTTAGAACCGGACCGGACCAGTTGAGCACATATACTACATATTTATTTTATATGTATTATCTTATAGTAAATAAAATTATATACTTACTTTTTGTATTATTACTATTTTAATGGCCCATTTAATTTTTTTTAAAAAAAAGACCCATGTAACTATTTGTAAGATGAGCAATATATGTTTCTTTTTGTTTGTTAATCAATAGTTGTAATATTTAATACTATAGTGATTATATTTTGTGAATTGATACCTTTGGCCGTATAATTTGACGGTACTTCAGTTTTTTGAGGTTTTTTTTTATCTAGATTTATAATTAATATTAAGATTATATTTGTGTTTGATCTTGTCAATGTTGTGAGTTAAGAAAGTTTGAAAAGAAATAAACTTCACATGATTAATAAATTGTAGAACCGGACCAGACCAGACCAGTAGAACCAGAACCAGTGTGTTGGTTCTCACAAGTATTGGTTTGGTTCCGGTTCCAATTTTTAGAGAACCAGAGTATTGGTTCTGGTTCTGGTTTTGTGATATTTTGTCAAAAAACGGACCAGACCGGACCATGATCACCCCTAATTTTCATGCATGTGAATATAGTACATACACAATTTTAATACTATACATTTTCTACAATTGATTTTTTATTTTATTTTTGAAAGGTACATTTTGTACAATTGATTAAACATTAGTTTCGTCTTGTAGATTAATTTACATCTCAGCATTATCTTTAATCGTTCAGGAAAGTGAAAATCTTGTGAAAAACCTGTTTTACACTAGTGTTAGTGTAAAACTTGTTTTCATCTCTTGAAACTTATTTTGCATTAAAAGATGAAAACAGGTTTTACATTAACACGAGTGTAAAACAGGTTTTTCATAAGACTAACTCGGAAAAATTATACTCGTGTAAACAAAAAATTAATAAAATGCTGATTATGCTTTTTTTCATGTGGTATTATATACTCTCTCTGTCCCTAAATAACGGGTAGTTTTTAAGAAATTTTAGTCTTTAAATAAATGAATGTCTTTTTTAAAAGAAACTTTGTCCTTAAATGATTTTTGCGTCTTCCACACACACGCAGTAGCCGGGTATCTAGGTGGCATTCTCACCGGCCTATTCGCGGAGCCCACACTCTGCGCCCTATTCTTGCCAGTAACCAGCTCGAGGGGTGGTGTCTATGGAGGCTCAGGTGGGGTCCAGATCCTCAAACAGATTGTTGGGGGCGCGTTCATTATTGGATGGAATGTAGTTGTGACTTCGATTATATGCGTTTTGATTCGTTTTGTGGTCCCACTGCGTATGCCGGACGAGATGTTGAAGATTGGGGACGATGCTGTTCATGGGGAGGAGGCGTACGCGTTGTGGGGGGATGGGGAGAAGTATGATGAGAGTAGGCATGGTGTTTATTTGGATGATACTACGCATCATAAATCGTCAAGTGGTGCTACTCAGATGATTTAATGTAATTAGTAGATGGCTAATTTCCACGTTTATTTGTTTTAATTTGATATTCAAACGTGATAAAAGTTTATAGATTCAGATAGATGTAGGAAATGAATGGCATTTCTTTGTTCTGTAAATGGTTTAAACGCTTCTTTTCCATATAGATCAGTGTTTCGTGTTTCAGTTATGTATCAACTGCATTATTTATACATGAACAACATGTCCTTCAGATTGTCTAAACTGTACATGTTGACCGAAAACAATGTAAATACTCCCTCAGTCTCAAAATGATGTTCACATTTGACTATTCAGACTTTTTAAGGATGTGAACACTTGATTCACTAGTCATGTTTTGTTTGGGCATTTCTAAGCTTAGGTTGTAGAAATGTGAAGAATTTTTTAGGATAATAAAAAATATCAAATGAGAAGATCATTTTGGGACGGAGGTAGTATATTACTTGGGATCTTGCCCTTTTCTTTATTAAAAATAATGTCATGTTTTTTATGTGTTTTCCCACTTTTTCATTTTCCCTCGAGTCCCTCCGTTCCAAGTAAGTTGAAATATTCATTTTGAAGTTAGAGAAATTAAGGATACCAATATTATATTAAGAATAAAAAGTAATGAGGAAAAAAAGAATAGTGGGGAATGAAAGAAAATGAGTGAAGAATAATGAGTGGTTGGGAGAAAGAGAGAGAATGAGTGGAGGATTATAAAAGTAAGGGCAAATTGCAATTTGGTTCTGACATTACATAGAGTTTGCAATGTTGCTCCCAACTGTTTAATTTCGCAATTTAGTATCCTAACATTTACATTTTTTTGCAATGCGGCTACAAAACTAACATCTAGTTAAAATTCTAACGAAAATAACACCAATGTGACTAGCACTAGTAGCACATAGTATATTTTAAATGGATAAAAATGGTCATTGACCTTCAATTTTAATAAGATCATCACATTTATTATTATTTTTTGACATAAATACCCTTTCCGATTAAGATAAGTATCCAGTTTTAAAGTTGTATTTGTTCTCTCTTCTCTCTCTCCTAGCTTATTTATTTTATGAATTAATTTATTGAATTTGATGGTTTGATTAAATTACATATTAATTTTCTTCCAAAACAATATATTAACAAATCGTAAAAAAATCTCTTATTTAATTTGTTTATTGAGATTAAACATGTACGGAGTATGTCTTTTCTCTCTTTCCTGACTTTAATTTGTATAATTAAATTAAAAAAAAATACTCTCTTATCCTACCATTGCAACAATAAAATCATTACTTATTTCTTTTCACTTGAAGAAATTATTTAAGAAACTTTATTTCACTTCAAAAAACGCTTACTAAATTGTCGTAAATGAGTCTGCATAATTATTTTGAGTTATATTCTAACATAAATATATATATATCTATATATATATATATATATATATATATATTATATATATATATTATATATATATATTGCAAAATATTTATAATTCCTAATTATATAATTTTTAAAGTATTTTAGTTTCTTTTTTATTATTAAAATAAATTATTAAATTATGGTTAGAAAAATAAATGACTTTGTAAAGATTACGTAAATTATAAGTACAAAATAAAATAATATATATGCCCAATATAATTTAATCTATATATATTTTTTTAAACTATAAAATGAATAAAGTAAATAACAAAAGAAAACATCACATGACCGGCACATGGCCTCTTGAGAATGACCATTTTGTCCATTTAGTAGACATGTGCTAGTCACATGGGTGTTATTTTGGTGATTTTAAATGAATATTAGTTTTGTAGCCACATTGCTAAAGAATGTAAATGTTAGGATACCAAATTACGAAATTGAAACTATTGGGAGCAACATTGCAAACTTATGTAATTGTTAGGAACCAAATTGCAATTTGCCCTAAAAGTAATAAAAACCTTCTTAGATTTTTAAATGAATATTAGTTTTGTAGCCACATTGCTAAAGAATGTAAATGTTAGGATACCAAATTACGAAATTGAACTATTGGGAGCAACATTGCAAACTTATGTAATTGTTAGGAACAAATTGCAATTTGCCCTAAAAGTAATAAAAACCTTCCATTTTTGAATTGTTTCAATTTAGATGAAATGCCTTAAATGGCAAAATGTTTCAACTTATTTGGAACAGAGGGAGTATATCTTTCGTTTTATATGGGACCCATACACGCATTCTCCCGTTACACTGGTTAATGTTAAAATTCACCCCTTTCTCAAAAATAAATAAATAAAATTCGTCCCTAAATTTGGTAAAATTCAGTACCCACAAATTTTCTTCATATTTTCTATCTTCAACCAAGATATTTTAAAAAACAACAGTTGAGACAAGTTTCTTGCTTAAAATTTGAGCAACTCTCTGTACACCCTCGAGGGGTGGTGTCTATGGAGGCTCAGGTGGGGTCCAGATCCTCAAACAGATTGTTGGGGGCGCGTTCATTATTGGATGGAATGTAGTTGTGACTTCGATTATATGCGTTTTGATTCGTTTTGTGGTCCCACTGCGTATGCCGGACGACGATGTTGAAGATTGGGGACGATGCTGTTCATGGGAGGAGGCGTACGCGTTGTGGGGGGATGGGGAGAATACGATGAGAGTAGGCATGGTGTTTATTTGGATGATACTACGCATCATAAATCGTCGAGTGGTGCTACTCAGATGATTTATGTAATTAGTAGATGGCTAATTTCCACGTTTATTTGTTTTAATTTGATATTCAAACGTGATAAAAGTTTATAGATTCAGATAGATGTAGGAAATGAATGGCATTTCTTTGTTCTGTAAATGGTTTAAAACGCTTCTTTTCCATATAGATCAGTGTTTCGTGTTTCAGTTATGTATCAACTGCATTTTTTATACATGAACACATGTCCTTCAGATTGTCTAAACTGTACATGTTGACCGAAAACAATGTAAATACTCCCTTCAGTCTCAAAATGATGTCCACATTTGACTATTCAGACTTTTTAAGGATGTGAATACTTGATTCACTAGTCATGTTTTGTTTGGGCATTTCTAAGCTTAGGTTGTAAGAAATGTTAAGAATTTTTTAGGATAATAAAAAATATCAAATGAGAAGATCATTTTGGGACGGAGGTAGTATATTACTTGGGGTCTTGCCCTTTTCTTTATTAAAAATAATGTCATGTTCTTTTATGTGTTTTTCCCACTTTTTCATTTTTCCCTCGTAGTCCCTCCGTTCCAAGTAAGTTGAAATATTCATTTTGAAGTTAGAGAAATTAAGGATACCAATATTATATTAAGAATAAAAAGTAATGAGGAAAAAAGAATTAGTGGGGAATGAAAGAAAATGAGTGAAGAATAATGAGTGGTTGGGAGAAAGAGAGAGAATGAGTGGAGGATTATAAAAGTAAGGGCAAATTGCAATTTGGTTCCTGACATTTACATAAGTTTGCAATGTTGCTCCCAACTGTTTAATTTCGCAATTTAGTATCCTAACATTTACATTTTTTTGCAATGCGGCTACAAAACTAACATCTAGTTAAAATTCTAACGAAATAACACCCATGTGACTAGCACTAGTAGCACATAGTATATTTTAAATGGATAAAATGGGTCATTGACCTTCAATTTTAATAAGATCATCACATTTATTATTATTTTTTGACATAAATACCCTTTCCGATTAAGATAAAGTATCCAGTTTTAAAGTTGTCGTTCTCTCTCTTCTCCTCCTAGCTTATTTATTTTATGAATTAATTTATTGAATTTGATGGTTTGATTAAATTACATATTAATTTTCTTCCAAAACAATATATTAACTAAATCGTAAAAAATCTCTTATTTAATTTGTTTAATTGAGATTAAACATGTACGGAGTATGTCTTTTCTCTCTTTCCTGACTTTAATTTGTATAATTAAATTAAAAAAAAATACTCTCTTATCCTACCATTTGCAACAATAAAATCATTACTTATTTCTTTTCACTTGAAGAAATTATTTAAGAAACTTTATTTCACTTCAAAAAACGCTTACTAAATTGTCGTAAATGAGTCTGCATAATTATTTTGAGTTATATTCTAACATAAAATATACTTCTATATATATATATATATATATATATATATATATATATATATATATATATAATATATATATATATTGCAAAATATTTATAATTCCTAATTATATAATTTTTAAAGTATTTTAGTTTCTTTTTTATTATTAAAATAAATTATTAAATTATGGTTAGAAAAATAAATGACTTGTAAGATTACGTAAATTATAAGTACAAAATAAAATAATATATATGCCCAATATTAATTTAATCTATATTTTTTAAACTATAAAATGAATAAAGTAAATAACAAAAGAAAACATCACATGACCGGCACATGGCCTCTTGAGAATGACCATTTTGTCCATTTAGTAGACATGTGCTAGTCACATGGGTGTTATTTGGTTAGATTTTTAAATGAATATTAGTTTTGTAGCCACATTGCTAAAGAATGTAAATGTTAGGATACCAAATTACGAAATTGAACTATTAGGAGCAACATTGCAAACTTATGTAATTGTTAGGAACCAAATTGCAATTTGCCCTAAAAGTAATAAAAACCTTCCATTTTTGAATTGTTTCAATTTAGATGAAATGCCTTAAATGGCAAAATGTTTCAACTTATTTGGAACAGAGGGAGTATATCTTTCGTTTATTATATGGGACCCATACACGCATTCTCCCGTTACACTGGTTAATGTTAAAATTCACCCCTTTCTCAAAAAATAAATAAATAAAATTCGTCCCTAAATTTGGTAAAAATTCAGTACCCACAAATTTTCTTCATATTTTCTATCTTCAACCAAGATATTTTAAAAAACAAACAGTTGAGACAAGTTTCTTGCTTAAAATTTGAGCAACTCTCTTGTACACCCGTCGCACAGTGCGACGGGATTTTCCAAATTTTTATTTTTTTTGCCACCTCAAACTTTTTTCCTCCCAACAAAAGTAACACTTATTATAAAAAAATGTAACACTTTTTCCTTTTCAAATGTAACACTTTTTGTTCCAAAATGTACCACTACTTTGGTGCAATACATTAAAAATAACATAAAGATTGACAACTAAACTAATGTCACACTTTTTATAAATGAATGTAACACTATTTTTTTTCAAATGTAACACTTTTTTTCAAATGTAACACTTTTTCCCCCCCAACATTAACATATGATTGACAACTAAACTAATGTTACATTTTATAAAAAATAATGTAACATTTTTTTTTTCCGAATTGTAACATTTTACATTCTTAAATGTAACATTATATATGAAATGTAACAATTTTTTATTGAGAAAGTAACAATTGAAATGCAAACCCATTTTTTTTTTTTTTATAAAAAACTGCTGTTATATTTAACAGTAGAAAAGTGTTACTTTTTGAAGATGAAAGTGTTACTTTTATCAGAACAGAGTGTTACATTTGAGCTGACAAGCAGATCAATTTTTTTTTGTGTCTTAAAAAGTATTTAAAAATCAAACCATATCATGACCTATGTAGTTTTCTTCGTCTCGACGAGACGAACACAACGGTATATTTATTTTATTTTTCTGAGTTATAAATCTCAAGATATAGCATACCTATTGAATTTGACTTAAAATGGGAGCTGGAAGTTGGTGGCACTTATCTTTTTTATGTAATAAGTTCTGTTTTTTTTTTAAGTGTAAAGAATTTGTCGAGATTTAAAAACTTGTTAGTTACATTCTGTTAAGTGTAAAACATGTTTTTTTTTTAAAATAGAATCTCTTGTGTAGGGATTTGGCAACGGGGTGGATAAAACATGTTTGAATGTAAAATACCCGCTCCCTCATAGAACCCCCTTGTACCGAAACCCGTCCCGCCCCGAACTAGTAACCCGTCAGCCACCTCGCCCGCGAAACCCGCGAGTCCTGAGTCCGAATCGTGACAAATCGGCATATGGAGAGTCGCGAATCGAGAGAGACAAATCGGATATGAAAGGTATTTTACTTACGTTTTAACCAGTTCTAACCGTGAATCGCAAAATCGCCAAAGTTTCGCCGGAGGAAGACCTGGAAGCGACGAAGTGGAAATCGCCTGAATCGATGTCTCTTAGTCGCTCTAGCGCCGCATCTCAGACTCAGTCTCAGCTTCTGTTCTAACCCTAGGAAATTGAATTGAGAGAGAGAAGTTGTGGGTCTCTGTAACGACTACTAAAACGCGCGTGCGTAATGTTCGCACTTAGGGGTAGGCCGATAGGGAGTGGGGTAATAATTGAAATGGGTTAGGGACATTATAGTAATTAAGTGCATATATTAGTATACGGGGGCGGGGCCCGCGGTTTGAGGTGTGAAACCGAACCCGACCCGCAGCCCGCCGGGTTTTGGAAAAAGGCTGCCAAACCCGCCCTGCTGCGGAGCGGACCGTCCTGGATACGGATCGGGTTCTGACAAATTGCCATCCCTACTCTTGTAATCTCTTAGTGTAAAACCGTTTTTTCATAAAAATACTTGTTTTTTAATTGAATTTATAATCTGACCAATTATTAAATTATTACCATTTGGAGACTGATTCAGAGCCCATTATTAAACGGATGCCATACATATCTCATTCAGCCCAGCCCACAAACAACTGACCGAGTATTTAAGTAGTCCATTCAATAGATAAGTAGCCCGTTAGTTTTGAGGCCTAAACTTGATCAAACAAGAATCAGCCCGTTAATTAAAATCACTAATTTATCCGTTAAACAGACCTTAAATATAAGGACTCCTATCATGTAACAGACAAATATTCCTAAGGATCTTATATTCCTAAACCTAAAAAATAAATTATCCTTTTTTATCCTAATTCCTAAGGATTATGTTTAGTTAGTATAAATTCTGGAACGGCTATAAAGATTTAGTTAGATAATTAGGAACGGCCCAAATTCATCACAGAACTAGCCAAATGGCATCACAGGCTTGCCAACGGTGGAACCACAGTCATTGAAGAATCTGAATTTCAAAACCCTAAAACGTTCCCTCCATCTCTTCTCCTCTCTCCACTCTCATCTCCCTCCTCCCGACCCGGAAAGCAAGCGGATTCGATTGACCCATAAGTTAAACTCCGAGTACACTTTCTCCTCCAAACCCGTCAATCAATCTGTACAAACTTCTTCAACCCCTGCAAAATCCAATGCTGTTTGTTCGACTGATTTAGCGCTTGTCCCGATCATGTCCGTCCAACCAAAAGGCCCCACCGAGCCTAGTTCAGCTAGCAGAAGCAATGCAGTTGTCCTGTCCGTGTCAGTCCAACCAAAGGGCCGGTTTGATTCTAGTTCAGCTACCAGAAGAAGTAATGTATTTGTTACTAATCACGGTTCGAACTCGAATAGGTGGCCTAATCCTGTGTGGCATGCTCCGTGGAAAAACTATAGGGTTATCAGCGGCCATTTAGGGTGGGTGAGATCGATCGCGTTTGATCCAAGTAACAACTGGTTCTGTACAGGCTCTGCAGACCGCACGATCAAGATTTGGGACGTGGGATCCGGAAGCTTGAAGCTAACCCTAACCGGGCACATTCAACAAGTCCGAGGACTAGCCGTTAGCACGAGGCACACGTACTTATTTTCTGCCGGAGACGACAAGCTAGTTAAATGTTGGGATCTCGAACAAAACAAAGTCATCAGATCTTATCACGGACATTTAAGCGGTGTTTATTGCTTGTCCCTTCATCCCACTCTCGATATTCTTCTCACCGGAGGTAGGGACTCCGTCTGTAGGGTTTGGGACATCCGAACCAAAACCCAAATCCACGTTTTAGGTCATCACGACCCGGTTTTCTCAGTTTTCGCACGATCCACCGACCCGCAAGTCGTAACGGGCTCGCACGATTCGACCATAAAGTTGTGGGACCTTCGAAAAGGAAAGTCAATGACGACGTTGACTCACCACAAGAAATCTGTCCGTTCCATGGTGTTGCATCCGAACGAGAACTGCTTCGCGTCAGCATCATCAGACAGCACGAAGAAGTTTAGCCTCCCCAAAGGGGAGTTTGTGCAGAATATGTACAGTCAGTCTGCACAGAAGTCAATTGTTAACGCGATGGCGGTCAATGAAGAGGGGGTGGTGGCTACGGGCGGTGACGATGGGAGTTTGTGGTTTTGTGATTGGAAAAGTGGCCGGAGTTTTCAGCAGTGTCAGACGATTGCTCAACCGGGGTCACTTGAAAGTGAAGCCGGGATATATGCTCTGTCGTATGATATGACCGGGACGAGGCTGGTTAGCTGTGAAGCTGATAAGACTATCAAAATGTGGAAAGAAGATGAAAATGCTACATCTGAAACTCATCCCCTCAACTTCAAGCATTGTAAAGGATTTCAGAGATTCTAATTGTATACTCTCAATCATATCTAATTCTATACTGTTTTTTTTTTTAGATATTATTACTCAGCTGTGCGATAATTTTGGTAATTAAAGCAGTCAAATTGTTTAAATATAAATTTTAATTATGCTCCCTCTGTATGACTTTAGATTTTTTATTTGTCCAGAATTTTTTTGAATCGTCTAAGGATTAACCAGGAAAGAGATCCTGGCCTTCAAATTAAAGGTGCAATAGAGTGCAGTAATTAGGAGTTGACTAGGATATGTAAAAATAAGTTTGTCTGTAAAAGTAAGTTTGCCATTCGAATCCGAGATATCTGCTCAAATCAGAATAACTTCTTCCCAGGTTGATGTAGGAGGAAATCCGGCCGAGCAGCACAGGCAGCATTCCAAGCGCCCGCCTGCAACCTCACAAGCGCCCGCTTACTTGGTGTGTTTTCGGGCGTGAATGTCTGATCAAAGCGAGCGCCCGCCTGGTTTACTGATGTAGGAGGAAAACCCGGCCGAGCAGCACAGGCAGCATTCCAAGCGCCCGCCTGCAACCTCACAAGCGCCCGCTTACTTGGTGTGTTTTCGGGCGTGAATGTCTGATCAAAGCGAGCGCCCACCTGGTTTAAACCAGGCACCCGCCTGGAATGTCGAGCAGATTTCCAGTTTACGTTGTTATACTGTTTTGCGCATAAACCATAGGGTAGTTTGGGTATTATTTGTTTAGTTAGGTTATGTTATTTTGTTAGGAGTCTAGTAGGGTTTTGTTAGTAGTATAAATACTTTTCTTTCATTGTTTTATAGTGACAACTTATTATTATTCAATTGAACTTTGTTCTTAGAGAATTTCTTATCTTTTCTGGTGGATTCCAGTTTATTGTGTTTAAGGATTCTTCGCTTGGGAATTCTTGTAATTAGTGCGCTAATCACGAAATCTATCGCTTCCGTGCTGCGTCAGTTGGTATCAGAACAACGAAAATAACCTAATATCTGCGCAAAAACGTAAAAACACGAAATCTGGAGTTCCTGCGCGTAATTCCAAGCGGGCGCTTGGTTATACCCAGGCGGGCGCTTGGCTAGAACAGAAGCTCTTCTCCGGAAACATCACCAAGTAAGCGGGCGCTCGGAAAGCTTCAAGCGGGCGCCTGGAATACTGCTCATCGTCTGCTCTGCTGCTCTGGAATGGTCGGGTCTCCTCCTACATCACAGGTCATATCGTTTTATTCCGTTTTAAAATAGATATCGTTTTATTCCGTTTCAAAATACATATAGTGTCGTTTTAGAAGTTAAGTTTTGTTCTAAAATACGTAACATTTTACTAGTATTATCAAGAAATAATTGCTCACGTTTACCAATTATACACTTCATTATTAATTGTAGGGCAAATTACAATTTAGTTACCTGAGTTTGTCGCCGTGTTTCAATTGATTACTCAATTTGTGTTTGTTACAATTTGATTACTGAATGTGTGTTTTTGTTGCAATCAGGTGTAATTTTGGATGGCCAGTTAAAAACCGAGTTTATTGCAAAAGTGACACGCGTACTTTGTACAATATTTCAATTTGACTCGCGTACTTTGGAAACATCAAATGTGTGTTGCGTACTTAATGTTTTGAAAATTTTGATACCAATTTTTTAACACCGTTAGAAATATAACGGGACATTCCATATAGGGGGTAAAAGTGTAAGGAATAAAACATAAAATCCTAAATATAACTTTGTAATTAGATTGATTTAAAAAAATCACTATACAAAACAACATTATGAATAAAGGAAAATTCAAATTCTTAAGAGATAAGATCAATTCAGCACTTTTGCTACCTTCTTCTCAGGCTCTTCGACGAGAAGGAAAAAATAAGGTCTTCCGACAATGGAAACACCGAAGTTAGTTCAGATCTGGGCTCCCTCGAGAAGATGAATCTTTTGCCACCAAAACCATCTTCATCGTCCTTCAAATACGCCGCCAATGGCCTCCGTCGAGTCCGGCAACTCCCTTTACCATTGTCGTTCACAGGCATCACTCCGGCAGAACAAGCGAGCCCTGTAAGATGCGCCTTGATGGTGAAAAAATCGCCGCCATCGGACCTCATTTGAGCAGCCACAACCCACCGCGAAAATCGTGAGATTCCGACATTATTTCTCGACTCGCCGGCCACCATCGGTTACCGTCGGCTGCTCCAGATCATCGTCGTCATCCTCGATGTCGGAGCTACTCACCCACGTCGGCCAGTCCCACCTACGATCGGCAAACCCCCACGCTTTGAACAGTAAACAAGAACCCATTTGAAAGAACCGTTTGAAAGAAGAAGATGGGTTAGGCTCTAATTTAATACTTGTGGATTCTAATTACAAAGTTATATTTAGGACTTTGTGTTTTATTTCTTACATTTTTACCCCCTATATAGAGTGTTCCGTTATGTTTTTAACGGATGTTATAAAAGTGGTATCAAAATTTTCAAAACATTAAGTACGCAACCCACATTTGATGTTTCCAAAGTACGCGAGTCAAATTGATATATTGCACAAAGTACGCATGTCACATTTGCAATAAACTCGTTAAAAACCTAACGTAAAGTATGCCATGTGCCACTCACATGGCATTTTAAGGGGCATATATGTCATTTCACTATGCATTAAGTGGGAAAAAAGTCATTTACTGCATATGTAAAGTAAAAAACAAAAAAGGAAAATTCTGTTTTTGTCCATCGTACTTTGGGTCGTGTTTCATTTTTACCATCAAACTTTATTTTTTTCATTTTTACCATCGTACTACAAAGAATGGTGTCATTTTATTCCAAATTCAATATTTTATACCCAAATTTGTTTCAATTTTACCATTGTACTACAAACAATGGTGCCATTTTACACCCAAATTTGGTATAAAATGACACCATTGTTTGTAGTACGATGGTAAAAATGAAAAAAATAAAGTTCGATGGTAAAAGTGAAACACGCCCTAAAGTACAATGGACCAAAACGGAGTTTTCCAAAAAAGAAAAAAAAAAAAAGAAAAAGAAAATAACACAAACCCTTCCTTCTATCTCGTTGTCTCTCTCCCTCTCATGCTTCCAGATCCCCTTCCCACCATCCCAGCTTCCCTGCAACCTTCTCACTTCACCCTTTTTTTGTTACCCCTTGTGGTTTCCCCCCTCATTCTCTCTTGAATTTCCTTTTTCCCTTGAAATAGACATATGCTTGCTGAGGGATTCTTTTTTTTTTCAGATCTGGAAAGTAGGGAGCAATGACCCACTGCAATTGAAAGGAGGGGAGGGTGCGGAGGCGGTGGTAGTGGTCAGCGTGGGGAGGAGGCGCTGTGTGGGGGTGTGGAGCAGACAAACCTCATGTTCTTTATGTTAGAAATAGGGTTTTGGTGATATGATAATCCTGGATATTTGACTGAATCGTGTATAATCCACTTTCCGAATAAAGTATTTCGACCCTTATTGCCTGAGTTATACGAAATCTCTATTGGGATAAGACAATCAAACTATCTGTTTCTATGCAAAGAAGACAGATCGAAAACTTAGAGAATTGTTTGGAATTTTTCGTCCCTTCAAATGAGACCAAAATTTGTTTATAAACAGATGGCAGTTAACAAAGGTTGGCATCTAACAGTCATAATTGTTAGCCAACTGTTGTGTCTTTTGGTTTTGGCGGGAAAAACTGGTAGTATATTTGGAGCACCAACTATACCGTCTGGGTCGGGGCGCTGCCCCCAGACCCCAGCGAGGGGCGGCTTCCCCTCGACCCCCGCGCGCTCACTTGGGAACGGGACCCCAACAAGGGGCATCCCGCAAGGGGGCGCAGCCCCTTTTACCCCTGCTTCTTTATCGTGGTCGAAAACATATTAACTCAAACGAGTGTGTACTCCACACTTTCACTTACTCGTATCCGAGCCTAATATGAAATCGCATTGGTCTCTAGTAAATCACAATTACATAAAATAGCTGATGACACTAAAATCACCAACACTTTATGCGTGTTTTTGACTTCGAAATTGGGGATGAATTGAATTGGTTATTCATAAAGAAAAGATTTTGCTCTTCATGTTTTTTAATCCTCTTTCTATCTCCTTTCATATATGCGGCTAGTAATTCCATTTTTTAAAATGCAAGAATTTTGTTTTTTGGTTATGCTAATTGTAGTGGTGGTGTTGGGTGGAGTTAATGGTTGATGGTGTTGTTAATGTTAGTGGTGGAGATGGTGATGACAATGGTGGTGGTGGTGGTGGTGATAGTGATGGTGATGGATGGTGGGAAATACACTTAAAACCTGGAAAGGAAGGCTGGCGGTGGCATAAGAGGGTGGTGGTGGTGGTGGTGGGGTTGGATGGTTGGTTTGTGGAAGGGGTTTGGGGAGGAAAAACATGGGTTTAATTTTTATTTTAATAAATTTATGGACAGAAATACCCCTTAAGTAAGTCATGTGAGTGGCACATGACATACTTTACGTTGGGTTTTTAACGGGCCATCCAAAATTACACTTGATTGCAACAAAAACACGCATTCAGTAATTAAATTGTAACAAACACAAATTGAGTAACCAATTGAAACACGGCGACAAACTCAGGTAACTAAATTGCAATTTGCCCTTAATTGTAAATTGTCTCTTAATTAGATACTTTTAAGAGTACACAAGTCTTTCTAATATGTATTAATTGCATTTCTTAATATGTGTGAAAAAGTTTAAAACGACATGAAAGAGTATTGTTTAGAAACATTTACTCCATCTGTCCCAAATAGTTCCCAAAATTGAAAGAGTGTTACTTTCTTTTTTGGTTTAAGTTGAATCAACTTTAAACATTAATTTTGATCAATTTTAATTATCCTAATTAAAAACTTAAACCTTGTTATTATTATTTTTCGAACAGCTGCACTATATCATTCATTTCAAGGCATCGTTTACAAATCCTATCGAATTCCCTGCCGATCTATATCCATGTCTATTACAAGTTCCTATGGAGTTTCATCATTGTAAATACATCATCAATAGCAAGTTTTAATTTTTTGTTGGGACAATAAAATTAACCTTAATTATTACTCAAAATTGAGTCGAGTTAAAAAGCATTACTCTAATGTAGGTAAATAAGCATAAATCTCATTTGTCAACAAAACAAAATCAGTAATACAACCCTCCTGCTTATATAAAGCTTGACCCTTAAAAGCATCATTTAGCTTTTCTCTTGCATACATAATGTGCCAACCATCTTTCTACATGTTTTCCATTTATATCTCTGACAATACTCATGTGTAAGGCCAACAACGCAAAAGTAAAATGCATAAAAAGAAAAGTAAAATAAATCAACATAAAATAAACAAACTAGGACTAGGTCTAGGGCAAACTTTCTTTCAGGTCAACAAACAAGCAAGAAATTATTGATCACCTAAAACAGAGTAACTTCAATGGCCAACAAACACTTTCTCACCTTCTTCTTTCTATTCTTGTGGCTTATCCCACTTGAGGGGCTTCACAACCTCCCATGTGAAATCGGGGTCGTCCCTTCCGAAATGACCGTACGCAGCTGTCTTCAAGAACCTGTTGCCTCCTCTCTTCAGGTCAAGGTTAATCGACATCATTCCTGGCCTGAAGTCAAAAGTCTCCTTCACGATCCTAAGAATCTCCTTGTCGGGGATCTTTCCCGTGCCATAAGTGTCCACAAACACTGAGAGTGGCTCCGGCACACCAATGGCATAAGAGACTTGCACTATGCACCTACGGGCCAGCCCGTTTGCAACAATGCTCTTGGCAGCCTGTCTGACAATGTAGGCCCCGCTCCTGTCGACCTTGGTCGGGTCCTTGCCTGAGAAGGCACCACCACCGTGGGCCCCCCACCCTCCGTAGGTGTCGATGATGATTTTCCGGCCAGTGAGACCTGCATCACCGTGTGGTCCACCAATGACAAAGCGGCCAGATGGGTTGAGGTGAAAGATGGTCTTCTCATCAAGGTACTGCTCTGGGATGACGGGCTTGATGACATGCTCCTTCAGATCAGCAGCAATCTCATCGTTGGTAACGGTTTCATCGTGCTGGGTGGAAATAAGGACTGTGTGCACGCGAATCGGTACCATTGCACCCTTGTCGTTGTAATACTCAACCGTGACTTGGGTCTTGCCATCGGGCCTCAACCAAGCACAGGTGCCATTTTTACGGACTTCAGTGAGGCGGGCCCCAAGCTTGGTTGCGAGCACGTGGCTGAGGGGCATCAACTCTGGGGTTTCATCAGTAGCATAGCCAAACATGTGACCTTGGTCACCAGCACCAATCTCCTCTGGGCGTTTGGTAAGGTGCCCGTGCACCCCTTGGGCAATATCAGGACTTTGTTGCTCAATCTGGACAAGGACCTTGCATTTGTCAGCATCGAGACCAACATCGTCAGAGACGAATCCGATGTTCCGGCAGGTGTCACGGACTATCTTCTCATAGTCGATCTTTCCTTTGGTTGTGATCTCACCAAATACCATCACCATGTTGGTCTTGGTGCAAGTCTCACAGGCAACCTTGCTGTCAGGGTCTTGTTCAAGGCAGGCGTCAAGCACTGCATCAGAAATCTGATCGCAAAGCTTGTCAGGGTGACCCTCGTTAACAGATTCGGATGTAAAGAGAAAGGTATCCATTCTCCCTAGCTGCATAATACAAAACAAGTTCCAAAATATGTCAATTACACAAACTGGAATCTGAAACCTATGTAGTGCTAATAACAGGAAAACTTATGATGGTTAGGCACCAACAAGAGATTCCACGTCTAATTAAAAGAATAGGATAAAAGTTTTTGATTCCAAATATGATAAATTTGAATAATTGGTACTTATTCCACCACATGATAGAGGGATTTAGGAAGCGCGTTCAGCTTGTTTAGGGACATTCTATAGAATGAAAACACAAAGTCAAGAATCTACTACACAACGGAATAACAGCAAAAGGTATCTAATCAGATCTAAAAAGCAGAGACAGCATTGGGTTTTTGGGTTTTTGAAGATCATCCGACCGTATCCTTTATAAATACCAACGCCACAGATCAGAGGGCATATGGCATATATAAAGCCAGAGTGGGATAAGACCCTTATATACCCAATGTTTTGTTTTTTCTGAAAACAAGCAGTCCCTAGGAGTTCATAATATACCGATAATTTATAAGAAACCAAAAAAGACACGTAGAAATTCCCCAGCAATTAGTGGGCATCCATAGCAACACAGATTTATTCTTGGAATAGCAGCATTGTTTATGAACCAAATAAAAGGTTTTGTCCATTTAAGAGTGATAAGGCTAGCTAGACAAACAAAAAAAGTAAGAATGCTTATATATCAATATACAAAAGTCAAATGACTATAAATAGAGTTATTGTCGACATAAAGAATAATACTAGGGGCACAAAAAAAAAAAAAAAAAAAAAAAAAAAACTTGCTCACAAAATCCTATGTGTAATGATGTTATTGGTGTTTCTAATTAAAGTGTGGCGGGTCCATTATCGATGCAACCAATAAAATATCGTCACCTCATTTTGTGAGCAAGATTTTGTGAACTTATTTTGTGCCCCTAGCATTACTCCGACATAAAATAGCATGTATAGCCCCATTTTTGCAATCAAGTAATGGACATCTAAATATAAAATGCTACTCCCTTTGTCTCCTCTGAAAAAAATACAGTTACAGAGTCCTATTAATTCAAATCAAACTTTCAAACGGTTTTACATTTTTCTTAATATTTATAATATTTGAGATTAGCTCATGATCTAAAGCCATGGATTCCGAAATGGTCAAATCAACAACGAAAACCCTTCCCGGAAAAACCCTCAACCCCAAACTTAATGAATCAGAAAACATTACTACAGTAATTAAGTATAGATCCAGTCATTTCATACAGAATTAAAATCAGCACTTCAAGTAATTCATTTGAAAATTAAGAGCAGATCTGCAGTTAAAAGTAATGAAAAAGTGATTTAATAGAAAAAATATTAGTGTCCTTTACTTCTTAATCCAAAACATGGGAATAAGTACTTGGCTACCGACAAAGCTAGACCTAGATCTACCAAATGCAGTACAAAACTTGAGTACAAATCAACTTAAAATAGCATGAATTTCACAATAAACGCATCAAAAAGGCCAGATCCAGACATCAAAAACAAACAAACAAACAGCATAAAGCAGCCATAGAAGTCAACAAGTACGAGATCTAATAATCTAATCAACTTCACGTAGAAAACAAGCAGAGCATAGGAAAATCAAAAAGAAAAAGTGACGGAGCACGGCGGCGTACCTCTAGATTGGAGGCGGCGGCGACGCCGGAGAAAGTGGGTAGGTGAGAGAGAGGGAGAAATGAGGGAAAGCGTCCTCTTTATCGGTAAGGTTGGATGCTTGGCGAGTTTTTCCTCAGAGTTAGGGTCCGTATTTATAGACATTTTTTCCCCCCTAAGTGGGTCATAGTCGTAGGTGGCTTTTAATTTTCTGATCTATACGGAATGTGATGATATTTCCTTGTAGGTGATTTTTTTTTTTTACTTTACCTCCTTCAATATCGAAACTTTATCATAGAAACCCCCTAGCTATTTTGTTTATCTGAACAAGTCGAGTATTATATGTTCGAGTTCGAGCTCGTTTAAAACTCATCGAGCTAGAGTTCGAGTAAAGTTGATTGTCCGAATTTGCATTGAATCGAACTCTAGTATTAACGAACTGAGCTTGAGATGTGTTCATGTTTTTTCTTAACAATCGTTTGAGACGAACTCTTAACAAGTTTGAGCCGAGCTCGAGTGTGACTCCATTATGCTAAGAAGGTAAAAGCTTGAGTTTATAACAAGTTTATCGAGTCGAGTTCAAAATCAGACAAATCAGAAACAATGAAATATTTGAGTTTTTAACGAGTTTATTGAGACGAGCTCAAATGAGCTTCGTCGAACAAACAAACAAACAAGTTGAGCACGGATTGACTCAAATACAAAATGAGTTTGAAAATTTTTTCGAGTTCAAGTCGAGTTTATACTCGAGCTCACTCGACTTTAACGTTGATAGAGTTGAGCTCGAGCACCTCACGACGAATAACATCCCTACATCAACTATTTTAAACTTTCATGACATTAGTCTCGCGAGCCACATGTTTGCTCTTCTAGTTAAATGTAAAAAATATTTCTTAAATCATTCGAGTCCACCACCCCCGTCTTGTTTCTAGACCTACTCTCGCAACTACAAACTCAAGAACATAGGTTTCGCTCCCATCTTTCATTCGTTAACGTAGAACCACTTATTAACCTGACTATATTAACTACTTGTTAAAAAAAATCCACATTTACGCCTCAGTGCTCTCAAGGGAAATTAATATTGAATTTTTCAATTTTTTTATCAAATTTAAGAAGAATATTTCAGACATTAGGCTTAGGGATGGCAACGGGTCGAGTTCGGCGGCGGGTTTCGTCAAAACTGAACACGACCCTAATGTCAAAGGGAGTGACCCGAACCCGACCCGAAGACAAGGGAACCTGAATCAGACCCAACCCCGTAGACTAGGGAACCCGAATCAAACCCGACCCGAAGCGTAACCAATTATAAAAATTTTCAGCTCATATTTGCTTGAGTCCAATTGTTGGTCCCAAAGACACAACAAGGGTATGAGAAAGGAGGCTAGAGGGGGGGGGTGAATAGCCTACTTAAAATTTCAACCCTTTTTTCAAAATTCAACCAAGTGCTTACAATCTTGAGTTTTGCGGTCAAGTAATAAACCACGCGGTCAAGGTGTAATATGCACAGCGGAAGTTTTCGCTAGAAATGAGGTAAGGTTGTTTTTGATAAAATCTCTAAGTAGAAGCACACTCACGGTCAAGAGGTTCCGGTCGAGTGAGATGCGGTCAGAGATTTGCGGTCAGAGATTGAGATTTTGAAAGTTGATGTCTTAGAAGTTTTGGCAAAAGATAAGTTAGTCAGTCAGATTTTAGCTAAGGCAATGTGGAGAACAAACAAACATAATTCACAACAGTTCTTAAATCTGAAAGATCAAACACTAAACGACAACACAAGATTAATATGAACTATGAAGAACAAGATGAACAATACTTGAAAGTAAATTTGCAGAAAGTAAAATGACACAAGTATTTGGAAAGATTCGATCCGTTAAAAGATCTACGTCCTTTACCAAGATGGTCAGTCTTGGATTTTGAATGGAGGTATATATTGATTCTTGAGTGTACAGATTACAGAGATGAAGCTTTGAATCAACACCTACTTTCTATGAAGAATAAATCCTAGACTTAGACCAGTGTATCCCTTTTGATGCAATCTATGTGATTGATCAATTAGGGTGAGTGTGTGTGTAAGAATCAGAAGCTCTTTAAAATCTAAGTGATTGTAGAGCCTAATGAATCTTAAGTGTTTACAAGGCTTGAGATGACTTGTTTGTTGCTGGATATCTTTGAAGGTTTGAAGGTGAGTTCTTTGAAGATTCAAAGGATTCTGGAAATCTTGAGTATGATCTTCAATCACCAAGTATTTCAACAGCAATTTCTCTCTTTTTAAATCTCAGCTATGTTCAATGGAGAACTTAAGGGCTATTTATAGCCTTGAATGAGAAAATAGCTGTTTGGAATTACTTGGGCTCCAAGTTGAAGGACATTGAGCTGTTGAATTCTGATTGGAGCTCATTCTGAGTTTGTCTTTTTTGCAGATAGGAGGTGGTCCCACTTAGATGAATTCAAATTCGAATTACTTGGGATCCAAGTTCTGCAACGTTCTAAACTAACCATAGTTTAGGACACAAGTGACCATGGTTGAGTTTGAATACTTGGATTCTTGGACTTCTTCATTTCTTGCGGTCAAGGCCTCACGGTCGAGTGGCTTGCGGTCGAGGGGTCAAATGTGACCTGTCAAGATATGCCACAAAGCTCACGGTCACTGACTTCCGGTCAAGTGATTCACGGTCAAGTGGTCTTCCACGGTCAGGTGGTCTACCACAGTCAAGTGAATTCACGGTCAAGGTCTTGACCACTAAAATTCCAGACTTAAAAAATTTTAAGTCCTAACAATCTAAAGCCTATACTATCAAAGTGGACTATTCTAAAAATGAAGTTTAACACTTCTTACAATATATCCTAAAGTCCACAAAAGATAAAATTAGGTCATGGGATCAATCAAATCTAGGTAATAGGAGTGGTTTATAAATTTGCACACCCAACACCAATCTATGTCTAAGCTTAAATTTTAATTAGTTATAGAAATTAGTTTAAAACCATCAAATGTCACTAAAAAACAACTATAAAAATAAATTGAACAACATATAATATGATTAACTAACATAATATATTGATTTTGTGCATGAGGATGTGGGTCGGGTCAGATCACGGCGGGTCAATATCAAAACCTGAACCCTATTTTTTTATTCGGGTTCGGTCAAATTGCATGTCATCCTTAATTAGGCTAATACGGACACCATCTTAAATAGTAAAAAATAACTTTATTTTATGGACATTACAAAAGAAATTATAGGTACATACTCTTTCTTACCACAAATATAAGCAAAAAGACAACTTTTTTTGCCTTAAAAATAAGCAAATTTCATCAATTACAATGCAAAACTCATTAAACATAACTGTATATAATACTAGAGTTGGTCTCCTGTAAAACGCGTTGTTCCTAGTAGTTACGAAAAACGTGTTTTTCAAAATCATTTGGCACTCTGGACATTCGTAACACAGAATCTGGGTATCTTAAACACTGTCACTAGCTATCCATTAACACTTCTGTTACTATAAAAAAACAATCATAAAAAACCTTCTGGCTATCACTTTTAAAGGTTCTGGATATCAATCTCATATCCAGAAGACTTTATATTGATATCCAGAACCCTTCTGGCTATCACTTTCAAAGGTTCTGGATATCAATCTCATATCCAGAAGACTTTATATTGATATCCAAAACCGTTCGAGAAGTTCTGATTATTTACAAAAATGCCACCGCGCGTTTTTTTAAAACACGTCTGGCTATCACTTTTACAGGTTCTGGATATCAATCTCATATCCAAAAGGCTTTATATTGATATTCAGAACCGTTGAGAAGTTTCAACTATTTACAAAAATGCCACCTCGTGTTTTTAAAAAACACGTTTTTCCTGGGCGTTTCGTAAAACGCGTTTTACGCAAGATTTTGGCATAATACTATTTTACCAAAAATGCCCCGTAATCAAGTAATTATTGACAAATACAAACGCACAATTATTACATATTTAATACGAGATATTGGTGATTTTTACATGTTTTGTTTGTAAAATCAAGAAAATTAAATAGCTTTAGCTACTTTCGTAATATGTGTATTTCTTTTTCTTTTTTTTTTTTTTCTTTTTTTGCATTTTTTTGCTTTAGAAAATTTTAAGGGAAACTAGTTCCTCCGTAAATTATAAAAAATCATGTTCTTAAATACGACCTAAACTCAACTCACTGTTTTAAGGCCTAAACTTGCTATATTATTTATAAGTATTTAATGCCTAAACTCGTTATTTTAAGTGTAAAACTATATTAAACAGTGGACTTTTTATAAGTTATGAAAAAACTAATTTCCCCAAAACTTATTATTTTCTTATATTTGTGGTCGGAGTTAGTAAGTATTTTTGTATCTATGATTGTTTAACTAACAACAAAGTAAAGCAAATAGGTTGTTAAGATTGAAGATCAAGATGTATTGATCAAAGCCTACATGGTAGAAGGGTTAGAGATGAAAATAAGCTTAAGAAAAGGTGGCTTAGTGTAATATGGTGATTATTATTTTATTCTTCTTGGCATTGCATTTGGTGGAGCCAAGGTTTAATAGGGGTAGTTGTGATCTTCTGTGGACGGATATTCACGACCCTGATGAAATCTGACGGTTATTGATGTACAGAGTCGGTGAGCGACAAGGACCCAAACCGCGCGGAACCATTTTGTTTGTTTTTGACCAAAAAAAAAAACTGCCGGATTGGATTAAGAAAAGAAAGTAGTGAAAATCAGGCAAAAAATGGGTTTTACGATAAGTTAGCGTAAAATGCCTTTTTCAAATGGCGTAGTGACATTTTTGTGAGGATAATGATATGTATAGGGAAAACTCATAGCGAAACTCTGTAATCCGTTGGATTGTAATAAATCTTTGTGGACCCCACTGCTAAAACCCCATCCAACGGATTAGAGTGCTTCACTATAGAGAAGTTGTTCGGCGCTGATCGTAAGTGCTCGTGTTAGTGTTAAAGCACGTTTTTCACAAGACCAACTCAAGGTAAAAACACGTTTTTCACAAGACTAACTCAAGAAAGTATACATAGGTTTTCTCTATCCTAACATAATAATAGTCCCCAAATGAGTGATCCAGTGGTAAAACCGAGCCTCACCCTCGGTGAGCGCTAGGGTTCTATCACTCTCCTACATCCTTATGGCGTGGACATCGTTAAAAAAAAAAAAAAAAAAAAAAAAAACCGTAATAATAAGTTCCGTCAAAAAACAAAAAAACATAATAATAAGTGCCGGATTGGATTAAGAAAAGAAAGTACACGTAGGTTTTACCTTTTAACCTCTGAAATGGGTTCATTCTTCCTTTTACTATCTTATACAGAGTAAAATTTGAAAATATTTCCAATGTATTGGTGAATGTTCTCAATTGGAAACATTTTCACAAGAAAATTTGAGTGAACAAGTAATTCAGGAAGGATAGGAGGGACGGAACCAGGATTGAAAATTTAGATTAATTGCTGATTTCATATTGTGTGATATTTATTTGGTTTAACTATCAATTTGGATCAACTATTATGGTACCTTATTGATTTAGAGGTAGTCTCTTGTGAGAACACCTAGATCTGTCTCATAGAAGAGACAGGTCGACCCATGACCCGTGTACAACGTTTTCAGCGAAGCGTAGGATCTCAACCCATGCTTCACTCAAAATCTGCCACGTGACAGCGACCCATTGGCCCAAAAAAAAAATCGAAAAAAAAACCCGCTTTTTTTTATTTTCGTTTTTATATTTTTTTTTACTGTTTTTTTTCATTTGCCAAAAGTAATACTTAGTACAACTAAATGTAACAACTGAGTTACTTATAAAGTAACATTGTTTATAAGTAAACGTAACACCAGTTTTACAAAAAAAAAAAGAGCTCATTTTACTCATCTTTCAACTGTAATACTAACTATAAATACGTGTAACACTAACAATAACTAAATGTAATTATCGTTATACTGAAATGTAATAGTGTTCTTATACAAGTTTTTGTCATTGATCTATCCAACAAGCTACCGACTCCAAAATAAAAAAGAAAAAAAAATAGTATTAATTCTTACAATGAACTATACACTATATCTTTAATATGGTATCGATTTTACTCTAAAACTGTAATGGACTCGTAACACATAGGGAGTCCTTTCTGTTCGAGCAATGACAAAAATTTGTATGAGACGGTCTCACACGTGAGACGGATCTCCTTGAGAGATTAAATGGTTTGCCCCCTATAGGTTGGGGCGGGGCAAGCCCATTTCCTCTCTTGTCAAGATCCGTCTCATGTGTGAGACCGTCTCACACAAGACTTCCTCTCGAGCAATTATCCCATATTGAGAATTAATTAGCCATTGTCCGATTATATAAAGATCCAGAGTCACTTCTTTGGTAACCAATTGGTTTTGGGATGAAACCTCTGACTTTATCATAAAATTCGACTACGCATAAAGGTGTTGGAGTCAGGAATTAGCTGGCAATGGCTTGACTATATATATCACTTTCAAAACGCATAGGGAGAAAATAGTTTCAAACTCTTTGGTTGAACAACTTTGAAGGGAAAAAAAATGAAAGAAGGGTTGGTGAGAGGATGTGTATTCAACGTGGACTCCAACATCTTTTTCACTACTCAATCGTGGAATTGTATGACCCTTCCTTTTTCTAAAAGATCTTCAACAACCTCGATTAGATTAATTATTTTACCAACTCCATGATTATTTAAAAAAAAAATGTTTTTAGTTAAAATAATGTTTTTAATTACATGATGATTTAAATATTTTGTTAGTTGCACTAATCATGCCAACTTAGTGGACTCTATGTGTGACTTCACCTAATTAAGTTGGTAGCCCACCAAATCGGATCCACTCTTTATGTTCGTCCGTTTCTCTCTTTTATCAATTTCATTTTTTTCTTTTTTACATTTTTTTACTCCTACTTTAATAAAGAATAATGATAATTAACCTTTGGTGCAATAATAAAAAGTGGAAAGAAAAAAATAAGAAAATACTCCTTATGTGTCTCACCTACCAATTTTTATTTGTCCCATACAAATTGTCTCATTTCTATAATTTAAGGGTTAAAATCGTTGAAATCATAATTACTCTCGTAGTAACTAAGGACGGGAGGTGAGAAACAGAAATGGGAGGTAATGATGAAAACCGAAGGAAGAAGAGGGGAAGATAGTGATGGAAATGAAATAGTTTTGTTTATAAATAAATAAAAAAAGTACTCTCTCTGTCCCTAAATGAGTGTCCATTTTCAAAAAATATTTGTTCTAAAATGAGCGTTTTTTTTTAGCATAACTTTGTCCTTATTATTTTTTATTTTTTTTCAAATTTTTTTTCACCAGTCTCTTTATACACGTGCAAAACTAAATGTTTGGAAAAGAGATTACAAGATTATATATGAATCTTTGTCGCCAAAGTGTACGAAAGGTTGACATTTTCAGATGTCCTTTAAAATGAAATTTGGACACTCATTTAGAGACAGAGATAGTAACATTTATGAGACGGAGAGATTAAATCTAAAATTCTACATTGGTAAATAGAGTTGTCCCTTTCCAGAAAGTCATTGCCCTCGTGGACTTGTTATTTTCTCCAGGAATAGTGTAGCATATGATATGACCCATGTTTAGTCTTCATAGACTAGTCGTAGGTTGTGTTTGTCAATGAGTTTTTGTTTTTGTTTTTCTTTTTATTTTAAAGATAGTATTTTCTTTTATAATGATCTTTCTATAATAATCTTTCCACTTGATTAGTCCTTTTCAAGTAATAGGTGCAAGTGCACTCAGTTACTTCCCGGCACTATATGTATACATGTAAACCCCAATTCATGTCATACAGTAGCGGCCATAAATAATAAAGATGAATATCTAACTTTAACAAAAAAAAAAAAAAAAAAAAAACGCGAACGAGTGTTCACGTACTGACATAAAGTTATAACCAGAAAACCCTACTGATTAAAGGATAATAGGCAAAAACCTCGAAAAAAAAATCATACGAGTTAATTCATACCAACACGAATTAATGCCAAAAGGTCTCAGTGTGGTCTACTGAGAGCAAAGTTGCATTATTCAATCAAAATCAAACTAGTTAAGAGCTCTCTCATCAGCAATACACAGAAACAGAGAAAGTTAAAATGCGCAAGATATCACCATTCTATTCACTTCCCTTCTGGCTCTGCTTTCTCAAAAAAGGTCTTCTGTATCCAATTGAATGGCTGCAAAACATAAAAATTAAGCATGTCAGAATCATCACAGCTTAACACAAACCTCGACAATGAATCTTTTAAGAGAAAATGCATATCAGTATAGACTTTTTGGTAAATGAATACTGGATCAGGGTTCCAAAGAGCTAACTTTGGTGATTTGAACAGGAAGACATAATTCTCTTATTATATTTCTGTTGCTCTTCCTTTTCTCTTACCCCCTCCGTCCCAGTCCCATACTAAATGTCGCATTTGATTTGACAACATTTTAAAGGAATGTGCTCTACATGAGCTTACATTGTTTGTGCCATGGTAAATTTGCACTAAGACCATTTCCTTAATTAGAAACATGACAATTATTCTGGGACACACTAAAAAGGAAGGTGCCTCACATATTATGGGACGGAGGGGTATCTTTTTGTGCCATGGACATCCAAGAAACAAGATCTGATTCATTTATGGCAAAGGATTCAAGCAAAATTGAGGAGCACTAAGGTTGCCTTCTTGATTCAGAGCGGGGACATGGAAGCACTAAGTTTGAAATTGAAAATGAGTTCAAAATCAAATGAAAATCATCCAAGCCATTAAACTCTCCCCATAACTGGCTTGTTTCTTGTAAGCAAAGCAAATATTACACTACCTTGCTATAGACCTAGGTCGAATAAGAAGTCTAATCCTTACCCCCATTTATATTCTATATAAATATGCTAGGACACAAACTGATTGCAGATAAATAAAAATATCAAATGAGCGTGTAATTTGCATTTCGTTTTACCTTTTAATTATATAGAATAGCAGTAGTCGGGCCTAATAGTCATGTACATCTGAGGGCCACTCTGATGTTGCACATATTTTATTCTATATCAGCATTACATATTTCATTCTCAAGCACAGTATGCTTTGACTACAAATAGTACATTTTGTAGCTGTTTTTTAAAACAGCACATTGCCATAATGTAACGGCTCTCCATTTTATGCTATGAAGCACCTTTAGTCTTAAAGGTAATCCTGTTGGTGCTAGACATGTACTTAACCAAAATTCTAGGACGCAAGTAAAAGAAAAAAAAAAAAAAAGTGTATTGATCTTTTTACGCTCTTGTATGTTGGGACTAAATCGTTAACACAAAGGGTATGAGATCAAAATCATTTTTAGGAAACACATGGAAAGTTCAATGGCCAAACTAATGCATAACTTGAATAAATAAATAAAGACTTGATCAACATCGTAAGCATTATAAATGAGCAATAATATACTTGGAATTAAATCAAATGTCGCGCACAGACACAGACACACACACACACAACACAACCACTACATGTCAGATACATAGATTCTTTGTAGGAAAAAATGTGATGGTGTGGACGAGTCATATGCTGGTTTCGTGTCTGATAAAGTTAGTGAGTACATATTGGTGCCTCTTAGCCAAGTGATGGTAGGTTTAGGTACCTAGTGTTGAAGAGTTGTTACGATAAAGTGAGCTTGTACATTTTAGTGCCTCTTAGCCGTTAAGTGAAGGAAGGTTTTGAGTTCCAAATGTTAAAGAGTTGTTCTGAAACATAAAATGAATAACCTCATGGTGTAAATAGTAGTGAAGCGAAATAAGCTATGTTCTGTATACTTGTTTTCCTATGTATGTAATGTTGGGAGCTCCGAATGGTGGCTGCCTTTTTTATACTAATGCACGAATAATGAGTTATTGAGTTGTTTAGGAGTCATTACAGCTTTTGCCTGTATGCATACAAGAATATGGTTCACTATCCCTACTCCCCCTCCCCAACAAAGGATAAGAATACTTGCAAACCCTAATAAATCTGATCAATCACTGACTCAACCTCACATTCACCTTCCCATATTCATGCAACTCTGCCACCCTAAAGCGTTTATAACTATGAGGAGAAAACACATCTCAATAGAGAGAACTTAAGAGAGAGGAAATAGAGAGAAATAAAAAGGAGGGAAGTCCAATAGTACGTTAATATGATATTACACTAAGTCCTGCCCAGTAAATTACATGCAGACAAACATACTGGAGAGCCGCTTAATATGCAGTTGGGAAATTCCAGACCTTCCTCAGGATTTTGCATTCTTTTTTATAATGAAACACCTTATAATTGTATCCGTCAAGCAAAACCAGAGAACTTGTAAATAAGTATGCAAGTCAGAAACCCCAGATGATTTGTATATACTTCATAGTATGCAACTCAACTAAAGATGCACAAATATGTGCCTATTGGTACATATACTTCGAGGCATGTACTAAATTTATCTACATGAACTACCAACTTCTCCGAATACCTCAAATTAAACTTTCCGAACCATTGTAGTTTAAAATATATTGGACTCGAGTAGAATAAAAATTGAAATAAACAATACAGTGTCAAAGTGTCTTAGGACTAGTAGACCTATTATATTCCAAAAGACGAAACAGAAAATAGAGAAAGAAAATCCTCTTATCCAACACTAAATGATCTAAAACCCTCAATAAAAAGTCGCGCACGCAACCCTCTGATATTGGCCATCTGTTCCCTACCAGAACAAAGAATCGGCCAACACCTTAGAGGAATTCAACTCAATCTCCTCCATTAAAGTTCCAACTATGTGACTTTATGATCAAAAGCATTGCAGTTGCCATTCTCCACCCATTCCCTACTCTCCAACTAACATCCTCCAACAAAAGGTGCCCCAGTTCACTTCCCCTTCAATTTTTAGTTAGTAAAGCCAGGCGATGGTACTCACTCAGGCTCATTTCTCTCTGAAAATTAGCGCCAAAGGACACCTCTCCAAACTTAGCTAAAATGCTCGGGCAAAGTCCCAATGCCAAAAGATCTAACATGCTTCCAAGTTAGTTGAGAGTACAAATGATACACCCTGGCTCCCAAACAATAATCTCCTTTATAAAAAGGTTTCTCCAGGTAACTCTTCCGATTGATCATAACCAATGTGCACTTGTTACAGTATAGTATGGATTCCAAGGACATTCACGTATATGGACAAATAAATCTAAAAGTTACAAGTCCTCATTATTCGAGGGACACTAAGATGGACATCCATTTAGGATGGAGGGCATACCAAATTAGCACAATGAAAGAGGTCTCGTCTAGGACGAAAGAAATTTATCCAAAAATTATACTCCCTCCGTCCCGAAATGAATGTCCAAAAAAATTTCAAATTTGCTCTTGATCAAGAGTATATTTGAATTCTTTTTTGGACATTAATTTTGGGACGGACCGACGGAGGGAGTAATCCTATTAGTTTTTGTCAATTTGATGAGCCATAATAATCCCAAGATTTCTAAGCTCTCTAAGTACAAGATCAACTTAGATAAACCCATCATCAATTTCTATGACAAATGAAACAACGTACAGGAATTTCCGCTATGAAGTATATTTAAACGGAAAACAACCAACAACTAACATGTTTTTGATTTCACCTGTTGACCATAATGATAAAACAAAAGTCCATAAACAAATAAACGATCATCAAACATATCTCCACACTGCATATAAAAGTTGAGATCTACTATTCACTTTGCTTACAGACATTCAGGTCAACGCAATCATACAAGAAAATTATGGTAATTCAGAACCTCAATCTCAATCAAAATTAAAACGAAACAAAAATCAAATCACATGATTCACGAAAGTTCAAGGGAGTGAAATGAAATAATGTGCAGATCGAATGATTAAATCAAGTAAATGGATAAAGGTTAGAAAAAAAAAAAAAAAAAAAGACCTGAACGATCCAAATAGCTGTGGTGCCGGCGGCGACACCCCACCCGACGGCGGCTGTGATATCGGTGGATTGGGGGCGCAAGGCTGGCTTGATAAACTTGAATAGACCTCCGGCCATCTTTTCTTTTCTTTTCTTTGTTTTGGAATGAAATGAAATGAAGAAACCCTAAAAACAAAGCTAATACCAGGTATTAATCTGTTTCTATGCTGATTTTTCGCCAAAATTAGAATATGATAAAACTGTTGGATATGTATTTTAATCTCGATTTCTATTATTTAACAATTGCGGGGATAGCTCAGTTGGGAGAGCGTCAGACTGAAGATCTGAAGGTCAGGTGTTCGATCCACCTTCACCGCATTATTTTTTTTTATTTTTCTTTAATATGGACTTTGTATCTTTCTGTTTCGGCCCACATTGATTTTGACCCTTCACGTACATTTTTCTACTCCGCCCCAAAATGAATTTTCTCTTAAATTTGGGCCTTCACCTAAGTGTATTTTCCAAAGTTATTCTTTAATTAATACTCCATCTCTAAACTCGATTTAAAGTTCTTACTTTCTTTGTTGGGGCGGTCACCTGTGAGACGGCTCACAGGTAAGCCGAGCCAAAAAAAAAAAAATTTGCCTTTCAACTTTTTTTCCCGGCTATTTTTTTCTCACCAGCAAAAGTAACACTTTTTGTAAAGAACTGTAACACTTTTTTTTTCTAAAAAATGTACCACAATTTTGATGAAATAGATTAAAGATAACATAAGATTGACAACTAAATTAATGTTATAATTTATAATAAATGAATGTAACCTTTTTTTCCTCAATTGTAACACTTTTCTAGGGTTTTACATTCAATTGAAATACAAAACCGCTTATATACATGAATTTTTACTCTTTTTTTTAAAAGAAAAAAAGTAACATTTACTCTATAAAATTGTTACATTCATCTATATAGCATATTACAATCATATATGCATTGTGTTACAGTTCAATTATTACTTTTTCTAATCACAAAAATTATTTATATTATTTGCGAAACTGTTGTTACATCTTACAATAAAAGTGTTATTTTTTTAAGACCAAACTGTTACTTTCTTCATAAGAAAGTGTTACATTTTATTATGACGAGAAGCTCACTTGCTTTGTATGTTAAAAAATATTAAAAAAAAAAAAACATATCATGACCTGTCTAGTTTTATTCGTCTCGTCGAGACGAACACACCGGTATTTTTAATTTTTTTTCGACTTCAAAATCTCAAGATATAGCATTTTAAAGTTATTGGAGATTTTTTTTTAAACGGAGGACACGTGGCGCAAGCTGGAAGGATGGAGGAGTTGGCTAGGCGGGTGGAGCGCTAGAGCGGGCATGAGCTGGCGGATCCGTCTCACATGGTGAGACGGTCTCACATGAGTTTTTGTCTTCTTTGTTATAGTCTATCTCAATTTCTATTTAGTCTGTTTCAATAAGGTTGTCAATAATGGAACTCATTTGTCATTCTCATTACAAAATCTCTTTCCTTCTTTGTATGTAAAATATATTTGCGTAGATTGTTAAAAGTGAAAATGGAGCAAAATATAATCATATGCATAATTCTTTATTCCATAAAAAATTAAAAGTCTTTATTAAGAGTTTGAGAGATATTTTCAATCAAGTAAAATGTTTATTTACGTAAGTTAATTTTGTTGTTGAGCAACTTAGAAAAGTTACCTATGGTGGTAGTACTTGTAATAAGGAATAAATTCATATCAAAACAAAGAGATTTGTTATTAGAATAAAGAGATTTGTTGATTGAGACTTTCAAAAAACCCAAAACTTCTCTCAACTTCTCTGTTTTCTCTCTCTCGAACGTTTCTCAAAATATTCCATTCATTTTCATCTCAACAATTCCTTGATCCTTTGTGTTGTTGCTTTCAATTTCATTTAAATTATAATTTTGTGTTTGTGTTTTTTTTTTATATTTCTTTGTTGTATTAAGTTTCTCCCCTTCGTGGAACACAAAATCTTGCGTAAAACGCGTTTTACGAAACGCTTAGAAAAAAATGTGTTTTTGAAAAACGCACGGTGGCATTTTTATAAATAGTTGAAACTTCTCAACGGTTCTGGATATTGATATAGTGCCTTCTAGATATGAGATTGATATCCAGAAACTGTGAAAGTGATAGCCATGCGTGTTTTAAAAAAACGCGCGGTGACATTTTTGTAAATAGTGAGAACTTCTCAAACGGTTTTGTATGTTAATATAAAGCCTTCTGGATATGAGATTGATAGCCAGAACCTTTGAAAGTGATAGCCAGAAGGGTTCCGGATATCAATATAAAGCCTTTTGGTTATCAATATAAAGCCTTCTAGATATGAGATTGATAGCCAGAACCTTTGAAAGTGATAGCCAGAATGTTTTTTTCTGAATTTTTTTTAGAGTAGCAGAAGTGCTAATAGATAGCCAGTAACAATGTTTAGGATGACCAGTTTCTGTGTTACGAATGTCCAGTGAGTGTGTTAATAAGTGCCAGACCATTTTGAAAAACACGTTTTTCCTAACCACTAGGAAAAACGCGTTTTACAGGAGACCAACTCACGTTGGAAGCCGTTGCTTTCCCCCAACCGTTGGGAGCCGTTGATTTTTCCCGGTCGTTGGGAGCATATGTTTATTTGTTTGATTGTTGTTTTTCTCATTTTGAAAATGCAAACGATGAAATCTCACATTATTTCACAACAATAAGGTGATTATTGTTCTTACTGCATAAGGACGCTTTGTGGAATTTGAGATGTCTGGTGGGGGTGTAATTGTCAACCCGGATTCTCTAGAATGTCAAGTGTTCAGCGCAAAATATTATTCAATATGAGATTTTTTAAATGCCGAATGGAGGTAGTTTCCAAGTTTTACTTGGAGTAGGATCCGATCGTTTCAAAATTTTGATCAAATTTGTCATTGTTGTACTTTAAGAGATCAAACATCTACATATATTTGGAATGAGTCATCGATGTTTATGATGTGTCATTTCTTTTTTTATTATTGTTAATGAAATTGATTTGTCGTCATTCAAAAAAATTTAAAGAGATTTGTTAAATTCTTAATAGAATTAAGACTTATATAATTTATTTATAAATAAGAGGGATTTTGCATATGTAGACTTAAAAGAGATTGAATAACAAATAAATATTACTCCTTCTTCTTTCTCAGAAAGATAGTTTTTTTTTTTTTCGTTGTTACTACGAATGAACTTTGAGCAATAATTAAGCCTACTTTTAATTATCTTGATGTGAATCTAAAAATTGGTATTGATAGTATTTATAATGGTGCATCAATAACAATTTTTAAATTTTCATTATAGTAATTAAAAGTTTCTTTAATTATTCCTAAATAACAATTTTTAAATTTTCATTATAGTAATCAAAAGTTGCTTTAATTATTCCTCAAAGTTCCTTCGTATTAACAATGAAAAAAGAGGACTATGGGACAGGGGGAGTATAATTCTCTTTCCATATTTTATCAGTTCGAGCTCTACACATCAAAATAATATTTCATCACAAAAACACTTTTATTCCTTTAACTCTTCAGAAATAACAAAATTAATTAAATTCACCACTCTACTACGACGAACAGATATATTTCATTGATGTAACTTCTTATACAAAATCAAGGGTAATGGCATCCACCGAAAGCTGCAATAAAAAAAATAAGACAAAACAAACATTAGTTAAAATCTAAACGTTTGTAAATATTACTCTCTTTGTCACAAAAAGTTTATCTCATTTTGATTTGTTATGGTTAACACAAATGAACTTTGATCAAACATTTGTTTCGATTTAATCATCCTAATAAAATTCTAAAAATTATAAATGACAAATCATTAAGTAAGTGATTTACCAATAACAATTTGTATTATTTCTTTGTGATCACCAAATTGACACCAATGTTTGGTCAAAATTCATTTATATTGACCATAAAAATCAAAATAAGACAAACTTTTCGGGATAGAGAGAGTATAAACTTTTTCGGAATAGTTTAGAATTGGGTAATAAACTTACAAGGATCGGTGGCGGCAGGAAGAGCTATGTCGGAAGGACAGTCGCCGGTGGTACGGAAGTTGAGATCAAGGGCGTAAGAAGCATGGGCGAGGATAGTGTCGGGGTCGAAACATGAACCTCCTGGTTGTATCTCCTTGCACTCATATTTTGCGCATGCAAAATCTAAAAAGCCTTGTAACTTATCTGTTGCTGCATTAAAGTTTGCAACGCACCAATTTGCTTCCTGCAGTCTCAACATCATCACATATAGTATATATAGTCAACAACAACTAATGTGTGGCCTTAAATATGAGTCCGTCTCCTGTACATCCGTTGTACAGCGTGCGACGGCTCCGAGCTGAGCCGAGCCGACCAATTTTTTTTTTGCCGATTTTTTTTTGCCGATTTTTTTTTTGCCACCCCAACTTTTTTTCCTTCAACAAAAGTAACACTTATTATAACGAAATGTAACACTTTTTTTTTCCCCAAAATGTAACACTTTTTTTTCTTCAAAATGTACCATAATTTTGCTGCAATATGTTAAAGATAACATAAAGATTGATAACTAAACTAATGTCACACTTTTTATAAAGGAATATAACACTCTTTTTTTCAAATGTAACACTTTTTTTTCCAAATGTAACACTTTTTTCTCTCAAATTAGCATAGGATTGATAACTAAACTAATGTTACATTTTATAAAAATGAATGTAACATTTTTTTCTCAATTGTAACAGTTTATATTCTTAAATGTAACATTATATCTGAAATGTAACAATTTTTTATGAGAAAGTAACAATTGAAATGCAAACCCAATTTTTTATTTGTAAAATTGGTGTTACATTTGAGTGTAAAAAGTGTTACTTTTTGAATATGAAACTGTTACTTTTATTAGAACAGAGTATTACATCTCAGCTGACAAGCAACTCAAACTTTTTATGTGTAAAAAAAATGTTTTTTTTAAAAAAAATCAAACCATATCATGACCTATGTAGTTTTATTCGTCTCGTCGAGACGAACACAGCGGTATTTTTAATTTTTTTTTTCTGAATTATAAATCTCAAGATATAGCATTTTAAAGTTAATGGGTTTTTTTTTTAAGGACACGTGTCACAACGGGAGAGGGGGGAAGGAGCCGGGCGGGGCGGGTCGGCCGGGTCGGCCCATGGGCCAAGCCCGCCGCACGCCATACACCGGATCCAAGAATTTGTCCTTAAATATATACCCTCTTTAATCTACAAATTCAAAGTAAAAATTGTCAACTTAGTTGTAATTTGATATAAACTAAAAAAAAAAAAAAACTAAAAATAAAATTAAAAATTGTTATTGATTCACCATTTTTGATATACTCATTAATAATTTTTAGTTTTTTCAAATAAAAAATCATTTTTTTTCAAATTCTTGGTTAAAGTACGATGAAGTTGACATTTTTTTTCTTAGACTTTGTATATTAAAGAGGGACGGAGGGAGTATACAAGTAAAAATAACTCTAATTCACACAAATTAAAAATATAATTAAAGTGGTATAATTCTGTCGATTTTATAAGAAAATGTGATATAATTACTTATACTCCCTCCGTCCCATTTGAAGCTTCACCATTTCCTAAAATGGTAAAAAAAATGTAGGTCCCACTTTTAATGTAGCCCTAGAAATTACATCCGCCAAACAATTGGCTTTTCGACCTACCAAACTAACTGCAAAAGAGGGGTGATCAGTAAGAAAATCCCTACACCAACGTATAATTTCATCAAGTTCAGTTTGGCCTAAGACAAAAGAGTACATGGAACTTGTCATGCGCACCTTTGAATCTAATTCAAACTAACAATTTTAATGTAGCCTGTTTGGCGGTTTCATGTGATGGACTTGTAATTTTACTGGTAAAAGTGGCAGTTTTGTGTGCTTATTATACTAAATCAAAAGAAACACCACTAAAAATCTAATAAACATACTATCTTTCGCTAAATGTCTATTTTTATTAGTAAAAAATATGAAAATGAACATATATTTTTGGACGAATATAATCCACACAAACAAGGACTAGAATTGAGAGAAAAAAAAAACAAGTAAAAAGTTAATTTCTAGAGTGATTTTATGGAGGTGGAAAAGGAAAATCTGAGAGTGAGTATGAAATTCTTACTTGCTTTTGACTATGGCCATTGAATGGGAGTCTTGAACAAGAGCAGAAGACCATGCAGAGAAGTAAAGTTAAAAAGCACAATGTTGCATTTGCCTTAGCCATTTCTAATTGTTTAATTATGATATTGTTTGAGTACTGGTTGTTTGCTCCAGTTATGGTTTTATAGTGTTTTAGGAATTAAATATAAATATCGGTTACTTTTTTTTTTAATGATATTGTTAGGTCCTAACTTATTGTTTTGGTGAAGATCGATCATTTAACTAACAGATTAAAGTTAAGTGGTCTAAAATGTCAAGAGAGAAAGTTACAGAAGTTACACAAAGGCTCCTCCAAGTTCCCTTACCTTTTCAACTGTGATATTCCCTACCAATCGAGGCCGTAAAATATTCGATATTAGACTCAATGGAAAGCTTATGCAATGATGAACAAGAGTATGCAATCGGACAACTTAGAAGGCAATCAACTTCAGCGACTAACAACTGAACTTCTCAGTTTGTCAATCTAACGACCAGCGACCAACAACTGAGAACTCACTTAACAACTTAGAACTTTTCGGTTGTTTTCTGTAGTAGTCCGAGAAGGCGACCAACTTTAGATGACGACCAACATTTGGGAACTTCTCAGTTCTTCTTACCTATCAACATAAAAGGCGACCAACTTCAGCAGGCGACCAACTACGACGGCAAACAACATGCTATCAGTTGTTCATTTACTATATTCTCAGTTGTCAACTAAGAAAACAACCAATTTTGGCAACCAACAACTGAGATTTTTTTCAGTTGTCTGTAAACAATTGAGAACTTCTCTAATATTTGCAATGTAGTATTCAACATTTTATGAGTACTTCTCAATGTTCACGTAAACAACTTAGAACTGGTCAAGTTTTCAGAAAACATCTTAGAGCTTCTCAGTTGTTCACTAAATAGTTGAGAACTTCACGGTTGTTCTCAGTTGTCAACTGAGAAGGCGACCAACTCCAATCAGCTTCTAACAACTAAGAACATCTCAAGTTCACTCAGGTGTCATCTAAAGAAGCGACCAATTTTGAATGATGACCAACAAAATTGTCAAATAAGAAGGTGACCAACTCTAGGGAACAACAACTGTGAACTTCTGAGAAATTATTAGTTGTTAACAAAACAAGTGAGACTACTTATCGTACCTTTTAAAAGTTTTTTTTTCTTTTCTAAATCCACTAATTCTTATAAGCATTACTGTATTACATCCCGTTTTTATTAAACTTTGACATCATTTGACTTAAAATCAATTTAATTTTATTACAAAAATTAACTTTAAAAACATGTACATAATTATCATTATTTTTAAGCTTTTCTTCTAGTCACCAAAAAAATTATGTTCAATCATGCTTTACAAAACAATTGTTTCAAGAAAGTTTGAAAATATAAATATATTATGAGAGGCTTGTTACTGAAGAAATACATAGAAAAAGAAATGACAAAGACGCTAGTGATATGAGTTCAGATCATCCAATAATAATCATAAATTTCAAAGACACTGTATATACAATTATTATTTTTTATCAAATGTAAAAAAGTTTTTCATAAAATAAACATTAAATTTGAGATGAATGAAATACTAGTTTTATGTTCATTTGAAGAAACTGAAGAAAAATAATGGATGGGTGAATTTAAGTAGTCAATTTTGAGTAGATACAAAAATCATTATATAATTGAAAATTATTAGAGACTTAATTAAATTAGTGTTTTGGCTTAAAAAATTAATTCAATATATATATATAAAGTAAGTATTCAAAGGGCAAAAAACTCACCATACTCATCAATTAACCTAAATTTTAGCACATGTAGTGGATTAGTATAATGTGTAGTGGCAATAGCCACTCCAAAAAGTCCCTTGCTTTTTTGCAAGACCAAAATGCCCTCAAAATGCCCTTGCATTTTTACGATTAATAAGGACAGACGTTTTCAAAACTCACCAAAAAGTCCCTTGCTTTTTAGCAAGACCAAAATGCCCTCAATTTTTTTAAATGTAATATCTCAAAATCTACAAGTCGAAAAAATAATTCGAAACCACCGTTTTAACAGTATCATCAAGACAAATCAAACAAGTACACTCAACATATAATTAAATTTTAGACAAAAAAAATCATTTTTCACTTGTAAAATATTTTCTCAATTGATTTCATAGTTTTGTGATTTCGCAGTTGTGTCATTTTTTCCATTTTTCACTTGTAAAAATTGATAAATTCATCTCTCAATTTTTACAATAATTATAATAACTGAGAAATGCTTTTCACAATTGTGTGATTTCTCAGTTGTGTGATTTATAGGTTGTGTCATTTTTTTATTTTTCACTTGTAAAAACTGATAAATTCATCTCTCAATTTTTTACAATTATTACAATAACTAATAAATTCATTTCTCAATTTTTTTTACAATTATTATAATGATTGAGAAATGTTTTTCACAGTTGTTCACACATGAATTTTAATATAATAATTGAGACATTCATTTCACAGTTGTTCACACATGAGTATGAGTTTAATAACTGGGACATTCATTTCACAGTTGTAAACATGAATTAAAATATTATAACTAGGACATTTGTTTCTCAATTGCTCACACATGAGTTGAGTGAAATAATTGAAAATTCATCTCAATTTTTCACAACTGACACTCATTTTCACAATCAAAGAAATTTATTCCGTTGTTTTAAGGTAAATAATTAGTTAATAAATGTAAAGTGACATCACGTGTGAAACGATTGATAACTCTATCTCGTAGTTGTTTAAAGTTAAAAAACGTATAAATCTTGAGAAATACTCAATAAATCTTGAGAAATGATAAGATTGTAAAAAAATCTCACAAAATTATTGGAACGGTTTTTGTTAATAAATTATGGTCTTAAAAATACAAAATTCAATAGACAATGACACATTATTTGTAGGGTTAATTGCAATTTGGTTCCTAACATTTCTCAAAATTTGCAATGTTTATGCTGTCTTTTCAATTTCGCTAATTGGTATATCCACTTTGTCTTTTTGTTGCAATCTGACTACAAAACTAACTGGGTGTTAGATTTCTAACAGATTTTATGTCATGTGACTAACACATGACGTTTTAATGGACGTTTTAATATGTTTTAAGAGCTACAAAAATCCGATTAATATGATTCTTTTTTTAAATTGAAGCTAATATTTTAATCTACCGCAAATATATTTTTTTTTAGCAATTTTATTGGTGACCAGATTTTTTTTATTAGATTTAATTATTAAATAAAAAAATAGCAAAAAAGGTGAAAAAGTAATCTAAAAAAGTTATTAACCCCAAATTTGTTTCATACGAAGTAAATGCTATTTTTGGATTATCAGTTTATGAAAATATTTAATAGGGAAAAAAGGGAGAGGGCTAGGAGGATGAAATGGGGAAAGGGTGTATGTGAAAGGGGTGATGTGGGAAGGTGGCGGAGTGTTGGAAGAAAGTAAAGGTATGGCATGGTGGAAAGTGGTAATTTTTCAGATTGTTTTTCTCATGTTCTCTATCTTTTAGCTATTTTTATTTATTTAAATTACAAATTAATATAATATAATTAATTCACCAAAAAAATTGCCAAAAAAATATATGTTGTAGATTTAAATATTACCTTCAATTTAAAAAAAGAATCATACCAATGGGATATGTGTAGCTCTAAAAACATCTTAAAACGTCATGTGCTAGTCACATCACATAAAATATGTTAAAAAAACTAACAAATAGTTACTTTTGTAGTCAGATTGCAACAAAAAGACAAAGTGGATATACTAATTGGCGAAATTGAAAAGACAACATCAACATTGCAAATTTTGAGAAATGTTAGGAACCAAATTGCTATTAACCCTTATTTGTAACCAAAATTTTGTGATTTTTTTTTAACCCTTAGTTTTACTCATATAGAGTGTATATCTTTTTAGGCATTACAAAGTTTCTAATACAAGAAGGGGGATGGGGTTTAAACTCCTGACCTCCCAGTGGGAAGGCGAGAGCCCATACCAACTAAGCTACAGCTCATCCAGTGTAAATCTTTACTATAACATTGGTGTCTTGTGTGGTACTGTAATTTATTTGTTGTTGGAGTATTGTTAATTAACTCCAACAACAAATAAATTAAAGTACCACACAAGTTCAAGTTAAACCATTAGAACCAAATGAAAAATTGATGAAGTGCCGCAGATTGTTGCTGCTAAAGGGTGTGATTACAACTTCCAAGTTTCATTTTTCCAAAAGCCTGCAAGATTTTTTTCTTTTTTTCTTTCTTTTTTTTAAAAAAAAAAAAAAAAAAAGATATTCAGATATCCAAAACAGAATTATACTCCCTCCGTCCCAATATGAGAAGATCATTTTGGGGATGGAGGGAGTATGCTCCAGTAGCTGAAAACAGAGATGAAACAAGAACTTAAAATCTTGAAATAAATTGATGGAAAGCAAGCAACTGAGCAAAGAATAACATCATCCTGAATGCACCAAATATTCACCTTTTAACTCTAATTGAAATGATCAGAAATCAAACCAATTCATGATCAAATTTATCCAATACCAGCTACCAGAACCTAAAACTGCAATGCAATCCTTCTAAACCCAGCTTAACGACATTCTGTTACTGCTTTCCAAAGTTTGTTTGCATTTCTATTATGAAGAGAGGAGAAGCTAAAATAATTATTCAGAACTAGACGGAAGGAAGAGAGACCCCTACCACAACACTGCTATGATAATCCCTCCGTTATCAAAATAAGTTTTAGATTTTCATTAAGACTAATCTAAGTTATTGCTCAAAGTTGACTCAAGTTTTGGTTAAGAGAAAACTCATCTTTCAGACTTGAACAAGAAAAATACACATGTAAGAGACAAATCATTTTCGTTCGAGCTTCCAAGTTAATGAATACATAAAAGAGTATAATTAAGCGGGCATGCGTAGTTCAGATGAAATTTACCTCTTATTATCAATCATCACTAAAGGAAACATCTATGACATGAGCATTCACTAAATCGTGCTAATTCCACATTTCAGTAAAGAATGATTCTTGATAATAAAAAGATGAAGAGCCTAGGATACTTACCAACTCTTTCTAGTCTCGCTTCGAGTTTGAACTGACCTTGAAGAAAACTTTGTGTCACTCCCTTAAGGACGAATGAGCCACCTTTTATAATTTCCAGTGATAACTGCAAGATAAGAAGTTATCATTTACAAAAAAAAAAAAAAGAGATTAACACAAACTTATGATGGACAATATAAGCAAATAAAGTTGAAATTAATATATTTGCATATGGTTACCTTACTAGATTCAACATCACTCGTGTCATCCAACCTCATTTCAACGTCAATTGAAGTTAATGTAGTACTCCCTCCGTCCCTAAATGAATGTCCAAATTTCAATTTAAGAGACATCTGAAAATCCCTTCTTTGTATACAATTTAGTGGCAAAGATTAATATATATTCTTGTAATCTTATTTCCAAACATTTAATTTTACAAGTATAAAGAGACTAGTGAAAAACAAATGGTAACAAAACATATAGGGACAAGTTATTTTCAAAAAGACATTTATTTTGGGACAAAAAAATCTTGAAAATTGACATTCATTTAGGAACAGAGGGAGTAGCTAACCTTTTGCCACCTCTGAGAAAGAAATTCATTTCCAGCAAGGCCAATCTCACCATAGGCCATTGGTGAAACCCAAAATCCCCACTTCAACCAGACTGGCATAGAGGCTGAAACCAAATGCATTTTTTTTCATTCCTTACGATTACAATATCATCATAAGTCAAATGGAAAGGATTCAGGGAAGACAAACTTACGGTAAGGTATAACAAAACCGCTGAATGCTAATACAGTCAGCATATAGAAGCTGCCAGCTGTCGTGGAAGCAACTATAGTTTGAAAGACTGATGCCAAGAAACGGAATATGGATATTGACGTCAAGTGAACAGCAAAAAGAAGAATTAATTGGCGGAAAAACCTAAAAACCACATATGAAGGGGTAAAAGTTATTAACCATTATGTGTACATAAATTCTTACTTTTAGAATCAAGAATCACTTTTCCCGAGGAAGTCTGCTTGATACTCACCTCCCTACCTCTGGGGAATACCCAACAACATAGTACGTTAAAGAAGTCCAAACCAGAGCTTCCAAAAATGAAATAGGAATCTTAAGTATGGCAGCAGGAATTGAGTAAGCCCAAGCTGGGTAGAAATATAAATCTCTCTGTTTGTAGAAAACTTGTAGTCTAGAGACTGTCATGGCCAACTCTGGGATTCCATTAACAAGAAAAATGACTAGAGCGTAAAAGAGTGCACCCAGGTAATAGTTTGCATGGACAACATCCACATCCATCCTAGTTCTCAAAAATAGAGTCATTGTAATAGATGCTATTGTAATAAGCTGCAAAACAAGTATGTAAATTCGTCACAAGACCAGACGATCAAACGTAGAGGATTTCATTAGCACAGACGAGAGATGAAGAATATTTTTACCGAAAAAGAAGTATGAAGTTGTCTCTTAGAAACGAGAAATCATTAATCATTACCTGGACTAATTTGAAAATATAGACAAAAGAATTTCTCTTCATCAAAAGAAATTCTCTTGATAAGCAAGCTTTGAAAAGTTCCCATTTAGGAAGAGAATATGGGCTGAAGGAAATAGAATCTTTATGGATCTGAAGTTTTGTGAATGGTTCAGACAGATCCTCATCAAGCTTCTTCCCGAACAAAGATTCCTTGAATTTCCTACATAAAGTATCAACGGTAACATAACTATGTGCTCCTTCGTCATTTTTGTTCCAGTATTGGGCTTGATCTTTCCTTGAGAGGACCTGTGAAATAGTCACTGCATTAAGTAATATTTCCTCTGATAATATATACTCTCTCCATCCTAGAGTATATGTCCACCTTTCCTTTTTAGTCCGTCCCAGAGTATATGTCCACTTCCAAAAATGGGAAAGAATCTCTATTGTTCCCCCTACTCATTCTCTCTCCTACTTTACTTTTATATTCACAACACCAATCAACTTATTATGCCCGACCCCACCTTCTCTATCCTACCTCACTTTTCATACTCACAACACTTACATCACTTCCACCATTTATTAATCACCGTTCAAATGGGAGGTTGGATATATACTCTGGGACGGAGGGAGTATCATGTCTCTTAAGTCTTCTTCTAACAAAAACGTGATCAAATTACCTCCTGGAGGAAGTCAGCTACGCCTTTCCTTTCAGGGCATGTAAATCCACAGCCCTTGAAAAAATCTAAAACATGAGTACAGGGCCCATGATACACAATCTTCCCTTCACCCATTAAGATGACATCATCAAAGAGGTCAAAGGTTTCTGGTGATGGCTGAAGAAGTAACACAAGTGCAGTAGTGTCAGTGATATGTGTCAGCTGTTGAAGACAAGTTATAATCTGATAAGTGGTGGAGCTGTCCAATCCATTTGATATTTCATCCATGAACAGAGCTTTTGTAGGCCCAACAATCATCTCCCCTGCAAAATATAATATAAGGTAAGTTGGGTTATTAAATGTATGAATAATGAAATTGCAATTCTGAATGAAAAGGTAAACTTCTAACAACAAAGACCCTTTCCAGGATTGCCTGTTTTTATGCTATAAAGCTGGAACCAGGTAGACCTAAGGAGAAGAATTATACTCCGTCACAAAATGTATCTCCAAAAAAAAAATCAAAGTTGCTCTTGATCAAGAGCAAAATTTTTCGGACATTCATTTCGGGCCGGAGGTAGTAGCATTTAAACTACCTGTAGTCAATCTTTTCTTCTGACCACCAGATATGCCTCTTCTCATGGCATCTCCATACAATGTGTCAGCACATACATCAAGGCCAAGAATCTAAGAGACCATGTCAGCAGCAGAGACATTAGTAGATGTTCCATGGACCAACCACAAATGAAAGATAACCTCAAATGAGTTACAAAGGATTACCTTGAGAATATAGTCTGTCTGAAGGGTTGTCTTTTGTCCAGCAAAAGAAATTGCCTGTGAAATAGTTTTAAGTACAAGAAACAAGCCAACTGAGTTACAGTAATTTGCATTGGAGAAGTACAGAAAGCTGCTGATATATGTGCAATTACATTAAGTAGAAAAATACCAGTCACATTCAGATAGTCAAGTAACATGTAGTATTATATACTCCCTCCGTCCCAATTTAAACGTCAAAAAAATTTGGTTCAAGAATTAAGAAAAAGTTGATGTGTTGTGAGTGTAGATGGTTTGGTAGGAGAGAGAAAGTGGGGTAGGAAATAGTTAGTGGGTAATTGTTATGAGTATGACATGTGGGGCCCACAAATAAAGAAGTACAAAAAAATCCCTTTTTAGGTTTTGATGTTTAAAATGGGACACCCAAATGGAAATTTTTGAAGTTTAAAATGGGACGGAGGGAGTATGCAAATTCCATCAAAAGTACCTAGGCAACTAAAAAACTTTAAAAGTAGGAGTACCTTCATGTAAGTGTCTATGTCTGGATCTGGAACGATTCCTGCTTCTTTCTCCCTTCTGCTGATCTCGGTCATAATCTCTTTTCAAGCAGAAAAAGATCGACTTTAGCTAGTAGCACAATCATAAGACTACAAAGAAAATGAGTAAAGTTTATATGTCGCTACCTGCCCGGCTTCCGATACCATGACAACAGGCTGAAAAGTCAAGTGTTTCCCGCACAGTCATCTCAGGGATATGCAGATCATGTTGGCTTATATAAGCTGAAGTTTTCTGGGGCACAAGCTCTTCCAGTTTATATCCATTGTAAGAAACTTCCCCTTTAACCTGTTGTCGAGAATGGATGGGTAAAAGCAGGGAAAAGAAGTTGCCAACAAGTGGAGTAGATCTAAATCAGTGAAATCAAATCAAACAAAATCTCGTGATTAAGATTTTCAGTCAACTAATGTATACAAGATATCAGCATTATTATTGTTGCTTTGGGCATGAGTTCCATATTTCAGTCACCCCTTGCTCCATATGATAGCATATAAAACAATCGAAGAGTTTCTGAAATGTATTGCAGCTTGAGAAAATAACATATCAGGCACAAACGTCTAGACATAAGAAACTTTATATGTAAATGTACAAAATTTGAACCTTAAAGAGTAAGGCTGCTGAATGAATTTAGATGAAGATCCCATGGTTGCAAACAGGGTAGGTTAAATTAGTTGAATATGGACAGAATTGAGTTCATATAGAAATTTTTTATAGGGATGAACGAAACGAATAACGGATTGTTCCACCAAAAGCCTTAGTCCCAATATGATTTGGGGTCGACTAACATGAAACATCATATGGAATTGTCAAAGGGAGAATACCGGGCTTGTTCAAATAAAGTAAAAGTTATTTAAGACTGACATTAAGAGGTGTTATACTTGAAATGGCTAAGTAGAAAGTGTGAAACCTTGAGAGATTTGCTTAGATTTCCTGATAGTGCTTTCAAAAAAGAGGTTTTCCCACATCCTGGAGGACCAAGCAGTAGAGTAAGCCTGCAGCAAAGGTAACAAAATAAATCATTTTGCCACAATAGCTCCCCGAGCTAAATCTTGTGCCTTTGAATATTAAATGAAAGACAATTAACGCCAATCTTTGAATAATATAGGAGCAAATGATGAGATCTGGTGCAACAACTTTACATAAGTAGAAGTGGTTACCACACTTGGTTAGTGGCATTCTAGTGAAGACAAAATGAAATTTAACAACAAGAAGATAATACTACCTCCGTCCCAGAGTAAAAGTCCTACCTCTCAAATGCACGGAGATTAAGAAATGATGGAAGTGATTTAAGTGTTGCGAGTGTAAAAGTAAAGTAAGAGAGAGAATGAGTGGGAGGGAATAGTAAGTTGATTGATGTTGTGAGTATAAAAGTAAAGTATGAGAGAGAATGAGTGAGATGAATAGTAAAGATTCCTTGCCATTTTAGGAATGAGACTCTTACTCTGGGACGTACCAAAATAGAAAGTAGGACTCTTACTCTGGGACGGAGGGAGTATTATCTATCAGAAAACACCAAAATCTAACTGAAATGGAGTTGAGAAGATGGATTAAGAGAAAACTATAAGATATGAAGAAACAGAAGTAGCAGAGCAAAAGCCAGTTGCTTTTGATGGGTTTTATTTAATTATTTATTTATTTGCATTTTAACAAAGAACAAATTCGGAAGTATAGATTGAAACGATGTACGAAGATATGGTTGAAGTTGAGGTACGCTATCACAAATAAACAAAATAACGCAAAGACAACTAAAAAAAATTCCAAGAAAATGAGTGAAATATAAAGAAAGGCCAAAACAAAAAAGAGGAGGAAGTAAGACTAGGCAGTTACCCATTGTTTTAGCAAGAGGAGTAAGGGTTAACCCACATGATTATATGGAGTTATACTTTGAGTGAGAGTTAATAGTATGAAAATTTCATTTGTACCTTCCTGGCTTAATGATACCACTGACATCATTAATGATGCTTATCTTCGCCTGTTTTGAGTTCAAACCAGGAAATTTGGCAATGCCCTGTAAAACAAATGCAGCAATCCACTTAGGAAATCATGCAGAAAGCAAGAAGAACCAAAAAGCACTGCAACTGGTCATACGGAGTACTCCCTACGTCCCAGCTCACTTGACACTTATTTCCATTTTGGTCCGTCCCAGCTCACTTGACACTTCCCAAAATAGCATACTTTTTATAATTTTATATTCACTCTACCCCACCAATCATTCTCTCTTTTCATTTTCCACCACTAAATTTATTCAACTAACACTACTATTTACCCCACCCATTCTCTCTCTTCATCTTCTACCACACATTTTCCTTATTTTATTCTTTTTCCTTGGTTATTGTGCCCACCTCTTGGGTGTCAAGTGAGGTGGGACGGAGGGAGTATATCCTATTGGGAAGTTTATAATCGGTACACGTATTAATGATTCTACATATGGCTAATGTACGGGTTATCAGCTCGTAATCAGTTCTTAGCCTCCACAATAACATCCCAGCCGAATAAGTTCCAACTTCTAACCACCAATATTTATGAACTATGCTCCATTCTGCCTTCCATATACATGCAGTAATGTCTTAGCTCAATTCACAGAAGTATTTATACTTACTGAAATTAGGCCTTGGAGAGAATTCCAAATGGTTGGTATGGGCTTGCCATGAACAACTTCACACTCAGCTTCAACACAGAGATTTTCATATCTCACCTCCACAGTTGGCAATTTCAGACCAACCCTGCGAAAATGTTATGAACGCTAAGTCAATATCCCATTTAGACTTGTATATAATTGCTAAAGAACACCAATATATTGGCTAACACAAATACTAACCTAACACGATTCCGATCACATGCCTGAAAGAATTCCAACTTGCCTAACAACATGTTTGAAAAGGCGATACTCCCTTCATTGCTGGAAAAAAAAAGTCGCTTTTGAGAGGTCAAAGTATTAAGAATGTAGCTGTCCTTGCTTGTCTCTTCTTGAAATTGAACTAAATTATAAGTTTCTTTTTTTTAAAAAATAAAAATATATGACCCTTTTTTGGGATGAAGGGAGTAAGAAATAAGCTGAGCACAGACAATTAGACGCAAAAGTGACATACTGGCTTAACAAACAACAACAGAAAATTGCCTTAGCACTGCACACTTAAATGTTGAGTGATTCAAGTTCAATAAAAAAATGTAAAGTATAACGAAGTGTATTTAAATGCTTACTTGTCAATTCTTTCCTTAAGTCTCTGCAACAATAGAAGATTGTCATTCTCAGCATGCTTGATGAGCTTCTCGATAACAATATTTCTTTCTGGAGCACTAAGCTTAGTAACATCAATCACCCTTCTTCCTTTAGTTTCGGCTCCCTCTCCGTTACGTTCATCAAACAAAGAGGACTTTAACCTCTCAAAAGTTGGCAATCTATCAATTACAGCCCATTGTAGCAGAAGCTCATCATCCGTCAAAGAGCTTACTGTTGAATTGCTTTGGAAACCAGCGGAATGGAGTTGAAAAGATGATCTCAAACTTTGTCCTATCTCTGATAGCTCCAATTTTTGAGACCCTATCTCATCAGAACCAGCTAACTGAGACATGTTACGGTTTTTTACAGGTTCAAACTCGCAACATGAGCAAGAGAGTCAGAGAGACATACATACAAATATGCGCGCGTGTGTCAATGTATATACATATCCATATCTGTATACATATACATGTATATATAATACACTGTATATCTATATCTATATCTATAACTATATATATATATATATATATATATATATATATATGAGGAGTTTGATCCCTTCAGTTTCAAAGATTGATGAGGTAAGGCGATGCATCATTCTGATTCCTTTTTATTTTCAACTAAAAAATGCCTCAGCAGATACTAGGGTGTAAAAAGGCAATGTATCATTCTTATTCCTTAATTTTCAACTAAAAGAATGCCTCAACGGATATAATTGAATCTATGACATCCAAATGGAGAAGGTTAGTACCTCCTTCCCAGAGTAAGAATCATACTTTGGTCTCGCACACTTATTAAGGAAACAATAAAATAATGGCTAAACATTACCAGTGGGTTGAGGATATAATTGTCCAAACCACAATTCATAATGCAAGTGTGTAAAGAGTAAGTTAGTATGTGTTGGTTTCTTTGTAAATATACAAGCATAACAAGGACAAAATTGTCCAAAACACTATTAATCATTTGCCAATTTAGGAATGAGACTCTTACTTTGGGATGTACTAAAAAGAAAAGTAGGGCTCTTACTCTGGGACGGAGGGATTATGTTTTATTAGAGTCAAACTTTGTTTCAAAGGGGCAAGCCTGCATTATTGATACAAGTGACAATAACAATCTAGTTGACTTTCCATTATCTATACATAAACAAAAAAGAACTTTTTTCACATTCCCACCATCAGCAGTGACATTTCTGCACAGAACTGCAAAGCTTGCCTCCTAAATCACATGCTAATAAGTATTTCACTGCGAGATTTATAAAGCAACGTCATTGGCTTACCTGTAAAATCTTCATGCTTAAACATTCATTTTTTCTTTCTTTATTCTAGTCACTGTCCTAATCACCCATGATATTTTGGTCACAGTTGTAAGCCAAATCTTTCTTGCTAAGACATTTACGAATCAGGAGTCTACACTAAAGCAGATTACATTCAGATAGTTGAATTTGTCATAGATGTTGCCAATACATATCTTGATTCCATGGGGAAAAAAAAAAGAAGTTCAAACTGCAACAATTTCATGAGCAATATCTAAACAAACAAACTCAGATCCACATCGCATAAAATTTTTGCTACCAAAAGATCATGTTTCATGTTTCTTCTGATATAGTCAACTCTAATATACATAACAAGCCACATGTATTTTAGTCAACTAAATCATATTAAATGGTAAACTTCCTGAAATCTATCAAACACTATGGGTAAATGCCTCCATTTAAATGGGCCAAAGTTCAACAAATTATGAAGAAAGTCAAAATAAGACAGATTTTGTTGGGACCGAAGGGAGTATAATTTAATCAAGTAGGAGACAAGAATAACACTCCCAAAAATTCTTAGAAACTCTTCTGACATGTTGAGAATATCATCTTACATCATGAATATAAACCTAATGCAATAATCACTTCCAAATTATACTACAAAATCTAACAATATCACCTATTATATTGTCTACTAAAGCCAATATATCAAAATTCAGGATTATTTTGATTATGAATCCGTTGTTTATAAAACTAGCTAGCCAGTTTATTGCTATAATCATAATTCTAACTTTTGGGAACGTTTACCTGTTCAATTGCGGGGAAAATGAGGTATGAATGCCGGAAAATCTTTCCTGATTGTGGACTGATTGCTCGACGGTGACAAATCGAATCGCTAAATTGGAATAATTTATGAGGGAAAACAGCATGAAAATATACATTGAATTAAGCAAGAAAGTGAGCAAGCACTGCTGGTGAGAAACACACAGTCGCGCGCGGACACACATCACTCCGGTAGCTTGGCCGGTTTGTTAGTATAGGTTCAGTAATAGTCCCTGAGGTTAGATATTTCAGTTTTTGAATAATTGAAAGGGCAATGCTAGGGGCACAAAAGAATTACACAAAATGATGGATACAAAATGAGGTGGCGATATTTTATTGGTTGCATCGATTGTGGACCCGCCACACTCTAATTAAAAGCACCAATAAAATCCTGACACATCATTTTGTGAGCCAAGTTTTGTGATATTTTATTGGTTGCATCGATTGTGTATTAACTCTTCTAAAAAGACTGAGAAATGGCATTAGATCATTAGCACCAAAATAAATTCAATGACCCATACAATCCCAGAGTTGTTATGTACTCCCTTTGTCCCGAAATGATCTTCATATTTTTTTCGTAATTACTACAAAGGTATTTAGAGCAATAAGTTTGGGTAAATTCAATTATCCTAATGGATATCTAAAACTTGTTCTTAATACACCTTCAACAATACTATCCCAAACACATTTAAGAGTTTCATTAGGATAATTAAGTTAACCCAAACTTAGTGCTCAAAATACTTTCGTAGTAACTACAAAAAAAGTATGAAGATCATTTTAGGACAAAGGGAGTAATAAAATCCTCTCCAAAGACAACATCATACGTGTCGTTTATTTAGATGCCATTCACATGAAGTATTACCAAATCATCTCTAACTAGGCAAACTTAGTTCCCTCAGAAGTTTTGCAGCATCCTCTGGGAAAACAGGATTGATGTAACATCCAGTTCCAACCTCAAATCCGCCTATTGCAGACAACTGAGGCACTATTTGCAAAAACCAGTGAGTGTACCGTAATTGTGAGGGGGTCACCTGAAGTGGAGAAGTGTGTATCATGAAATTATATGGGGGGTCATTCAACTGCCTAGACATCTTTTGGAGCACAAGTTTAAGCAATCCCCCAAGATCATGCGCCTACAAGATTGCAAATTGATCTTTGTTTACCAACCCATAAAAGAAATTACTAAAAAGGAAGTCAAAAAACTCAAAGTAGGGGACATCAAATAACCGACTATTACCTTGTCACTATTTAATTCATGGAAATGAGAAGAGTGAACCCGGGGGATGATCCATATCTCGAAAGGGAAAGTAGCAGCAAATGGGACAATCGAGAAGAAATGGGTGGATTCATGAATGATAAGGCCTCCTGATGGAACTTCACAAAGACTACACTTCCCGGTTTGATCAAAGTAGTCCTTCATACTGTGAAGACGGGCAGAAACCGAAGGAGGAATAACCGGTAGAGCTATTATCTGACTGTGAGAATGGCTCATTGAAGCTCCCGCAGATGAACCATGGTTCTTGAACACCTTACATCACAAAGAAAATTGCCAACTTGCATCACATGTAACATAGTCCATCAAGTACAACAAAGATAAAAAGAGTACCTTTAACATCACCCCATTCCATTATGGGTGTCAATGACAAGGCTAGAAATCAAAATTTGCAAAATCCACATTTACCGAAAGTGCCCCAATCATTCAGGGAGCGAGTTAGTAATCCAACCAAAAAGAAGAACAACATTTGACCACAAATGTGAATCAAAAAATGGTTATAAAAATCTACTTACATAATACCTAATTGAAATATTTAAAGTGAAACTAGGTAAGAACATTTGAATTCAAGCTAGAGGGAAAATGAAGATTAGTTAAGCCCATTTGGCTTTAACAGTTAAAAGGATCAATCTATCAGCATTGAGGATGAAATGAATAGTTTCTGTAAAAGGTCTAACTGGAATCCACATCTCTAGAGATTAAGGCATTGCATCAACTGGCATGATATTTAAAAGCGCAAGTTATGTTACTTGTGTAATTATACACATTCATGCACAAAAATGATGAAGAAGATAACTAGGAAACACTATTTACATTAAATTAATCAAAAGCAATGGTTTTTTCGTGAAATATAAACAAGCAAGCAAACCTGAACATATTGGATAGAATTGGAAGCACTAATTTGCTCAATCCTCTTCTTATAAGCAAGCAAAACATCTCCAATTTCAACTGATGAGAGGTCCGGCAAGTGAACCGGGTGAATCGGCGACTCAATCACCACATCATGAAACCCGAACCCAGTCAAGGTCACGTGACTGGCGAACGTTGGTGCTTCTTCTTTAGCTTCAGCTTCAGCTTCAGCTTCAAGGTCTCTACTAAGAGCTTGATATAGGTTTTCGATGACCCGGATTTTCCAATCGGAGGTGGAATTCGGCGGGACCCGGAATATTTCCGGGGCGCATTGGTGCTCGTTTCCGATACAAAACGGGCAATCGGATTTGTTGTTGGAGTTATCGGTCGGATTGGATTTGGATTTGAAGTCGGAGGGTCGACGGGATCTTGCCGGAGAGAAGATAACCCACCGGTTGTTCACCGTGTCCTTCCTGAGCTCAGGCCTGGTTGGCGTAGACATGTCGGAGGGTCGACGGGATCTTGCCGGAGAGAAGATTACCCACCTGTTGTTCACTGTGTGCTCAGTCCGTTTATATGAAAGCCTGGCCTATTCGATTGAAGGAGTTCCTGAACGGTGCCAAGTCCACCCCAATTGATGTTGTCCAACTTGTGCAATTCGGCCCAATTTCTTATGAACAATAAAAATAATACTACTTCTGTCCTTAAGTGAGTGTCCAAATTTCAATTTAAGGGACACTGAAAATCTCAACTTTATTGTACAATTTGGTAGCAAATATTCATATATAATCTTGTAATCTCATTTCCAAACATTTAGTTTTGCACGTATAAAGAAACCGGTGAAAAAAATTTCGAAAAAAAACATTTAGGGAGAAAGTTATGCCAAAAACTGACACTTATTTTGGGACAAAGATTTCTTGAAAATTGACACTCATTTAGGGACTGAGGGAATAACAATTTACAATTGCTTACAATTTTTTGTAAAGGTTAGGGGTGTTGGTGCAATTTTCTTAAGGCTGTCGATTAGCAACAACAACAACTACTTGCTAGCACTTTCATGATTAAGGTAACTAAGAATCCCGGCTAACTATACTGGTATGCAATTTAGAATAAGTATCCTTTAAACTTTGGGACCATAATATTAGGACACTAAATGCTATTTTTAGAATATACTCCTTCCTTCCCAGCACAAGTGAGACTTCTTTCCTTTTTGGTTCGTCTCACTAAAAGTGAGACTGCCTAAAATGGAAATGTTTCAACCCCACTCATTCTTTCTCTTCATTTTCCACCACTCAATTTATTCAACAAACACTACTATTTATTCCACTCATTCTCTCTCTTCATTTTCCACCACTTAATTTATCCAACTAACAGTCTAACACTACTATTTATCTCGCTCATTCTCTCTCTTCATTTTCTACCACACATTTACTAACTTTTCTTAATTAGTGTGAAAACTCCTCTAGTCCTACTTGTGCTGGGACGGAGGGAGTATGTGACATTTATTTAATGAGAGGGTTTTAGGGTTTAGGATTTTTTTTATTTTTTTTTCTTTAGAAACCAGGGCGGCACTTGGGAGAATTTTATTAATAATAAAATAAAATTACAAGAGGGGGATAACCACCCGACTTATTGCCGGATATGGAGCCAAACCTCGAAGACCAAATAATAAAATAAAACCTAACAAAATAAAACCAAATAAGGAATAAGACCCAAAAAAAATTAAACAAAAAAATAATCCTAATATGTTCTCTTGTAGCCAATCATGAGTGTTCAAAGTCCTTAAAATCATAAAAAAAATTTAAACCAAATGATCCATGTGATAAGCCCGTAGAAATCATCCTTAGATCTTCAAACCCGAAGCCCAATCACGTCCAAAATGGCCCATAATCCAATAAGAAAACGGAACTAAGCCCAAACCATGAAAATTCTTGTCATCCCAAGATGTGGCCACATGAGGTGACCACATATTTTTTGCCTTGCCATGCCTACAGCTCGACATTCAATGTGGTCACATGAGGATGTGGTCACATGAGGTGACCACATTGCCTCTTTGTCCAAATGTTCGTCTTGCATACATGCGGTCTGTAACGACACCAAAACCCGTCCTTATTTATTTTATATTTTTTGGGGGGATTTTAATTTGACATTATGTGTGCATTTTATGTGTTGCATTATATTTTATAACTTGCACATCTTACTTGATTAAATGTGCTATTTACTTAGTTAGTAATAATAATGATTAAAGGAGTTAAATGATTAAGTTGAAACTTTAGGGTCCTTGTTGAAAATATAAGTTTAGGGGTTAAAGTGTTAAAAATGAAACTTGGGTGACTTAAGTAAAAAAGTGGGTAAAATTTTTAATATAACATGTTTGCCTTCTCTCTCTGTGTTGCATATTTTCACCCAGAACATTCTCTCTCGTTTCAGCTTAGGTTAAGAGAAAAAGGTAAGTTCAACCTATTTCGATTTAATTCTTTTTATTTACTTCTCCGTTTTAAAATCTAATTATATAAAAATGATCAGGGCGTTGAGTAGGTCATTTCTACCCGACCAAATATTATTTCTGCGATACTTTTTCCGGAAATTTGTAAGTTACTAATTCCCCTTTAAATGTTAAAATGGTCATATATGTTATACTTGATACTTGTACTTGTTAATTTTGTGATTTGGATAATTTTTGTGATACTTGTAATTTTGGGACAAATGGAGTATTCATCTTCTGTATAGGAATGAAGAGTTAAATTGAAAGTAATGTTTTTGGGGTGGTTGTTGCACTCTTGGTAATAGTATAAGTGTTAGTAAGTTATACTCCTACGCGTGGGACGGATGAATTTGGCTTGCATGAGAAATTTGGGAATTTTGAGTCTGGCTCATGGGCGACCGCCCAGAATGGGTTTGGGCGACCGCCCACAACTACTGAAAGGTTTGGTCTGGGACAGAGTGTTTTGGGCGACCGCCCAGTCTGGTTTTGGGCGACCGCCCATAAATGCTGAAAAGTTGAGTTGTTCCATTTAAAGTTTAATCTTGGTCTAGGTCTTAGGTGATATCCTAGAATACCTAGAGGGTTGTTGTGGAACACCCTAGTGTTTGAAATTGGTTCCTTTGTGAACCTATGTGTTGTGGAATTTGACTAAATGGTAATTGGATATTATTAAACATCTTTTGATGTGGTTTGGATTGGTTCATCTTTGTGATGTGTTTGGCTTGGTTCCCTACTTTGGAATCATTGCCCCCGATTGTTGTTTAAGCAAGTATTTATTAAAGTGCTTTGTTTGAAAGTCCAGCTGTTTTTGTGTTATCGAGTGGAGGTGGAAAGGATTATAGTGGCACACAGTCAAGTTCACTATAAGGCTTTTCCACTGGACCTTTTTCCTAATCGAGTGGAGGTGGAAAGAATTATAGTGGCACACAACCAAGTCACTATAAGGCTTTTCCACTGGACCTATTTTTCCCAATCCAGATTGGCCTTGGATGGGATGAGTTAGCTCCCTCGAGTGAGCATTTGGGTTATGACTTTGTGTCATATTTCCCCGTTGTTACTTTGGTTCTTATGGTTATGGTTGGTCTTCGGGATCCCGGCTTCAGCTCTTTGATGCTGCTCAGTGATACCTCTCAGATGGTTATATGTTTGACTCGAGAACCTTGGCTAATGTTCTTTCGGTAAACCTTGACTAAGTATCCACTTATGAGTGTTTTATTCCGCCTTACGTGTGGAAAGATGAGTTAGATTACCTATCATGTTAGGTGCTATGTGAATGTTTATTGACATTGTTTAATTCCGAGTATCATTTCAGCATGTAACGTAGTTGCATTTTAGTAGCTTACTGAGATTCATTCTCACCCCTTATTTGTTTACGGTTTTAGATAAAGGCGAGTCCAGGGGATAGGACACTTTTGTTGGGTTTCAGAGTAACATGCGCAGCGGAATATAGCATTTAAAATTTATGAAACCCAAAGCCCATAGATCCATTCATATGATTAAATCAAATACAACGATATGAATAGAGGAAAAACTAACCCTTGATGACTTTGAATTTTAGCTTTGTTCTTTGGTGGAGATTTGAAGCTTGATCACAATGAAAGAAAGAACACGAACTTTGAAGATAATGAGCTTCACCCTCTAGCGGTATCCACACCACGAACGAATATCAAGGAGCTTCTTGATCTTAGTTGCTAGACCAAAAATTATGAAACACACTTTCACAATTTAATATGACTATATGGAATTTGTTTGTGTAGTATTTTGTTTCTTCAATCTAAGAGTCTTAAACAAAATAAACTCTCTCAAACTCTTTGGAGACTTGCACAAAAGCTATGATATGATTCTGGCCGAATTTTGATGTTTTATATACAAGTTAGACCTATTCCAAATAGGAAACTTGTGTCTAAACCCGTCCAAAATTCTTTTCCAAATCAAATAAGGAAACCAGTCCCGACATGGTGTGCGGCCGCCCAAAACCCTTGTGCGGTCGCACATCTATCTAGATGGTTTCTGGTACATTCTGAGCTAAACTGTGCGGCCGCCCAATCCCTTTTGTGCGGTCGCACACTTTCCCCAAATTTCCCAAATTTCCAAATTCCAATATAGTCCTTATTTAAGATTCGTTCTATTGTGTGTGACCCTCTAGGATTATACTAAGTTGGCAATGGGTTCAAACATGAAACCATAAAATATGATTAGGTTCTAGCAAACCGTCATACCTACCCAAATAGTATAACTAGATACAAGTTCGCATTCCTTTAGAATATGTCATAATCCTTTGTCCACGATGTCATTGAACACAAGTTATGGTCAATAAGTCAACTTGTTTTTGTTCAATATTTTCTCGATTCCGAATATCTTGATAATCCAAATGACATTGAACTAATCAATTCTTTTGAGTCCGGCAGAACATTTTCATCAACATCATTCCTACGAGAGGCCCAAGCTTGACATCTCTTCGAAGAGGGACAAATCCATTTGGCTTATTACTCTTCCCTACGTGAATCCGATTATGCCAATCATACCCTTTATAACTTCCCGGTTAAAGGTAGCGTTTGAATATGTCAAACATAATGTTCATCAAGTGGAAGACAATAATAACTTCATGTCTAAGGATTCAAATGACATAACTAATATGAAATATATGTACGACATAGACCATGGCATAAATCTCATACAGCGGATCATGTCCAGTACCTTGTTCCAAACAAGTACCCATAAATCTAACATGATCATCTCATGATCATTTAGCCTTTATACTAGTGCTTAACAAGTACTAGGGACGGAGATTATTATAAGTAAATATGAACAACAATAATAATCAAAACATTTCTTTATTGATATGAAATAAATGATAACAATTACAACGTTTATTAAACGTGCCTAGGGCACCACTACCAACAATATCCCACTTGCCCTAGGCCCAATCACCCATGTATCTAATACCCATGGACCTAACATGACCTTCATGTTTAGCTTGTGGAAGTCCCTTTGTTAGCAGGTCCGCAACATTGTCATCAGTAGGTACTCTGCATATATTTACGTCTCCCCTATCAACGATTTCTCGAATGATATGAAAACGCCTAAGTATGTGTTTGGATTTCTGATGTGCTCTTGGTTCCTTTGCTTGAGCAATAGCACCATTATTATCGCAATAAAGGTCTATTGGATTAGCAATACTAGGAACCACTTCAAGTTCAGTAATGAACTTCTTAATCCAAACAGCTTCTTTTGCAGCATCTGATGCAGCAATATACTCAGCTTCCGTTGTAGAATCAGCGGTTGTACTCTGCTTGGAACTCTTCCAGCTTACAGCTCCACCATTTAACATAAACACAAAACCCGATTGCGATCGACTATCATCTTTGTCGGTTTGGAAGCTTGCATCTGTGTAAGCATTTACCACGAGATCATCTTCCATTCCTCCATAGACCAAAAACGAATCTTTAGTTCTTCTCAAGTACTTAAGAATCGCTTTTACAGCCATCCAGTGATTTTCACCGGGGTCGGATTGGTATCTACTTGTCATGCTTAAAGCATAAGATACATCCGGCCTAGTACAAATCATGGCATACATGATGGACCCAATTGCCGAAGCATATGGAACATCATTCATTTTCTCACGCTCATCTTTTGTCTTAGGACATTGAGTTTTGCTTAGAGAAACTCCATGTAACACTGGTAAGGTGCCTCTCTTAGAATTTTCCATACGGAATCTTCTAATGACCTTGTCAATGTATGTACTTTGGCTTAAACCAAGTAGCCTCCTTGATCTATCTCTATAGATCTTAATGCCAAGTATATATGCGGCTTCACCCATATCTTTCATTGCGAAGCATTTCCTAACCAAGTCTTCACGGACTGAAGTGTAGGAATATCGTTTCTAATGAGTAATATGTCATCCACGTATAAAATAAGGAATAGCACTATGCTCCCACTAATCTTCTTGTATACACAAGGCTCATCTTCGTTCTTGATGAAACCAAACTCTTTGACCGATTCATCAAAACGGAGATTCCAACTCCTGGAAGCTTGCTTCAATCCATAGATGGATCTCTGCAATTTGCATACCTTAGAATCTTGTTCAAAACCTTCTGGTTGTGTCATATACACATCCTCTTGCAGTTTTCCATTTAGGAAAGCGGTTTTGACATCCATTTGTCATATTTCATAGTCATGATATGCGGCAATGGCAAACAAAATTCTTATAGACTTGATCATTGCTACGAGTGAAAAGGTTTCATCATAGTCGATACCATGAACTTGCCTATAACCCTTTGTTACAAGTCTAGCTTTGTAAGTATGCACCTTCCCATCCATGTCAGTCTTCTTCTTGAAGACCCATTTGCATCCTATGGTTTTTACACCTTCGGGCGCATCAATCAAGCTCCAAACTTGATTTGTCTTGCATGGATTGCAATTCAGATTCCATGGCTCCAAGCCACTTATCCGAATCAGGAGAAGACATCGCCTCTTGGTAGGTTGATGGTTCATCATTCTCAATAATTTCCACCTCATTACTATCCGTTACGAGAAATCCATATCTCTCGGGCTCGGATCGTAACCTACTAGATCTGCGAGTCGCTTGTGTATTTTGAACAGGTTCCACAACTCCTTGTGGTTCTTGTTCCACTATTGGTTCAATGTTATTTTCTGGGTTTCGAATTTTTTCAAGATTTATTTTACTCCCACTGATTTCTTTGGAGAGAAACTCTTTCTCTAGAAAGACACCAGTTCGGGCAACAAACACTTTGTTGTCCTCTCGGTTGTAAAAGTAATATCCTCTTGTTTCCTTTGGATATCCCACGAAAATACATTTGTCAGATTTGTGTGCAAGTTTGTCAGAGACAAGTCTTTTGACATAGGCTTCGCAACCCCAAATCTTCATGAAAGATAAACAAGTTTTCTTTCCGCTCCACATCTCATATGGAGTCTTTTGAACCGATTTAGTTGGAACACGATTTAGTGTGAATGCAGCGGTTTCTAGAGCATAACCCCAAAAGGATATTGGAAGATCAACTTGACTCATCATTGATCGAACCATGTCTAACAAAGTCCGATTTCTCCTCTCGGACACACCATTCCATTGTGGTGTTCCGGGTGGAGTCAATTGTGAAACTATTCCACAATTCTTTAGATGATCATCAAATTCATGACTCAAGTACTCTCCACCTCGATCTGATCGAAGTGCCTTTGTTGGGAATATGCCTTTGAATCAATGCCTATTGGTTAAGGATATGTCCGCGACAAGTTGAGTAATTCTTTGGACTTGAATTGAAAAAAAAGGAAATCGTTTTGTTACAAGTGTTAAGGTTTATTGGTTTAATTAGGTTTCTTATTGCTACAAGGAATTGTTCAAGAATTAGGAAAACCGTTTCCTAATGAGAATAGAATTACTTTGTACATAAGAAATAGGATTCCAATTACATTGTACACAAGGAATGTGATTCCTTCTCCTTTTGGGTTTCTAGTATTTATGTCTATAAATACTAACCCCTCCCCTAGCATTATTTTTGCCGGTCATCTTTGAGAGTTACAAGTAGAGATCTAGGATTTAGGTTGACGGAATTATTTGCCTAAATAATTCGTGCAACTAAATTAGAGAGATTGTCTTTTGTAATTGTTCATTGAAAGTAATATATTCTCCCTCCGCCCGTGGACGTAGCCAAATTGGTGAACCACGTAAATTCTTGTGTTGTGATTGATTATTTCTTTTGATCATCGTTCTTTTATATATTTTGCTCTAACAAGTGGCACCAGAGCTTGGTTGAAAAGGAGAATTAGCATCGACGGAAGAGGTCCAAGATCGAAGAAAAACAAATTAGCAGTTTTTGGTCCGTTTTTATTCAGCGCAGCTGTGAAGAAAAAGGCGTAGCGCGTTCGTTCACCGTTGGATCGGGTTGATTTTTGGCGTGTAGCTTCGGGACTCATAGGTCTTAAATCTGAACGGTGGAGATCGTATTTAGAGCTCTGTAGCGTCGGGAAATTAATCCGGACAGAAGCTGTAGTGGGTTTTGTCTTCGATTGTAAGCGTTCTTGTTGCGATTTCTTTTGTTGGTGTTGGTTGGTTAGAGATCTAGGGATTCCGCTGCAAAGAAGAAGATGGGTCAAGGATCTGAATCATCAATCGACAAGTTCAATGGGAAGAATAACTTTACTTTATGGCAAGTAAAGATGAAGGCTCTATTGAGAGACAAAGGATTGTGGGTCCCAGTGGCTATGGCGATAAAGATCGGAAGGATTCTAACGGAAAGGCCATCTCTACGAGTAATACTCCGGCTGGAGTATCGGATGCGGAGAAGAAGAAAGCAGCAGAGAAGGAAGCGGCAGATTTGGTGGATCTATATGAGAGGGCTCATTCAAAAATCATTAGAGGTTTGGATGATGAAGTTCTAGTCACATACCAGATTTGGATTCCGGTGGTGCTTTGTGGTTGTTGTTGGAAGACATGTTCTTGACTAAGACATTGACCAACAAGCTCTATTTAAAGCAAAAGATGTTTACGGTACGAATGGTGGAAGGTACGCCTATAGATGACCATCTAGATAGGTTTACTTCTATATTGCATGATTTGCGTAATATAGATGCCAAGATTGAGGACGAGGATGCTGCGTTGATGCTTCTTGTGTCGCTACCTTTATCATATGAGCACTTTGTGGATTCGTGTTTGCATGGTAAAGAAACAATAGCTCTTGAGGACGTGAAGGCTTCGCTCAAGACAAGAGAACTGCGACGAAAGGTAAGCAGAGGAGAGACAGACAGTCAACCTGCAGGGTTAGCTGCAGAGGGCAGAAAAGGATCAAGCAAGAAGAAGAATGTTCAAAAATCTTCTAGCAAGAAAGGTCCGAAACCTGAGGATGTTTGTAGGTTCTGCGGAAGGAAGGGTCATTGGAAGAATGAATGTCCAAGAAAGAAGCAAGAAGAAGATCTTAGTCAAGATGAGGCGGATGTTGCTGCGGGAGGTAGTGACAGTGATTATGCTCTAATAGTGGAAGAAGGCTCATGGCGCGGTGATGAGTGGCTTCTAGATCCAAAGGTGGAGCAATGCGAGATAGTTGAGGAGAAGGTGGAGCCTATTTTTACCAAGGGTAGTAGATGGGCAGACGATCCTGAGCTACAAGATGACTATCCGCAGAAGGAGTTGATACAATTCATCTCGGTGGGCGAGTTCAAGTGCCGAATGAACTCGCCAAGCACGAAAAATTATTAGTCGCCCGGAAGGGGCGGTGCTCTAGATAGGCGGTCTAGAGGTACTAAGGAATGCTAGGCTTAGCATATCGTCCGGTTGCTTGGGAGGAGCAAGTTTGTCCGGCGTGACAAAGGGTGCTTGAGGTAAAGCACAAGTTTACATTCTATTCGCCTTTAAATGAGTGGGTTCGAAGCTCTCTGAACTAGTTCGAAGCTCATCATTGGATTGGGATTGAGAAGGTAATCGAGACAAGATACAATCTGGGGATTTAAGGTGTAGTCTATTCGAAGTACTAGAAGTAGATACACAAAGTTCAGTCGGCAAAGGGGATACTTAAATTCTAGAGGTGTACGGTCTCAAGTGTTCGGCGAAACACTATGTTGATGGTCTAGAAGACTTTCTGAGACATCAATGCTAGTTTCTTGGCTCTCATCGGCATTCTGGAGAGGTCGAAGATTCAGGATAAGTAAGAGCACATGTTAGTGGAGTTTTGTAGTGGTTCGTGCAGACTTCGCTAATCGTGCAGTTCATGTGCAATTTCCGTTTGTGCAGATGCTTATGGTGCTCAACGTTGTGGTGGAGGTTCTAAGTGGTTTAGAAATTCATTGCACAAGTTGAGAAGATGGTTTGCTTGACTAAGTAAACATGGTTGTTCTTGAGTGAACAAAGATGGGTCTTGACAAAGACAAAGGCGGTGGAGGAGGTGGAAAGATATGTTTGGAAGCGGAAGACTCAACTCAAGGTGGAGTTGGGGTCAGTTCGTGGATATAAATTATGGTTCGGGGAGATTCAAAGTCAATGTGAAGATTGTTGGGAATATGCCTTTGAATCAATGCCTATTGGTTAAGGATATGTCCGCGACAAGTTGAGTAATTCTTTGGACTTGAATTGAAAAAAAAAGGAAATCGTTTTGTTACAAGTATTAAGGTTTATTGGTTTAATTAGGTTTCTTATTGCTACAAGGAATTGTTCAAGAATTAGGAAAACCGTTTCCTAATGAGAATAGAATTACTTTGTACATAAGAAATAGGATTCCAATTACATTGTACACAAGGAATGTGATTCCTTCTCCTTTTGGGTTTCTAGTATTTATGCCTATAAATACTAACCCCTCCCCTAGCATTATTTTTGCCGGTCATCTTTGAGAGTTACAAGTAGAGATCTAGGATTTAGGTTGACGGAATTATTTGCCTAAATAATTCGTGCAACTAAATTAGAGAGATTGTCTTTTGTAATTGTTCATTGAAAGTAATATATTCTCCCTCCGCCCGTGGACGTAGCCAAATTGGTGAAGCACGTAAATTCTTGTGTTGTGATTGATTATTTATTTTGATCATCGTTCTTTTATATATTTTGCTCTAACAGCCTTAATACTTTTACCAAGTTGTTTTTCTACTTCATTTAGAAATATTCTAAATATCTCAAATGCTTCACTTTTATTGTAATAACCGGATTTTTTTTTTTAATTTATTTTATTTTCGGTTTTGTTAAACTAATTAAATGATAATTAGAGTTATAAGGTAATTGAAAGAAGTGGGCCCAAGGAATTTGGATTGGCCCGAAGTTGTATGAGTAAACCCAACCCAAGTAAGAATCAATCCAAAGTATAAATTAATGAGTTAGTCAACTTAGGAATTCTTTATTATCATTAACTCAAAAAAAAAAAAAAAAGAGGAAAACAAACCCTAGTTCCACCCCATAGCCGCCGGCCGAACCTAGGAGGAAGGAGAAGAGATTTTCCGGCCATTGTTTTGGAGATACAATCCGATCATTCTCAAGGTAATGCTAAATCCTACTCTCCAAAATTTATTTCATTGGATTTGGATGTTTAAAACATAAGTTATGCATGTTTTAAGAATACAAGTATTAGGGTTTGCATGCTAGGGATTTATGATAAAATTTTAAAGGTTAATGAAGTTGATCTAAATACTATGGAAAAAAATATAGTAATCTTGATACTAGTTTATTTTTAAGATTGATTTTATAATCTTGAATTGAATTGATTTATATTATGCAATGCTTGGGAATTGAACATATAAATCATTGAGGTTGAATTGGGTTTATCAAAAGAAGAAAAATATGGATTTCCCTCCTTGAACATGCTTCGGCCGAATGGCCCTAAGCCATGGAAAATTGATTTTGTTGATTTAAATGATCCTCGTTAAGTGTATTGTAAATAATATTGATGTTTGGGAATTTAGAAAAATTTAAAAAAGTAGAAAAACTGATCAAAATCAAAGGATCTTGATGAAGTATGATTCGGCAATAATGACCTAACTTGGGTGTTGATTCTTAATTAAGGATGTTAAGAATTGGGACGGAAAGTTAGTGATTTCGTTAAGTTATAATGAAAAGGAACGAAATCTTTAAAAGAATCGTTAAAAGTTAGAAAACTAACTTGAGGAAATAGAATAAGTACTTGGAAGACCTTGAAAGTTAAAAAGTTAACGAGAAAGGAAAAGATTAGAAATTTCAGTTAGTTTCCTAACGGACAAGGACTAAACTGAAAAGAATTAAAGTTAGAAGAAAGAAAAAGGGAAACTTTGAAGTTGGAGGGGCCTAAGTGATTAAAAAGAGAAACTTAGGGGACCTTATGAACAAAACCAAAGTCCAAGGACCTTTTTGTAATTAAAGGAAAGTTGAAGGACTAAATTGTAATTAATCCAAAGTTAAAGGACCAAGTTACAATTAAACTAAAGTCAAGGGACCTCCCTGCAATTAATCCAAAGTGGAAGGACTAAATTGCAATTGAATTAAAGAGGAAGGACTAATCTGCAATTAATCCAAAGTTGAAGGACTAAATTGCAATTAAACCAAAGTTGAGGGACCAAATTGTAATTAACCCAAAGTCAGAGGACTTAATTGCAATTATATAAAGTTAAAGGACTGACTCGTAAATCAAAGTCATAAACTTAAACGTAAGAAAAGAAGTAATGAAGTAAAGAAGTTAAAACGCATCTCTCAGTTAACTAAGTAGAAAGAGTTAACAATGTAGAGAGTACTAAAGTAAATTACTCCGTGCCTTGTAGATTTGCACAGAGGGGAGATTGCGAGGAAAAGCAATTCAGGTAAGGGATTACGTTCCTTACAGTATTTGAACTCCTGTTTATTGGAATTCTGTATCTTTCTAAAGTTAGCTATCAGTATGGCATGATAGTATTTGAATGAACTCTGCGTTATTGAACGTTCCTTGAAAGAATCTATACTTAGTGATGTCCCCATCGATCTACTAAGTATCGAAGTTTGAAACTTGTATCACATACTTGTACCATGGTATGTTCTCATTTTAACTTATAAGTTAACCACTTACTCGTTAAGGCATCCAATGTCCAGTTAGAAAAGACATTGACGGACAGTCCAGTTAGAAAAGACTCGTCCTTAAACTAGGGATTGCATGAGTGATCACATGCCTTCTCTCAGGAATTGTCTGATTACAAGGATGATTCTAGACCCCGAGCATATGTGTGTGGATACCATATATGTTACGACCCACACTATTGACTGAAGAAGCTAGGTGTATGAATTGTACCTTTGGCATTGAGGTTATAATGTACGTTACCAAGGAATTGACGGAACTTGAATGAATCCCTTTGGATTGTAGTGCCATAATCCTTTGGAAGGAAAAATCTTAAAAAGTAATAAGACTGTATTGTTCTGCAGTCTTGAATCCAAAAGTAACTGAACCTATCTTTGCAAAAGTTATTCAAAGTATTCGTTCTGGTCGTCTCTCCTTAGAAACCGGAGAGGCCACGTATGAACTTACTGAGCATTCGTTCGCTCATCCCTTCTCTATAAATTTTGTTTTCAGGATTTAAGTAGAAGGACAAGACAAGGAAAGCAGCCGTAAGAAGACGGTGGATTGAAGATTCTTAATTTAGTAGTTTTAAGTACATTTATTTTGATGTAAGTTGAAGTACATTAATGGTTAGGATTGTTACCTACCAAGACAAGTTTAAGTTACGCTTCCGCTATTGTGTTGAATTTATGGTTAAATAAGGGGCCGTTGTGAACCCTAATTTGAAGTATTTATTATTGTTATTTATGGATATTTAATGCCATTAAATGCTCAGATATTATAAGAAAATTCGGGGTGTTACATTTATGTTTCATTAGGTAAACATACCCAAATCTACTATAGTCATCAGTGAAGGTTATGAAGTATTGAAATCCTCCCCTAGCATTGCTACTTAATGGTCCGCATACATCGGAATGTATCAACCCCAATAATTCGCTTGCCCTTTCACCTAGCTTGGTAAAAGGTGTCTTAGTCATTTTTCCAAGAAGACACGACTCACAAGTATCATATGACCCAAGGTCACATGAACCCAAAAGACCGTCCCCATGGAGTTTTGAGATACGCTTCTCATTAATATGACCAAGACGGCAATGCCACAAATAAGAATGATTTACATCATTAGGTTTAGATTTCTTATTTATATGATAGACATTTTCATTATTTTCATTCTTGACATCCAAGACATAAAGGCCATTAAATGAATTAGCAATACCATAAAGCACATCATTTAAATAAATAGAAAATTTCTTATTCTCAACAAGAAACTTAAAACCTTCATTATCCAAACAAGAAATTGAAATAATATTTCTACTTAAATCCGGAACATAATAACAATTGTTCAAAACAAGAATTAATCTGGAAGGTAAAGTGACTTCATAAGTCCCTACGGCTAATGTAGCAACTCTTGCTCCATTCCCCACACGTAGGTCTACTTCACCCTCTTTAAGTAGTCTCCTATTCTTTAGACCCTGCACATTTAAACAAATGTGAGAACCACATCTGGTATCCAATACCCAAGAATCAGTGGTATAAAGGAGAATATCTATCATATAGATACCTGAAGTCGACGCAGCCTTGCTGCTCTTCTTCTTCTTTTGCTCTTTCAAGAAAGCCTTGTAATTACGTTTCCAATGACCAATCTCTTGACAATGGAAACAGATTGCATCATTTTGTGAATCGGGTTTTGCCTCAGAAGCCTTGGCAACCTTTGCCTTGCTTATCTTGGGTTTGACAATTTTCTTACCCTTTCCTTTGGCACTAGCCTTCTTCCCATCATGAACCAAGAGCACGGGAGAACCTTTCTCCGCAATCTTCATCTCCACAGTTTTAAGCATCCCATGCAACTCTGAGAGATTCTTATCCATTCCATGCATGTTATAGTTCATCACAAACTGATTATAACTTTTAGGCAATGAATTAAGAATGAGATCCGTGGCTAGCTCCTATGGGATTGGATAGCCATGTTTCTCAAGGTGCTCTACATAACCTTTCATTTTCAGCATGTGAGGAGTCACTTGTTGCCCTTCATTCATTTTGCAAGTAGTGAATGCAACAATGGTCTTGTACCTCTCTTGCCTAGCTTGCTCTTGAAACATGGCTCTTAACTCCACGCCTATCTCATAGGCTTCCAAATGTTCCAAACTTTGTTGGAGTTTTGAGCACATGGTAGCAAGCATGAGACATCTTACATCTCTAGAATCATTACGGTGTTTCTTGTAACTGTCTCTTTCTGCCCTAGGGGCAGTAGGTTCTGGTTCAGCAGGAAGTGGCCCATCGTGAATGTACAACTTATCTTCTTGCCTTAGAACAATTCTTAGGCAACGGATCCAATCCATAAAGTTAGTACCATTCTCTTGGAGCATATCCTTCTCAAGGATCGATCGCAACGAAATTGATTGAGTGTTAGTAGTCATTATCTACAAATATGCAAAATTTTCAAAATTTAATAAGTACCAATTTTCATTAAAGAAATAAACAGTGTATTTTTCAAACGAAAATACTCCCACTAAATTATATAACATTCTTATACATCCAATGTATAATATAATTTAATTGGGCTAAGATCAAACTTTAATTTAACTTTTGAGTCCACGGAGGCGGACCGCTCAAAACTAAATTAATTAGGTAGACAATCATGTCAATCATATCCCATATGATTCTTAGATTCTTTCATGAGATTCTTTTAGAAATCCAATTTCAAAAGGCATGTTTAATCTCATCTTTTGCCTAGGCCCAAAACTGTTTTGACGCCTTATTAAGTCCAACCATTTTAAACGTATAGGAACCCTTCAATTTAATGCACCTTGCGGAGGCAACCCCACATTGAATTAATGAACCTCATCTTGCTCATACATGAATAAAATCAATGCACCTCGCGGAGGCGAACCCACATCAAAATCACCCATGTATAAACAAGTGTTTTAATCATGGCATGGCAAAAAAAACTTAAAGCTTTCTTTGAAGGTCATCACATATAGCATATATCACATTTATGAGCACATAATATAAACATGTTACGCATCAAGTTTAGCCACTAAATTAATCTCCATTAATTTAAGCATGATATTCATGTGTCATTAGTTTCTCTATAATTATGAGGATGAGACTATTTCAACTTTGGTCATTATCTCCAAATCAAGACAACAAGAAGTGCGGCCGAAACTAAGCCATGAGGCATCCACAATTCCGCACTAATTCAAGAAACCAAGAAAGTAGTCGATGTGGCCGAAACTAAGCAATAGATGGTCTCGATGAACGTAGGTCAATTGCATCCACAATTCCACATGGATCTCCAATCATTGAATCAAGAACTCTGTTTCTTAATTTTAGCAATTATGAACTCTTCATAATTCTAACTTCGTTTTATCTTTGAAACTTGGATTGCGATCAAGTTTGGGAAACACAATCTCGATGAACGCAGATTAGCCATCCAAACCTTGAATCAATATTAGATTCACAAGACTAAAACAAATAGGAAAATCAAACCCCAAGATCCACACCCAAACCAACTACCCAAAACCATTCCAGATCAGCAGGTCTGGACTGGTTCTGTTACTGGTTTTGTTGGACCTCTCGAAAATTTCAAATTCTGATTTCAACAAAAATCAGACAATCTGATCAGAATGTGCGGCCGCCCAAAAATTACTGTGCGATCGCCCAACCTTGGGCGGTCGCCCGGGTAATTTTGTGCGGTCGCACGGTGAGATCAGAGGGTAATTTTTTAGTTCGAAAATTTGTCTCAAAATTGTTTTTCCCCGATTATTAAACCATGATCCAATCAGAATTAATAATCAAACAATTCAGAATCCATCATAATATTTATTGCGATTGAATCATGCGATTAAAGTTGCAAAACAATAAACCACATAAAATCACATAACACATAAACATCATATATCCCAATATTCATATCATGCATGGCACATAAACAATTTATATACACACAACATGATCTAGGTATTGAAATAATCAACATGAACGGGGCTCTGATACCACTGTTGGGTTTCGGAGTAACATGCGCAGCGGAATATAGCATTTAAAATTTATGAAACCCAAAGCCCATAGATCCATTCATATGATTAAATCAAATACAACGATATGAATAGAGGAAAAACTAACCCTTGATGACTTTGAATTTTAGCTTTGTTCTTTGGTGGAGATTTGAAGCTTGATCACAATGAAAGAAAGAACACGAACTTTGAAGATGATGAGCTTCACCCTCTAGCGGTATCCACACCACGAACGAATATCAATGAGCTTCTTGATCTTGGTTGCTAGACCAAAAATTATGAAACACACTTTCACAATTTAATATGACTATATGGAATTTTGTTTGTGTATTATTATGTTCTTCAATCTAAGATGTCTTAGAACAAAATAAACTCTCTCAAACTCTTTGGAGACTTGCACAAAAGTTATGATATGATTCTGGCCGAATTTGGCTGTTTATATACAAGTTAGACCTATTCCAAATAGGAAACTTGTGTCTAAACCCGTCCAAAATTCTTTTTCAAATCAAATAAGGAAACCAGTCCCGACATGGTGTGCGGCCGCCCAAAACCCTTGTGCGGTCGCACATCTATCTGGAAGGTTTTTGGTACATTCTGAGCTAAACTGTGCGGCCGCCCAATCCCTTTTGTGCGGTCGCACACTTTCCCCAAATTTCCCAAATTTCCAAATTCCAATATAGTCCTTATTTAAGATTCGTTCTATTGTGTGTGACCCTCTAGGATTATACTAAGTTGGCAATGGGTTCAAACATGAAACCATAAAATATGATTAGGTTCTAGCAAACCGTCATACCTACCCAAATAGTATAACTAGATACAAGTTCGCATTCCTTTAGAATATGTCATAATCCCTTTGTCCACGATGTCATTGGACACAAGTCATGGTCAATAAGTCAACTTGTTTTTGTTCAATGCTTTCTCGATTCCGAATATGTTGATAATCCAAATGACATTGATCTAATCAATTCATTTGAGTCCGGCCGAACATTTTCATCAACATCATTCCTACGAGAGGCCCAAGCTTGACATCTCTCCGAAGAGGGACAAATCCATTTAGCTTATTACTCTTCCCTACGTGAATCCGATTATGCCAATCATACCATTTATAACTTCCCTGTTAAAGGTAGCATTTGAATATGTCAAACATAATGTTCATCAAGTGGAAGACTATAATAACTTCATGTCTAAGGATTCAAATGACATAACTAATATGAGATATATGTACGACATAGACCATGACATAAATCTCATACAGCGGGTCATGTCCAGTACCTTGTTCCAAACAAGTACCCATAAATCTAACATGATTATCCCATGATCATTTAGCCTTTATACTAGTGCTTAACAAGTACTAGGGACGGAGATTATTATAAGTAAACATGAACAACAATAATAATCAAAACATTTCTTTATTGATATGAAATAAATGATAACAATTACAACGTTTATTAAACGTGCCTAGGGCACCACTACCAACAACTTTGGCACGGGAGGACGTTACAGTGGTAAGAGTTGGGGTTTGTTTTGTAAAGGCTACATTATGTAAATGTAATACCTTTTGGGATGAGTTTCCGTGACTTCATCGTTTTGTAACACCACTATTTTGGATAATGTTGATGTATGTACATTTGTATAAAAGTTTGTAAGCCTTTGGGCTAAGTACTTTCGTTTGTGAAAGAGTTTGTTTGAAAGTTAAATGAAGTCTTTGAACTTCGAGTGTGGATTTTGTTAAACTTTATGAAAGTACATTTCGAAATTTTTTCTAAAAGTGTTTTATAACGCCTTCCACTTGTGTCCCGAGCGTGGGGCCAAGTAGGACCACGAGTTTGGGGCGCTACACGGTCACATGTTGTGGCCGAATTTAAAATGCTTTGTTCCCACCAATTTTGACCTAAAGTATGGCCACATGAGGCGACCACATGACCCCTTCCACCTTTAAAAAGACCATACATGTGGTCACATGAGGCGACCGCATTTAAACTGCTTCTCCATCCATGCATTCGAAAATTGAAGTGGCCACATGGGGCGACCACATTGTAACTTTTTCCAACTTCTATCAAGAACCATCCGAAACATGAATATCTCCGCCCAAGTGATAACCAAACACTAAAATATGACCACACAACCCAGAGAGTGAACCCCAAACCCATTATAGACTGATGTTTATCGACGTTCCCCATAGTAACCCCTATCATCAAAGCGAAGAGCATCCACTACACTTCTTGGAAGTTCCCGCGCCGTGCCATAAACATTTCAACCCTATGCACGTGAGCCGCCACAGCCAATCTATCAGCCACCCCATTAGCCTCACGAAGCACATGTTTAAGCCCATAACCTCGAACCATAGATTCGCAATCGCGCAGCTCATATGTATATTGCCAAGGACCTTGATGCTTCCCTTTTAGAATGTTGACTGCCACAAGAGAATCAGAAAGCACCATGACCGATTGAAGTCCCCAATCTCGACATAAGCTTAGACCATCCCTTAGAGAAAAAATCTCTGCTTGCATGTTTGTGACCATACCATAATACCGAGAAAAGGCACATACAAAACCCCCTCTACAATCCCGCACAATGCCTCCACCAGTACAAATACCGTTAACCGAAGATCCATCCGTATTAAGAGTATAAAAATGAGAATTTGAAGGTTCCCATCTCAAATACCTTATCGGACGAGTCTTGTGCAAAGCTATCTTGAGGCCAAGGTGCTCCAAAATGATACGGTCTTCTCTCCTTGGTGCCCCTTTCGGGACTAAGAAAGAGCACATCTCAAATAGAGAATGCTTGACTCCATCAACAATCTTCGCACTATCCATTATAATCCCATCAAACACCGCCTTACATCTTGCCTTCCAAATCTCCCAGCAAGAAAATAACATAATACCCATTCGAACCAAACCCATTTGTCTGCGTTTCGACTGACCACCACACCAAACATCCCATAAATGTTGCAAATCAGTATAAATATGAGTGAAAGGGAAGAAACATCGAGAGGGAATATGGAATCCAAACAGATTGTGCCATGGCCGACTGCAACAATAGATGAGTCAGTGTTTCCCCTGTGACCATCCCCCGGACAACAAACACATCGAGAGGGAATATGGAATCCACGGGACTCCAACTTAGCATTGATAAACGACTATTTTATAGTCATTTATAATATATTTTACTCTACATTTTATCTTTAATTCCTAGCTTTATTTAATTTATTTAGTCATTTTTTATCTTCATTTACATCTTTTATGTGGATTTTATGCTTGGTATCACTTTGGGGTTGAAACAGGTTTTCTAAGGTCAAAATATGGCTCACATGATGGACCGGAGCAAAAGGGTTGAAGATGGAGCTTTTTGAGAAGGAAAATAAGTAAAAAATCAAAAATTTGGTTAAGCACGACCGTGCTTGCAAAACAGCACGGCCGTGCCATTTATGTCGACAAAAAGTAGCCAAAACCCAATTCCACACGGCCGCTCCATTTTCTACGCTCAACCGTGCCAGAAACCAAGATCCGGTCGGACCTCACCTTGTACCCGGTCGGACCATACCTAGGTGCTCGGCCGAGCACCTCCCTTGACTCGGCCGAGCATGAGCATCAGAAGGCAAAGTTATTTTTTCAAAGGCTTGCTCGGCCGGGCACCCCCTGTTCTTAGATTTTTCCAAAGGGTGCCTTTTCAAGAAGTCATCCGGGAATCAACACCTCTTTTGGCCCCAAGGCCTATAAAAGAAGGCCATTTTAGCCTTAGAAAACATCTAGAATTTATTGTAAGATTACTATAGCAAATTCTTAAGTCCAAATACATTTATTTTCAGCATTTGTGAGAATCAAAAAGAGTGTTCTTAAGGAAAAATTCTGAGTTTGAAGCAATATATAGTAAAGTTTATTTTCAGCCTTTTGTCTTTATTTCCCAATTTGAATAAGTATCTCTCATCTCTTCTTATTTATATATTTCTTATTCATATTGTGTCATAGCAATGGCTAGTGAGTAATCCTCCTTTTTCTTGGGATTGGATACTCAACTTAATGTGTTCATTACTTTAATTCATACTCTTATTTCCTTCTCTTCATCTTATTAAACAATCTCTTCATATTGTACTCAAAACGCCTACAACCATGACGAGCTCCATGTTTTGTATGAATCTTAGTTAATCGAGAGAAGTACCTAGCGTAGAATCTCGATTAACGGAACCATAAGAAGCGACTGGGTTTCTATTAATCACGAGAGTAGATTAATGGCCTAGGGGTGCTCCTTGAGTGGAAAGTACATGGATTTTCATAAACATTAGTGGATTCTTACTAATTATGAGCCATCGAGAGATAGGACATAATTAGTATTAGAATACAAATACTACTTGCTTGATCGTGAGAAGTAGTATAGGCCTAATGTACCACCCTTGTTTTAAAATGAATCTTCAAATCTAAAGAGCATGATTAATTATGAGCACATGAATGTTTGAGTCCCAATCCCGGGACTTTCAACATAAGAAGTTTTAATCCAAAGATAGAGTAGTTGCAATTTATTTCTAGATCGTGACAAACCATTATTTCCCCAATCAACTTTTATTTATCTTTTCATAATAAGCAAATATTTCCTAAAGTAACTTTGTCTCCGTGGGATTGACCCGTACTTGCACATTACTATATTACAATAACCCGTGCACTTGCGGTTTATAAACTAAGCCTCTCGTTTTAGGCCCAACAAGCATCAACCGGCAGACCATCATGCATGACCTTCCACCAGAAGCCACTAACCTTTGTTGGAATATTGGGATGCCAAATTTTAGCACCCCATTCCACCAAAGGACTCCTAACTCTCACATGCTCCCACCAAGCAGCAGTCTCAAATACCCCATATTTTGTCAAAGTAAAAACCACTTTGTTAGGAACATCACCAACAATACGTACCCTCCTAGCAGAGTCATGTAGCTCCTCCGGAATAAATGGAACGAGGTCATCAAGGATAGGGATACCATCACGCACCAAAAGATTGTGATCTTCGGGTCTAGGACCCCCAATCCGAGCCCCACACCAATTGTCTACCCAAAATTTCACCTCCCCTCTGCCAATCACCCATCTGCTACAGTTGTCTAATTGATCCAGCACATTCGCAGCTGCTTGCCACACATGGGAGCTAGAGGCCGCCACTTACCCACCATAATGTACCTCGACCATAGAGAATCCCCTCTAGTGGCCGTCCAAGCAAGCTTTGCCAACATCGCCTTATTCATGTCCTCTAAATGCCGAATGCCCAAACCACCTTCCTGGATAGGTTTACACACCTCATCCCAAGCAACCCAATGAGCACGTTTCTCCCCGCCACTACTCCATAGAAAATTGGCCATAATACTCTTGTTATGGTTAACACAAACGAACTTTGACTAAACATTGATGTCGATCTAAATCTTATCATCCTAATAAAATTTTAAAAATTATAATTGACAAATAATTAATTAAGTGATTTACCAATAACAATTTTTATTTTGTGATCTCAAAATAGACACCAATATTTGGTTAAAGTTCATTTATATTGATCATAAAAAATCAAAATGAGACAAATTTCACGGGATAGAGGGAGTATAAAGTTTGATTTGTCAATTGTCATATTCCCTCCGTCCCATAACTATATGGACAAATTTCCATTTTGAACGTCCCATTAATAGTTAAATTTTTCTAAAATGGCAAAGAAGCTTTCCTTTTCTCGACCTTATTCTCTCTCTTACTTTACTTTTGTACTCACAACACCAATCAAACTACTATTCTCTACACCACTTTCTCTCTCCTACTTCACTTTCCACACTCACAACAACTACCCACTAATAAAGTCTGAGGTTCAATCCCAAAACCAATTGACAATGGGAGTAGTAGTCCAGGATCTTTATATAGTCAATGCTTGGCTAGTTAATTCCCGATATGTGATAATTGTCTCTAACACCCACTACTCCCTCCGTCCCATACTTATTGCTACCAATTAAGAGGGCACAGATATTAAGAAAATATGTTGGAAAAGTAAGTATTGTGAGTGATAGGATAGAGAAAATAAGTTAGTGGATAGTTGTTACGAGTGGATATGAGTGAGAAAAGCAAACATTTTGGGTAAGTAGCATGGAACGCCCAAAATGGAAATAAGTAGTGATAAGTATGGAGTACTATTTATCCATTAATTCACGTGCACAACTCATATTATCTACATGATTATGGTACGGAGGGAGTATGTTTTTTTTTAGAATTGGGTAATAAACTTACAAGGATCGGTGGCGGCGGCAGGAAGAGCTATGTCGGAAGGACAGTCGCCGGTATTACGGAAGTTGAGATCAAGAGCATAAGAAGCATGGGCGAGGATAGTGTCGGGATCGAAACATGAACCTCCTGGTTGTATTTCTTTGCAGTCATATTTAGAGCATGCAAAATCCAAAAAACCTTGTAACTTATCTGCTGCTGCATTAAACTTTGCTACGCACCAATTTGCTTCCTGCAGTCTCAACATCATTACATAGTCAACAACAACTAATGTGTGGCCTTAAATATATGTACTCTTCTGTCCCTCATTAATAATTTTTAGTTTTTTCAAAAAAAAAAAAAAAAAAAAAATCAATTTTTTGCAAATTCTTGGTTAAAGTATGATGAAGTTAACATTTTTTTCTTAGACTTCGTATATTAAAGAGGGACGGAGGGAGTATACAAGTAAAAATAACTCTAATTCACACAAATTAAAAATATAATTAAAATGGTATAATTCTGTCGATTTTTATAAGAAAATGTGATATAATTACTTATATATTTTTATATTAAATGTCTAACAAATGTGAAATTATTTTAAAAAATTAATAATCAATTAGGATTTTTTTTCATATGTATAAAAGAGTATCACATAGAGTTGTATTTAGTTATATTTAAAGTGAAAGTTTTGCTTATATCTGCTAAGCCAAACCATTTTTTTTTTATTTTTTTTTTCTTATACTTGACGGGGGTTCTATAATCATTATGGCTACTCAAGATTTTGTCAAAATCTTGTACTCCCTCTGAATGATAGTCCCCCCAATTTTCATGGGTTTTACGAAAGAACTTTGAGTAATAATTAAGGCTACTTTTAATTATTCTAATGAAATTTTTGAAATTGTTCTTGATACACCATTATAAATACTATTAATATCAATTTTTAGATTCACATTAACATAATTATAGGTAGCTTTTATAATTACTCAAAGTTCCCTCGTAGTAACAACGAAAAAAGGGGACTATCTTCTGGGATGGAGGGAGTATTATTTTAAATCAAAATCTTGTGTATTTTATTTTTATTAAAGGAAAAGCCTTTATTTTATTTATCATTGACATTAGATTGTTAGATCACTATCTTACAATCTTGACGACAAACTAACAATTTTAATGTAGCCTGTTTGGCGGTTTCATGTGATATTTTTTTTTTGAAAGTTTGTATCATATCATTTTAAGGTAATTGCCATCGTGTTACAAGCTCCTATGAAGACGTCCCCGCGCCATCTGGTACCCCCTACATAAGGGGTACCCTCTATGGGGCTTGAAGGATAAGGAGGAAGGATAAAGGTTCTCCACGTGCTCCCTACGGGAGTCGAACCTGAGACTTCTGCAAAGAGAGGACTCTATCCTTCCACCAGATACCATTGAGCTATAAGCTCATCGGTGGCGGTTTCATGTGTTGGAAATTGGTCTAGTTTATTGGGTTTGACCAATATTTGACCAATTTTAATTATTGATTCCATTTTATAAAAATGGAAATTAGTTGCAAATTAGTAATCTACATTCGGAGTAGATTAACGTGATGTATTTATTTTCTCAAAACCAATTTTGGGTAAATGAGAAATTAATTGTTTAAAGTGTGCAACTAATATGGGTTTATGAAGAGTTGGAAAGGTGGAAAGCCATTATCCCACATTGGTTGGAAAATGAAAAAGATGAGAGTATTTAATATAGCTCATCTAAGAAGGTTCCAATCAAGTGTGGACTTGGGCTTCCAAGCTAAGTGGGCATTTGGGCTATCCATGCAAGCTAGTGGGTAAATAGGCTAATTTTGGGCAAGCCCAAAATGGACCTATGACCCGCGAAGCGACGGAATGGGCGGTTTAGGGCGCACTTTGCACTTTGCAAGTATGCATCGGTCGCTGTGGAGCTTAAATTTTTGGCTACGGTGGGCTCGGTAGTGGATCAACCCAGTGTGGGCTTGGGCCGGCTGGTTCGGTTTGGGCTTGCGGGTTCTGGGCGGTCCGGTTCGGTCGAACAGATGCTTCCAGAAGGTTCCTGGGCGGATGGGTCGCGCTGGTTCGGATGTAACCGCCGGGCCGACCCGCGTCCCTTCTAGCGGGCGGGTCGGAGATCATGGGTCGATCCAGGCGATCTCTACCATCCATCAGAATCTGATCCAAGGGCCAGAAATCCACCAGTCACCATTTGTGACTATTCCCAAAAGGCTCCTCACCTCTTTACAATCTATATAAAGGACCCCCTTCCCTCATTTCATTTCATCCAGTAATCAAAGCATTCTCATATTCTCTAGAGCATCCAAGTGAAGTTTGTCTTTGCATTTCAAGTCCAGAAGATCTCGAGTATTCAGTAGTTCGCCCGAAGGTTTCAGAATCATTGTGCTACGTTCTGAAATTCTGAAAGTCGTTGTATCTTGAAGACAATTGCCGTAGTCCGTAAGAACTTATATACGGGGCAATATTGTCTTACGGAGAAAGAGTCCAACTCTTGCCTCGACTTATTTTGTGGAAATAATTTTTCGTTCCCGTTTTATTTATTTTAAAGCCATATTTTCTAAATACACCCTCACCATCCAACAATCGTAAGACAATATTTTGTATTTAAAATAATGGCTCGTGATTCAGGCTCTGAAATCTCTGCTCCGCATTACCCAGCTCTTGGAAACAGTGTGGAAAAATTCGAAGGCGCGAATTTCAAGAAATGGAAACAGAGCATGTTGATGTTCTTAACTACCCTCTGCCTACAAAGTTTCCTAACAGAAGACTCCCCGGCCATTCCAGATGAAGATCCAGATCCGCAAAGGCGGATGACCAAGAAAGCATGGGATCATAGTGATCTCATATGTAGAATGTACATTCTGAATGGGCTAGATGATGCCATATTCAGAAAGTATTATTTCATGGAGACAGCCAAAGAATTATCGAATTCTTTGGAACGGGCCTATAATGGCAAGAAATCCAGCTTCAAGAATTGCTTCAACTGTGGCAATCCCGGACACCGTGCAAGAAACTGTCAGATTCCAAGATGGGGAATGGACAACAGGAATCAAGTCAACATCACTAAAAAGTTGAACAAGCTTGATCTTAAAGCTATGGTGTGTGAAGCCAATCCAAAGAAGCCGGATGAAAACCGAAGCAAATGGTGGTTAGACACTGGAGCTGCCTGCCATGTATGTGCTGATAAAGAGTGCTTCTCATCATACACTCCTGTTAGAGGAAGTAAAGTGAACATGGGAAACTCTTCTACTTCCAATATCGAAGGATTTGGAAAGGTGGTACTGAAGATGCACTACTGTGAATTGACGCTCAAGGATGTACTGCATGTCCCAAACATCCGCATGAACCTTGTGTCAGGCTCCTTATTGGTCAAAGATGGTTTTAGACTAGTTTTTGAAAATAATATGTATGCTATAACTAAAGGTAGTCAATTCATGGGAAATGGAAGCCTTGAAGAAGGGCTCTTTAGAATGAATGTAATAAACGTGTTCCGCCCATAGGCGAAGAATAAAGATATCGTTGCTTATTTGTCTAAGTGTTCTAATTTATGGAATGATAGATTAGTACATGTGAATTTAAATTCATTACGAAGGCTAGTAAATTTAAATTTACTTCCTAAAATGGAATTTAATAAAGAAAATAAGTGTGAAGTATGTGTGGAAGCTAAAATGACAAAGTCACCCTTCCCTACAGTTGAAAGAAGTACAACACCTCTAGAGATGGTCCATACGGACATTTGTGATTTAAAACTTGTGCAAACTAGAGGTGGGAAAAAGTACTTTATAACATTTATCGACGATTGCACTAGATACTGTCATGTATATCTTTTGAAAAGCAAAGATGAAGCTTTAGAAGATTTCAAGGGATATAAGAATGAAGTTGAGAATCAACTTAATTTAAAAAATTAAGAAGATTCGAAGTGATAGAGGTGGAGAGTATGTAGCTCCGTTTGAAGATATATGCTGGGACTCTGGCATTGTTCATCAAACGACTGCTCCTTACTCACCTCAATTAACTGGAATCGCTGAAAGAAAAAAAAATAGAACTCTTAAAGAGATGATGAACGCAATGTTGATTAGTTCAGTCTTACCCGACAATATGTGGGGGGAAGCTATCCTTTCAGCTAACCACATTCTCAACAAGTTGCCACACAAGAAAAAGGATAAATCTCCATATGAACTATGGAATGGAAGAAAGCCTTCCTACAATTACCTTAAAGTGTGGGGGTTCCTAGCAAAGGTAGAAATACCTAAACCTAAACAGGTTAGAATAGGACCCAAAACTATTGATTGTATCTTCATTGGATATGCAAACAATAGTAGTGCTTATCGATTCTTGGTGCACAAGTCAGAAATTCCTGATATAAATGCAGGAATGACCATTGAATCAAGGAACGCAGTATTCTTTGAAACTAAGTTTCCTTGTAAGGAAAAGAATGGAGAAAGTTCACAGAAAAGAACTTATGACATTGCTATTGGTTCATCCGTAGAAGATAAAGAACCAAGACGCAGTAAGAGGACGAAGGTAGCCAAGACCTTTGCGCCTGATTTCCTAACTTATATGTTAGATGATGAACCAAGGACATTGCAAGAAGCTTTGTCTAGTCCAGAAGCTCCTCTCTGGAAAGAAGCTATCAATAGTGAGATTGAATCAATTATGCAGAATCATACTTGGGAGATAGTAGATCTTCCTCCAGGTTGTAAACCATTGGGTTGCAAATGGATCTTAAAGAGAAAGTATAAAGCCGATGGGACTATTGATAAATATAAAGCTAGACTAGTAGCTCAAGGGTTCAAACTAAGAGAAGGATATGACGTCTTCGATACATATTCTCCTGTGATAAGGATCACCTCCATTCGTATTCTCATTGCTATCGCAGCTCTAAATAACCTTGAGATACATCAAATGGATGTGAAAACAGCCTTTCTAAATGGAGAATTAGATGAGGAGATTTATATGCAACAACCTGAAAGGTTCGTTGCACATGGACAAGAACATAAAGTGTGCAAACTTGTCAAATCATTGTACGGTCTTAAATAAGCACCAAAACAATGGCATGAGAAGTTTGACCGAACTATGTTGTCCAACGGATTCAAGATAAATGAGTGTGACAAATGTGTATACATTAAGGGCACATCAGATGAATATGTGATAGTATGTTTGTATGTGGATGACATGATAATCATAAGAAGTAATCATGATATAATCATGAAGACTAAGAACATGCTAAAGAAAAACTTTGACATGAAAGATCTGGGTCTAGCAGATGTTATCCTAAGGATAAAGATCTCAAGAATGAGTTATGGAACTGTCTTATCACAATCTCATTACATCGAGAATGTGCTTAAGAAACTTGAAGCTTTTGATTTACCTCCGGCTAAGACTCCGGTAGATCTAAATCTACATTTAGATAAAAATAGAGGTGACCCAGTTTCACAGTTGAAGTATGCTAGAGTTATAGGCAGTCTGATGTATTTGACAAATTGTACACGACCAGACATAGCATACTCCGTAAGTAAACTCAGTAGGTTTACAAGTAATCCAAATAGTGATCATTGGGCAGCACTGACAAGAGTACTAAGGTACTTAAAACACACTATGAGCCATGGATTATATCATACGAGATATCCAGCTGTATTGGAAGGATACAGTGATGCAAATTGGATATCTGACACAAAAGACTCAAAGTCCACAAGTGGTTATGTATTTACCATTGATGGAGGAGCAGTGTCTTGGAAATCCTCCAAACAAACCTGTATAGCTTGATCCATAATGGAATCCGAGTTTATTGCCTTGGACAAGGCCGGAGAGGAAGCCGAGTGGCTAAGAAATTTCCTAGAGGATATTCCGTTCTGGAACAAACCAGTGCCTTCTGTCATGATACATTGCGACAGTATGTCAGCAATAGGAAGAGCAAAAAGTTGTATGTACAACGGAAAGTCGCGACACATACGAAGAAGGCACAACACAGTTAGACAATTGATCTCTAATGGAATAATTTCCATTGATTACGTAAAATCAAAAGAAAATATAGCGGATCCGTTTACGAAAGGTATAAATAGAGATCAAATGTACAACGCAGTAAGGGGAATGGGGTTAAAACCCACACAAACAAAGAATTCCATAGCGGTAACTCAACCATGATGAGTGGAGATCCCACAAACTTGGTTCAATGAGACAACTAAGTTATGGATATTCTAGTTATGCACTTAGAACCCTATATAACCCATTCTCAGAAGCTGTCTGAGTGCGAAAACCCTGCAGACGTGTGGTGAGGGTAAGCATTAAGCTTTTAATGATTCCTATACCTTGAAAAGGTGGAGTATGGCAGGATACTCTTTATAGGAGATCACCTATATAAGTGAGAAGTTTGGCCGCTTCTAAAATGAAACACTTATGAATCCAAGATATGGTCCAGGGCCGAATTGGACACAACGTGAGAACGAAAGATATTAGAATTGTTATCGTGTAAATGCTATTGTCTTGGTTTACATAAAAACGCTGACCAGTTCAAGACATCGCGTTCACTAAGCAGCCAATAAATCCGATAGTATCTTACTAGGGATGGTTCAAAGCCGGAAGCTACCTACCCCGATGCGGTAACAGTTCGTCGGGATTTTCTATAGAATTAGCATTCATGCATTAATTTCATTCATGTGGGGGGATTGTTGGAAATTGGTTATTGGGTTTGACCAATATTTGACCAATTTTAATTATTGATTCCATTTTATAAAAATGGAAATTAGTTGCAAATTAGTAATCTACTTTCGGAGTAGATTAACGTGATGTATTTATTTTCTCAAAACCAATTTCGGGTGAATGAGAAATTAATTGTTTAAAGTGTGCAACTAGTATGGGTTTATGAAGAGTTGGAAAGGTGGAAAGCCATTATCCCACATTGGTTGGAAAATGAAAAAGATGAGAGTATTTAATATAGCTCATCTAAGAAGGTTCCAATCAAGTGTGGACTTGGGCTTCCAAGCTAAGTGGGCCTTTGGGCTATCCATGCAAGCTAGTGGGTAAATAGGCTAATTTTGGGCAAGCCCAAAATGGACCTATGACCCGCGAAGCGGCGTGAAAGGCGGAATGGGCGGTTTAGGGCGCACTTTGCACTTGGTTCGGTCGAACAGGTGCTTCCAGAAGGTTCCTGGGCGGATGGGTCGCGCTGGTTCGGATGTAACCGCCGGGCCGACCCGTGTCCCTTCTAGCGGGCGAGTCGGAGATCTTGGGTCGATCCAGGCGATCTCTACCATCCATCAAAATCTGATCCAAGGGCCAGAAAGCCACCAGTCACCATTTGTGACTATTCCCAAAAGGCTCCTCACCTCTTTACAATCTATATAAAGGACCCCCTTCCCTCATTTCATTTCATCCAGTAATCAAAGCATTCTCATATTCTCTAGAGCATCCAAGTGAAGTCTGTCTTTGCATTTCAAGTCCAGAAGATCTCGAGTATTCAGTAGTTCGCCCGAAGGTTTCAGAATCATTGTGCTACGTTCTGAAATTCTGAAAGTCGTATCTTGGAGACAATTGTCGTAGTCCGTAAGCACTTATATACGGGGCAATATTGTCTTACGGGGAAAGAGTCCAACTCTTGCCTCGACTTATTTTGTGGAAATAATTTTCCGTTCCCGTTTTATTTATTTTAAAGCCATATTTTCTAAATACACCCTCACCATCCAACATCATGTGATGGACTTGTAATTTTACTGGTAAAATGGCAGTTTTGTGTGCTTATTTTACTAAATCAAAAGAAACACCACTAAAAATCTAATAAACATACTATCTTTCGTTAAATGTCCATTTTATTTGAGAAAAATATGAAAATGGACATATATTTTTGGACGAATCTAATCCACACAAACAAGGACTAGAATTGAGAAAGAAAAAAACAAGTAAAAAGTTAATTTCTAGAGTGATTTTAAGTATGAAATTCTTACTTGATTTTGACTATGGCCATTGAATGGGAGTCTTGAACAAGAGCAGAAGACCATGCAGAGAAGGAGAGTTAAAAAGCACAATGTTGCATTGAGTTTATTGCAAAACTGACATGCGTACTTTCATTTATTTTCAATTTGACTCGCAAACTTTGAAAACATCAATGTGGCTTGCGTACTTTCATTTTCAAAATTTTGAGACGACTTTTTAAACACCCGTTAAAAAACATAACGGGACACTCTGTATAAGGGGTGAAAGTGTAAGAAATAAAACTTAAAATCCTAAAATTGCACAATTGCAATCGTCAATTCTAGAATAGCCAGTAGTAAAAAGAAAAAATATAAAAAAAAGCTTTGGCGTGAATTCGGTGACGTCGGCGTACGTTCATCAACCTCCAGATCCACACATCGAACAGAGCTACTGTAAACTTTCCGATCCCGATCAATATACTTACCCCATTGACTCGAAGAAACCGAACGGTTTACTTGATTTCCATCTTCGCCGCTCCGACGGTCGCCGGCGGTCATCGTAAAGCTCCAATAACAAATTTAACACCACTCTAATAAAATTGAAATGCTCAACAGCAGCAAAGCACCGAGAGTTTTAGTTCACGATTCAAGAACATTAAATAATGGATCACACAAAGAAATGTGAAAAATCCCCTGCTCCGACTTTGACCATTAACAAAGGGGGAGCTTGGGAGGGGCTTTAGAGAAGACCGAGATTTGGAAACGTGTTGGATGCTCTGCATATAGTGGGAAGAAAGGATCGGGTCTGGAAAATTGACCGCCCGGTTTTTTTATTTTGGGGGTGGACCTGTTGATTTTTTTCACAAAATCCAGAGAAAAAAATTAGGGTTGTTCTTAAAATAGGAAATGTTGTTTTCTAATTGTACTTTCAAATCCAGAGATTTTTTTTAGGATTTTAAGTTTTATTTCTTACACTTTCACCCCTTATACAGAGTGTCCCGTTATGTTTTTAACGGGTGTTAAAAAAGTCGTCTCAAAATTTTGAAAATGAAAGTACGCAAGCCATATTTGATGTTTCCAAAGTTTGCGAGTCAAATTAAAAATAAATGAAAGTACGCATGTCAGTTTTGCAATAAACTGGATTTTTTTAGTGATTTATAATTGAGTTTGGTTGTTTGCTCCAGTTATGGTTTTATAGTGTTTTAATTAGGAATTAAATATAAATATCGGTTACATTTTTTTTTAATGATATGCATAATCTTCATTCAAGTAACATATGATTTTCATAATTCAGTTTTATAGATTTGCCTAATCTTCTTACTTATGGATTTTTTTTTATTTTTTTTTGAAACGTAATATTTTGTTTGTTTTAAAATGTGTCTTTGTTAAAAGAATATTCTAAAATGAAAGTCCATCATCTCATCACATAATCTCATTTTTAGTGGTAAATTTGATTTCACTTTAATCAATAATTTGTTAATTATACTATAACAATGATTAATTTTTGGGAGGGGCTATTTCCACTACAAAAATTGCTCATCCACTACATTTTTTGTAAATAGACATAAATACCCTTCCATGATTTAGGGAGTTAATGAACTATTTAAGGGTTATGTATTGTTAAGTAAATGTGATTAATTGTGGAAATAAATGTACCTTATTTGTATTAATAATTCTTATATCTGTCATTTGTTAATATTAAAATAACCAAATAACAAACTATCAATTACTTTTCATTATTTCTACAGAAAAAACAATTAGCGTGATATTTTAAAAATATTTATAAAAATTATGGAGTTAGTCAAAATATTATTAAGTATTATAAATATATTATACACAAATGCATTTTAAATATGAATTCACTATTTATTTCAATAGTAATAAATACTTGCATATATTATTCGATATTCAGCATATTAATCCTTAATTTCATCATTATTTGGAAAATAATCTAGTTTAATTCACTTCCTAAATAGAATTACATTATGGAACTTAGCAACATTTAAGACAGTTTTTTATATACTTATCTTACATTTTAAAAGTCTTTTTTTTTTTTTTCTAAATCCACTAATTCTTATCAAAAACAAATTCATTACTGTATTACATCCCGTTGTTATTAAACTTTGACATCATTTGACTTAAAATAAATTTAATTTTATAACAAAAATTAACTTTAAAAACATGTGCATAATTATCATTATTTTTAAGCTTTTCTTCTAGTCGCCAAACAAATTATGTTTAATCATGCTTTACAAAACAATTGTTTCAAGAAATTTTGAAAATATAAATATATTATGAAAGGCTTGTTACTGAAGAAATACATAGAAAAAAAATGACAAAGACGCTAGTGATATGAGTTCAGGTCATCCAATAATAATCATAAATTTCAAAGACACTGCATATACAATTATTATTTTTTTATCAAATGTAAAAAAGTTTTTCATAAAATAAACATTAAATTTGAGATGAATGAAATACTAGTTTTATGTTCATTTGAAGAAACTGAAGAAAAATAATAGATGAGTTAATTTAAGTAGTCGATTTTGAGTAGATACAAAAATCATTATATAATTGAAAATTATTAGAGACTTAATTAAGTTAGTGTTTTGGCTTAATAAATTAATTCAATATATATATATATATATATATATATATATATATATATATATATATATATATATATATATATATATATATATATATATATATATATAAAGTAAGTATTCAAAGGGCCAAAAAGTCAACATACTCATCAATTAACCTAAATTTTAGCACATGTAGTGGATTAGTATAATGTGTAGTGGCAATAGCCACTCCAAAAAGTCCCTTGCTTTTTTGTAAGACCAAAATGCCCTTGCTTTTTTACGATCAATAAGGACAATCATTTTCAAAACTCCCCAAAAAGTCCCTTGTTTTTTTGCAAGACCATATTGCTCTCAAATTTTTTAAATGTAATATCTCAAAATCTACAAGTCGAAAAAATAATTTGAAACCACCGTTTTAACAGTATCATCAAGACAAATCAAGCAAGTACACTCAACATATAATTAAATTTTATAAAAAAAATCATTTTTCACTTGTAAAATATTTTCTCAACTGATTTCACAGTTGTGTGATTTCATAGTTTTGTGATTTCACAGTTGTGTCATTTTTCCATTTTTCACTTGTAAAAATTGATAATTTCATCTCTCAATTTTTACAATAATTATAATAACTGAGAAATGCTTTTCACAGTTGTATGATTTCTCAGTTGTGTGATTTTACAGTTGTGTCATTTTTTCATTTTTCACTTGTAAAAAATGATAAATTCATCTCTCAATTTTTTTACAATTATTATAATGACTGAGAAATGCTTTTCACAGTTGTTCACACATGAATTTTAATATAATAATTGAGACATTCATTTCACAGTTGTTCACACATGAGTATGAGTTTAATAACTGGGACATTCATTTCACAGTTGAAAACATGAATTTAAATATTATAACTAGGACATTTGTTTCTCAATTGCTCACACATGAGTTGAGTGAAATAATAAAAAATTCATCTCTCAATTTTTCACAACTGACACTCATTTTCACAATCAAATAAATTTATTCCGTTGTTTTAAGGTAAATATTTAGTTAATAAATGTAAAGTGACATCACGTGTGAAACGATTGATAACTCAATCTCGTAGTTGTTTAAAGTTAAAAAGCGTATAAATCTTGAGAAATACTCAATAAATCGTATAAATCTTGAGAAATGATAAGATTGTAAAAAAATCTCACAAAATTATTGGAACGGTTTTTGTTAATAAATTATGGTCTTAAAAATACAAAATTCAATAGATAATGACAAATTATTTGTAACCAAAATTTTGTGATTTTTTTAACCCTTAATTTTACTCATATACAGTGTATATCTTTTTAGGCATTACAAAGTTTCTAATACAAGAAGGGGGAGGGGGTTCAAACTCCTGACCTCCTGACCTCCTAGTGGGAAGGCGAGAGCCCATTCCAACTAAGCTACAGCTCATCCAGTGTAAATCTATACTATAACATTGGTGTCTTGTGTGGAACTGTAATTTATTTGTTGTTGGAGTATATGTTAATTAACTCCAACAACAAATAAATTAAAGTACCACACACACAAGCTCAAGTCAAACCATTAAAACCAAATGAAAAATAGATGAAGTGCCGCAGATTGTTGCTGCTAAAGGGTGTGATTACAACTTCCAAGTTTCATTTTTCAAAAAGCCTGCAAGATTTTTTTTCTTTTTTTCTTTCTTTTTTTCAATATATATATATATATATATATATATATATGTATATATATATATATGTATATATATATATATGTATATATATATATTCTCCAAAACAGAATTATACCCCCTCCGTCCCAAAATGATCTTCACGTTTGACTATTCAAACTTTTTAAGGATATGAACACTTGCTTCACTAGCCATGTTGTGTTTATGTACATTTAAGCCTAAATTGTATAAATATGAAGAACTTTTTGGGACAATAAGAAATTATCAAGACTAGAATTAATTGTAAAAGGCATCTTGCTTCTCATTGATCAATCATAAAGTATATATACAAGTATGTAACTTGAAGAGAGGAAAACTATCCTAACCATAGTAGGAGTCTATTACAATAGGAAAGTAAATATATAATTTTAATTAGGAGATTGAGTAGAAGAGTCCGGAATATCTTTACTACCTTTAACATGCTCCCGCAAGATGGACGACCGATGAGTGAGGCCAATCTTGGACAGTAGAAAATCAAAGCGAGCACGAGGAAGAGCCTTGGTCAATGCATCGGCTAACTGGTCATTGCTTGAGATAAAGGAAACTCGTAATGAGTTATCTTGAACCTTTTCCCGAACAAAATGATAATCCAAACCAAGATGTTTCATCCGAGAATGAAAACGTGGGTTGGCTGCAACATACGTGGCCCCTAAATTGTCACAGTAGATGACAGGAGGCGCAGAGGACGAACAACCTAACTCAGTTAACAAATTCTGAACCCAACTTATTTCAGCAGTAGTGGCAGCAACAGCACGATACTCAGCTTCAGTGGAGGAACGTGATAAGGTACGTTGTTTCTTGGAGCTCCAGGAGATTGGGTTCTTCCCCAAATAGACGATATAACCAGTAGTAGAGACAAACGTATCAGAGTCACCGGCCCAATCAGCATCCGTAAAGGCATGCAAGGATAGTGGAGAGTCTCGACAGAGTAAGAGGCCAAGGGTGGTGGTACCAACAAGATAACGTAGAACTCTCTTAAGAGCTGCCCAGTGATCTTCTGTCGGCTTGTGCATAAACTGAGACAGGCGATTGACAGCAAATGATATATCAAGACGGGTCAGAGCCAGATATTGCAGGCTCCCAACAAGTGCCCGATATTCTGATGGATCGGACAATGGTGTGCCTTTGGTAACTGAGAGTGAAGGCTGAGGTGCCATAGGTGTTGGAACAGAATTGGCTTCAGACATTTTGGACCGAGTGAGTAAATCCTGGATGTATTTTTGTTGGCTGAGAAGAATGCCCTTCGAATGTGGAAGAACCTCGACCCCAAGAAAGTAAGACAGAGAGCCAAGGTCCTTGAGATAGAACCGACCAGAGAACTGAGATATAGATGTATTAAGGAGGGTGCTGTTGGATCCGGTGATGATGATATCATCAACGTAGACAAGAAGATAGATGATGCCTGATGAATGAGTAAGAGTGAAGAGAGAAGAGTCAGAGACACATCTTTTGAACCCCAGAGAAAGGAGATAAAAACGAAGTTCATTGTACCAAGCTCGTGGAGCTTGTTTAAGACTGTAAATGGCTTTCTTGAGTTTGCAGACATAGGAAGGATGAGAGGGATTGTCAAAGCCAGGAGGTTGAGCCATATAGACATCTTCGGTGAGAGTACCTTGGAGAAAGGCATTATTGATGTCAACTTGGCGAATAGACCAACCACGGACAGTGGCAAGGGTGAGAATAGTGCGGACGGTGGCTGGTTTAACAACCGGACTGAAGGTCTCAGAGTAATCAAGACCGGGTCGTTGATGAAAACCTTTTGCAACGAGATGGGCTTTGTGTCTATCAACTGACCCATCAGACTTATACTTGGTTCGGAATATCCATTTGCATCCAACAAGGTTTTGAGAGGGGGAGGGAGGTACAAGATCCCATGTATTGCTGTGAATGAGAGCATCAAATTCAAGTTGCATGGCAGCTCTCCATGTGGGGCTTTTGAGAGCTTGAGTGATGTTAGTGGGTTCAGGAGGGGGAAGGAGAGAGGCATGCAGATTAAGTTTGTGTATGGGTTTCTATATGTGATTTTGGGAACGAGTAACGGGTTTGTTGGTGATGGGAGGGGGTGTTAGATGTTGGGGTGGGGAGGAGGAGGGCGGGTTGGATGGAGAGGGTGAGTTGTTTGGGGTTGAGTTAGGAGTCCCGGCCGGGTTAGGATTGGGTCCGGGTGGGTCTGTAAGAGGTGATGTTGGGATTGTGGGAGATCCGGTCGGACCAGACGTGGAGTGAGGGGAATTTTTTTGGTGTGGTGTGGTCCGGAAGAGGGATGGGAAGTAGGAGAGGACACCACTCATCAGGAAGGGAGGAGGGAATTGGTGTTGTGTTTTTGGTGGTGAAGGGAAATTGGTTTTCCACAAAGGTAACATGGCGAGATGTGTAGATTTTGTGGGTGGTAAGGTCAAGACAAAAGTAGGCACTTTGGGTGGGAGAGTACCCTACAAAGACACACGGAGTAGATCAAGAATCGAGCTTGTGAGTTGAGTATGGACGGAGCCAGGGATAGCAAAGACACCCAAAGCTGCGTAACTTGAGGTAATTGGGATGATGATTATGGAGGATAAAATATGGAGACTCAAGGTGGAGAGTGGGGGTGGGCATGCGATTTATAAGATAGCATGCGGTAGTGAATGCGTGAGGCCAATATTTGAGAGGCATAGAGGCATGGGTGAGAAGGGAGAGACCGGATTCAACAATGTGTCGGTGCCGGCGTTCAGAGTATCCATTGTGTTCCGGAGTATGGGGAGGGGAGGTTAGGTGTTGGATGCCATGGGAAGCAAGGAGAGGACGTAGACCAAGGTATTCACCTCCATTATCACTATAGATGGTTTTGATGGAGCGATTGAAGTATTTTTCCACAAGAGGTTTGAAGTGAGAGAAAACAGAGAGAGCATCATTTTTGTTTTTGAGAGGATAGAACCAGATATATTTGGAGAAGTGATCGACGAAGATAATGTAGTATTTGAACCCATCATGAGAGTAAAGAGGGGATGTCCATACATCACTGTAAATAATATCTAGAGGACCAAAAGACTGAATTGTATTAATGTGAAAAGGTAATTTGTGACTCTTATTGCAAGCACATGAATTACAATGAAAATCACGAACTGAAGGAATCTCTAAACTAAAGGTACTGCTAATGTGACGTAAAATAGATGACGAAGGATGTCCTAAACGATGATGTCAATTTAAAGCTGACGACACGGACGCAGAATGAACAGCAGAGCGAATCGGAAGCCATTCATAAACGCCGGAGCTAAGTTGATCGTGGAGGAGGTTTTCCCAGATTGATTGTCCTTCACACAGAAAGAATTTGATGAGAAGGTAATGGAGGCATTATTATCATGACAAAATTTGGAAATTGAAATAATGTTACGAGACAAAGAGGGAACATGAATAACATGATTTAATTTAAAAGAAGAGTAAGGAGTAAGGAGAGAAGTAGAACCAGTGTTGGCAATGTGGAGACCAGATCCATCGCCTATGAATAGTTTTTTCGTTCCGGTGTACGGGCTGTGGAGAGAGAGATTTGCCAAATCATTGGTGGCATGGTGAGTTGCCCCACTATCAAAGAGCCAAGAGGGAGGTGGTGATGGTGAGTGAGTGGCAGTTGCAGCATAGAGACTAGGGTTTGGGCGTGGGTTGTTGTTATTGGGAGAGGGACGATATTGTGGTGGTGGGCGATTGTTTTGTGTTCGAGGTGGGGTTGGTATGGAGATATGGGGATGTTGAGTGCGGAAGGCAGAACATTAGGAGAGGAAGTGTCCTGGTTGGCGACACCATTGACAGATGCCGTGGTAAGGTTGGCGGGTATTGTTGGTGTTAGGGTTGTTGGTGGTGGCTGATTGATATGAGGTGTGTTTATTGTTGTTGGTTGATGGGCGGGAATTGTAGGAGGAGGATGTTGCTCTGGTGGCTGTGTTGACCGAGGCGGGGAAGGGAGAGGCTGTGCGAAGCTTTTGTTTGAGAGAGAGCTCTCTGTTGATGAGTTTTTCCGTGTAACTCATCAAAGGTTATGGTGGTTTCGCGGTTTTGAACGGCTTGGATGACACTTTCAAATTCGGGGTCATTAAGTTGTTCAAGGATGCGATCGATTAAGTCGTCTGGGTCAAGAGGGCGTCCAAGAGCAGTGAGTTGATCGGAGCAGGTCTTCATATCACGCATGTATTCGGTGATGGATCGAGATCCCTTGGTGATATGACGGAGGTGGTCTTTGAGTTGATTGAAGTGGCTCTTGGAGGGGTTTGCATATGTCTTGGCTAGGGTTTTCCAAGCCTCAAGGGTTGTAGAGCATTGGGAGATGAGGGGAACAAGATCGGAGGACAGGGTACCGGCCAAGGCACCAAGAATTAATTTATCTTGGCGAAACCATGTGGTATGGGTGGGGTTTGATACGGTGGTGGTGATGGCAGGGACGGCTTCTGTGGTGTCGGTGGCGGGTTTGGCATCAGTGGTGACCGTGATTTCTTTTGGCGGGGCGGGATGGGTTCCGCCTATGAACTTGAAGAGATCATAACCAAGAAGGGTTGCTTCGATTTGGGTTTTCCAGGCTATATAATTTGTGGAGGTAAGTTTAAGTACGTGAATGAGGGAGACTGCGATGAGGGGGGTGTTTGGGTCGGCGGTGTTTGGGAGGGTAATAATATCTGTGTTCATGGTGGGGCTGTTAGGCCGAACCAGGAAAGAAAGGGAGGCGGCTGTGATGCCGAGGTAGGAGGGATCGAATTAGTCTGATACCATATCAAGACTAGAATTAATTGTAAAAGGCATCTTGCTTCTCATTGATCAATCATAAAGTATATATACAAGTATGTAACTTGAAGAGAAGGAAAACTATCCTAACCATAGTGGGAGTCTATTACAATAGGAAAGTAAATATACAATTTTAATTAGGAGATTGAGTAGAAGATAGGAGATTGAGTAGAAGAGTCCGGAATATCTTTACTACCTTTAACAGAAATGACAAATGAGAAGATCATTTTGGGATGGGACGGAGGGAGTATGCTCCAGTAGCTGAAAACAGAGATGAAACAAGAATTTAAAATCTTGAAATAAATTGATTGAAAGCCAGCAACTGAGCAAAGATTTTAACTCTAATTGAAATGATCAGAAATAAACCAATTCATGATCAAATTTATCCAATACCAGCTACCAGAACCTAAAACTGAATGCAATCCTTCTAAACCCAGCTTAACGACATTCTGTTACTGCTTTCCAAATTTTGTTTGCATTTCTATTATGAAGAGAGGAGAAGCTAAAATAATTGTTCAGAATTAGACGGAAGGAAGAGAGACCCCTACCACAACACTGCTATGATAATCCCTCCGTTATCAAAATAAGTTTTAGATTTTCATTAAGACTAATCTAAGTTATTGCTCAAAGTTGACTCAAGTTTTGGTTAAGAGAAAACTCATCTTTCAGACTTGAACAAGAAAAATACACATGTAAGAGACAAATCATTTTCGTTCGAGCTTCCAAGTTAATGAATACATAAAAGAGTATAATTAAGCGGGCACGCGTAGTTCAGATGATATTTACCTCTTATTATCAATCATCACTAAAGAAAACATCTATGACATGAGCATTCACTAAATCGTGTGCTAATTCCACATTTCAGTAAAGAATGATTCTTGATAATAAAAAGATGAAGAGCCTAGGATACTTACCAACTCTTTCTAGTCTCGCTTCGAGTTTGAACTGACCTTGAAGAAAACTTTGTGTCACTCCCTTAAGGACGAATGAGCCACCTTTTTTAATTTCCAGTGATAACTGCAAGATAAGAAGTTATCATTAAAAAAATTAAAAAAAAGATTAACACAAACTTATAATGGACAATATAAGCAAATAAAGTTGAAATTAATATATTTGCATATGGTTACCTTACTAGATTCAACATCACTCGTGTCATCCAACCTCATTTCAATGTCAATTGTAAGAGATGCAGCACGCAACCGATCTTGAGCACAAATCAAACACTCCACCATCTTGAGCCAAAACATCTTTTGCTATTTAAGAGATAACTGAATATCTATGAGCATTCATATTCCACCATAACAGAATATCAAAGTTCCCAACTTTTTTCTCAACAATTTCATCCAAGAATCTCTCAATTTCCGACTTTCCATCATCATCCACTTCCTCCAAGTGCCTATAATATGCATTACGCATATCTTCTAAGTCATCATCACGCTGAGAATCATTCACTTGTTCCACTTCAATGTCGATTATGATTTTATTTTTTTTATCATTAGGGATCACAATCTTTTTTTTTTTTAATCATTAGGGATCACAATCTAACTTACCATCATACGCACTTAAAGCAATTGACAAGTGAAGTGCATACTTTCATTTGATTGAATTGGCCAATATACAACATATGGTGCCTGAATTCAAATGATTAATCCAACATGTCTACAAGAATTTACCTTCTCTGGAAGTTAAGTCTCCCAATGAAAAAGGCAAACAGAAAGGCAAAAACTATGGGGTATAAAAGAAGAAAAAATGCCACTATAGGCAACTGGTTATGGTGAAATCCAAAATAGTCTTCCAAAAACTTAGCTATTGTTTTGGTTTCCCCAAATACCATGATCTCCTTCTCTACATCTCCAAACTGAGAAGTAAGCATACCGTTAAGTGTCCAAGATGTCGGCATTAGATAATACATCCATAACCACCACTTCGGAATTTGCTGCAAAAAATAAGTAAATTAAAAAAATAAATTAAATCAGTTTAAAATACCCAAACAGGCCATAAGTAACATCGAAAAATGTTTAATTTCATTTTCAATGATGATACTTATATTTTGAACGAAAATCACTATAGCCTAGAGTGTTCGCCAAAGCCCTCAAAAGTTAACCCCGTTATAAGATGGAATTTTTTCTATTACTCAAACTTCCACCCCCTTAAACTTTCACATGGAGGGGAGGAAGTGTGAATAACTAAAGTTTTTCATCCATTATTATCTAACGAGGTTAACTTTTGGGGCTGGCCGAACATTTCCATACAGCTGTACAGTGGTTTTCGTGCAAAACATTAAGTATGATGGTTAGATTGAAAGTCGAGCCAAAGTACTGGTTGAAAATGAAATTAAACGTACATTATTTCAGCATATTTGAAAATTGCAGGTATAGAAAGAAGTTAGATTAATGGCTTACTGGTCGAGTTATGAGAAATCCAGCAAAGAGGTTAAACATTGTGTAGTTGGCAGAAGCTAGGATTGCAGCAACAGGAGCACTTGGTGTTATTGAGACGAGAAGCATTCCCAGATAAGTGAAGTACATCAAGGTGCACATCATTGTGTAGAAGTACCAGAAAACCTTATAAGCCGACCACGAATACCCGATCATTGGATAAGTGATGACCACAAACGCAATTGCCTGGGCCAAGAGATATGGAATCTCTATTGTCACCTACAATATCATATGCACATTTTTCAGTTTGTTGAAAGATAAAATTCCATCTGTTTCTGTCAATCAGTCCATTCAGTGGCGAAGCCACGTTATGAAGAAGGGGGTCACTCGACCCCCTTCAATTTTGGAACGTGTCTTACCACCCTCAAAATTTTAAAAATTGTCTTATTAGTACAGAAAATGATAAATGTATACATTTTGACCCCCTTGATTTTGGATATATTTTGCACTAAATTATTATTTTGACCCCCTTGTATCCTAAATTTGAATAACTCAACTATAATATTTATCCATAAAACAATTTTGACCACTTTTCTCAATATTTCTGGCTTCGTCATTGAGTCCATTCCCTATATTAAGTATTTAGAACTCAGTATGAAATGTGAACATAGATCAAATCAATGTTTAACTTGTGTTTCTTCTGTTTCAGTTGATGAAATTTCATTCACTATAATTACAATAAACATTCATAGTTTTTTTGTGTAGAGAAGTTAGGACTAAACGCAATGCACGTAGAGGAAAAGGTGAGGCGGTGGGGGGGGGGGTGGTGGGGCTACTTGAAGAGAGGATACTTGAGGTATGGTAACAATTATTCAGTAAGCATATACTCCCTACGTCCCATAATTATGTGGACAAAATTCCTTTTTGGGTGTCCCATTGATAGGTTACACTTTCTTAAAATAGCAAAGAATCTTTACTATTCCTCCCACTCATTCTCTCTCCTACTTTACTTTTATACTCACAACACCAATCAACTTACTTTTCCCTACTCCACTTTCTCTCTCCTACTTCACTTTCCACACTCACAACAACTACCGACTACTATTCTTCTCTTAATTCCCGTGCAACACCCATTTTATCCACATAGTTATGTGACGGAGGGAGTATTCTAGAGTAGAAGAAGAAATTCACCTGTAAAATGTTAATGTTAACTTCAAGTGATTCATAAATTATTATCTTTCATTTTGTAAGGATTTAAACTTTTTTCTATTTTCATCAATTTGGACTGAAACAAGTAAAATTACCAACATAACAGCGTTCAAAGGATTCATACCTGTGCAAGCGCATAAGCCCACGAAGCATACATTCCAGAAAATCTTTCACGATAAAGGACAGTTCTCTCTGCTGTAACATATGGTATCGCTGAAGACGAGTTATTTATACCACAAAAGAGCACAGCAGTGAACATGGACCCAAATACATTGAACAAACCCTGTTGATCATGTCTGATAAAAAGGAAATTTAGTTAAGAGTTGAAGCAAGTCTTGCGAATGACTAAAAAGGGCAAACTGAAAGATTATTCCGTCCACTTTTATCTACTCCCTCCGTCCCAAAATAAATAAACTAATCCCAAAATGAATGTCTGGTTTTGGGGAAGTTACTAATTCATCCATCATCAAACAATATATTGTAATTCACACTTACACTCATGATGCAATATGGTGAGATCATTAAGGGTTTTATGTACATATGCCCCTAATGATGCTTAAATCCCAACTTTCTTAAAGCTCACTCAAAGTTAAAATTGGACATTCATTTGGGGACAAAGGGAGTAGTATTTAGCACTGTAATTTTCTTGTGATACTCCCTCTGTCCCGGAATAAATGTCATAGATGACAAGTCAATGTTTTTAAGCTTTTAGTTATGTTTTCTTGATTCCCAAATCTATTATATGGGTAGAGTGACACCAGTTAGACATTTCTTTATCAGACACAGGAAAAAGATCCATAATATATTACCCAATGTAAAAAAATTAAACTGCAGTACCGTGATCGCTGACCATTGAAACAAATCAGTAGTCAAATTTACTCACATTTTCCTCCCTTGATCCCAGAAAAGCACCCCGAAAACGATAGATGAAATGAGCATGTGCAAGGAACGCATCAAAGTATATGAAGGGCTTCTCCAGTATGACAAGTTTTGCTTCCAGAGGCAGCTTTTAAACTGTCCCCAACCATTCTGAGGAAAGCGGGTTGAGAAATACAGCGCTTCCGAACCATGAGGTGGTGTACTCAATGTATCAACAAGGTTCTTGTTATTCCTACAGACAAAAATAACCCCAGAAAGCAGTCAGTAGAAGCCAAAGGGCTAGTTTCATTCCTCATTTTATTTTATTTTTCTATTTCTTTTGAACTAGTACTAGCCATGTTAGGTTGCCAAATAAGGTTCAGCACAAGTGACAATCCATCAAGGCATTAATCATATACTCCCTCCATCCCACCACAAGTGGGACTAACCTTTTGGACACTGAGATTAAAAAAACATTATACTATTAATAGTGGAAGAGAGGTTTTGAGTATGAAAAGTAAAGTAGGAGAGGAAATGAGTAATAGGAATAGTAATTGGATTGTTGTTGTGAGTATGACAAGTAGGTCCCATTGAATAAAAAACTATAAAAAGCTTACCACTTTGAGCAGTCTCAATTGTGGTGAGACGGACCGAAAGGGAAAGAAGTCTCACTTGTTGTGGGACGGAGAGAGTATATCAAACAGTGCTCATGATGTATATGAGGATGAACTTACAGATACAAAGTTGAGCTAGTATATATCTGTGCAAAATCTACACCAAGTTCAGCTTCTGCAGATGTAGAAGTGACCTCTAACATCCATGTTGCTGGATTGTAGTTATCTCTGATCTTTGGAACCCCCAAGATGCTCTGCTATCGTATATTTTAAGTGAGACTACAATTACTGAACTCTTCAATTTTAGATGCAAAAAACTATGACAAACTGACCTCAAAGTACTCGATGACATTACATGAATGACGACCCAACGATCCACCATAGATCATATGTCCACCAGTTTTCAAGAGTATTAACTGCAAAAAGAGGTCAGCTCTCGTCACACCAGACCCGCGGTGTATATGTCCGAAACACAAGATTTGTATTGAACAGAAATAAAAACAAGCCCGTATTCTAGGAATGATGTGAAACATATTTGATTACTCAGAATCTATAGGCTACCATTGTTATGTAACATATGAGAGAATAGTAATGGTAAATAAAATTAATCAGCTTGATGCTAATAAAATAAAATGTACTTGCAGAAATGTATTCGAGTTTTGGCTAGACTTGAAGCTGCTTAATGATGTTGTAATTGATCTGAATGAAAACTAATGCCATCATATTCTTTTTCCGGTGGCTATAAACCTCATCAATTAGCAAACTTAAGCTACACATGAACATGATTAGAAGAGTACCAACGTACGCATATTAATGCAAGAGAGCAACTTAACTAATGAAGAAGATGATGTTGGAATTTTGGTTTTGGAAAAGTTAGTTTGACCGACTTTTGACCAAGAATTCCATAAGGTTCCATTTTGTGTAAATGGAAATTAATTGCATATTTGTAATCTACGTTTGGAGTAGATTAATGTGGTATATTTATTTTCTCAAAACCAATTCCGGGTGAATGAGAAATTAATGTCCAAAGTATGCAAGTTGAAGTGGGTTTATGAAGAGTTGGAAATGTGAAAAGCCATACATCCCACATTGGTTGGAAAATGAAAAGGATGAGAGTATTTAATATAACTCATCTAAGAAGGTTCCAATCAAGTGTGGACTTGGGCTTCCAAAGTTAAGTGGGCCTTTGGGCTAACCATGCAAGCTAGTGGGTAAATAAGTTAATTTTGCCCAAAATTAACCTATGACCCGCGAAGGGTGGAATGGGCGCACTTTGCAAGTACGCATCGGTCGCTGGGAGCTGTGGAGCTTAAATTTTTGGCAAAGGTCAGCTCGATGGCGTTTCGGTTATGGCTCGGTCCAGTGGGCCGGTTTGGTTGAGGTCCACGGATCAGGCGGTTCGGTTCACTGGCGGGTTGTGTTGGTTCGGGGGAAGGCGTGTCGGGAGTCTTGGATCGACCCAATCGATCTCAGCCCTTCATTCAGATCAGATCCGACAGCCCAAAACCCACCAGACACCAAAGATGCCTATTCCCAAAAGGCACCCCATCTCTTCAATGCTTATATAAAGCCCTCCACCTGATGACATTCCTCACTCAGTCATTCACTCTCAAGTGAATCACACACAAATCACTCTCTCTTCACTTCAGAAGTAGAGAAGCACATATTTAACTGAGTTAACGAACTCGGTTAGATATCTAACTGAATTCGATGGAATTCTGTTAGAAATTCAAAGGAATTCTCAAGGCATCTGTTAGAAGATAGTATCATCTTGTTGCATAAGTTCCTTCAATGTCTGGAAGTGTCAAACACTGTTATGTTCGCCGAAATCATTAATTTGAAGTGCTTCTATTAACGATTGTAAAGTCGTTTCATCTTGAGAGAAGATTGCCGCTGACCGTTAGCACCAGTGCGGGGCAATATCTTCTTGCGGAGATTGTGTACAACACAAGACTCGACTTCAATTATTGCCCAGTTTGATCTAATATCTGCATTTATAGTTTATCCTTATTCTCTGCCCCGTTAATTATTTTATGGTTCATTTTATATTTGTCATTATTGCTAAGTTCAAGAAAACCTTTACTATTGTTATACAAATTTCCTAACAATCGCAAGAAGATTTTTACGTTTTCTTGAATGTTTTGACAAATGCGAGCCAATGATGATGGACAACCGAAGGAAGCTATCATTAGAGATTTAACGAGAAGTATGACGGTTCCCAAGGAAGGATAACTAGAAGAGCTTTAAAGATAACGAGAAGGGCAACAATAATCACACAAAGTGATTTAAAGACATTGTTGACAATATGGAACGGACTTACAAATTGAAGAAATTTATGGAAGAAGATTAAATATCCGGGATGATGTTCCATGATCCGGAAAGGGATGGATCATAAAATTCTCATATGTCGAATGTACATATTGAGTGGGCTAAGTGATGCCGTTACCTAGAGAAATATCTCATAGGGACAGCCAAAGAGTTGTGGAACTTTTGGTAAGAACCTTTAAGGTTCAAGAAACCGGTTCCAAGATCTGGTACAGATGTGGAAAACTCGTTCACTTAGCAGAGATTGTCATGTTCCATGAAAGGAAATGGACAACGTGAATCAAATCCAACATCATCGAAAGGTTGAATAGGCTTGATTGAGCATTAATGGGGCTTGAAGCCAACTTAGCAAGTTGAAGGTCAACCCAAGAGAATGGTGGATAGACGCTAGGACTACCCGCCATATACGTGCATCCCTTAAATGAAAGGAAGGTGTACATAAGAAACTCTACTACTTCCAACGTCGTGGGACTTGGAAAGTTGTACTGAAGATGACTTCAGACAAAGAACTGACTCTCGGGAATGTGCTGCATGTCTCAGACATTCACAAGAACATAGTTTTCAGATTGCTGTTCAGCAAGGCTGGATTTAGACTAGTGTTCAAGTCAGATAAAGTTATACTAACCAAGAAAGGTTTGTTTCTTGGAAAAGTGTACTTTGCCTGAATGCGAAGGACATTGGTATTTCTTATGCTTACCTTTGGAAGGTTCTAATTTATAGCTTGATAAATTAGGTTACGTGAATTTCAACACAATTAAGACGTTAGTGAGTCAAGAATTAATTACCATTAAAAAATTCGATTCAACTGACATGTGTGAAATTTGCGTGTAAGCGAAAATTACAAAGAAACACGACACCTCTTGATATAGTGCAAACTCGAGGTGAGGTAAAAGTATTTAATTACTTTTATAGATAATGGCACAAGATATTGCTTTGAATATCTTTTGAAAAACAAGGATGAAGCCTTTGGAGGCTTTCCAAGACTTATAAGAATGAAGTTAAGAATCAACTTAATGTAAAGATTAAGAAGATTCAAAGTGATAGAGGAGGAAAATATGTTGCTTCGTTTGAAAACTTATGTTGTAAATCCGGCATAATTTACCAATCGTCAGCACCATATACACCTTGGTCTAACAGAGTAGTTGAACGCATGAATCATACTCTTAAGGAGATGACAAATGCAATGTTCATGCTTACCGAAAAATTGTGGGGGTGAAGCAATACTCCGTACAACTATATTCTTAATAAGATACCCAAGAAAGGAATTGATAAAACTCCTTACGAATTATGTAATAATCGAAAGATGTTTAATAAATACCTTAAGTGTGGGGGTGTCAAGTGTGGGGGTACGGGCTAAAAGTAAAAGTACTTAAGCCAAAGATAAGGAATTAGATATTCCTTTAGACCATATTTCATTGGATGAAATAAATATGTTCTAGTAAGAGAACATAAGTAAGTGCAAATAGTTCATCTTAAAGAAGACGAACCTAGGCACAGTCTATGGACAAAAGAAGATAGTTTTTGGTCCTTATTTTCTATGGTAGAAAATTAAAGCAAACTGTTAAAGAATGTTATTAACAGTTAAATGAATAATTCATCATATATATTTGGAAGTTGGTTAATATTCCTCCGTAATGCTAACCGTTGGGTTGCAAATTGGTCCTTAAAGGAAAATATTGAAGGATGAATCTACAGAAGAAATTCTTTTGAAAGTTAGATCCTGAAAAAGGTAGACTTTCAATAAGAGTAGTCAAGAAGAGTCATAATTTCAAAAGATAGATTTCTAAAGGAAAATGATCTTGAGAAATAAACTCTGATGAGACAGACTTGTGAATCTGAAAAGGCAGATCTCTTGAAAAATTGAATCTCGAAAGATAGACTATCGAGATATAGAATCTGAAGAGATAGATTCTTAAAATGATAGACTCTTTAAATGGTAGAGTCAGGAGAATCAGATAAATTCTCATGAGATAGACTCTCGAATAAATGGATTCGTGAGAAGTCTAAAGAAGGTAGAATCTTGAGAGGTAGACTTTATAAGGTAGATTCTTAAAAGGTATACTCTAAAGAGGTAGACTCGGAAAGTCAGACCACTTAGAGATACTGACTACTCGAGAAATCGGACCGTTACAAAGATGCTGACCACTCGAAGTAACTGACCTCTAGAAGAATTGATCACTCGAAACGACTTATCGTTCTAGAAAGACTAAAAGTCTAAATGGAATTGTAATCAATCACTGAAAAGGTATAGTCAAGGTACTTGGAGTACTTAAGGACATACACGTGATTACGGATTACAATAGATGAGATATTCAATAGTATGAAAAGGATATACTGATCGAATATCAGACACTAATAAACTCCAAAGTGAAAATATGTTCACAATAGATGGAGGAGCAGTGTCAATAAAATCTTCCAAGACAACAAGGATAACTCGATTCAATAGGGACTTTGAGTTAATAGTATTAGACAACGCTTAAGGATAAGCGGAATGGTCTAATAAACTCTTGGAAATGATTCCTTGTTGGAATAAGTTTATGCCTACATATCCTAAAGTATTGTGACGACAATAAGAAATAGGAAAAAGGCATAAAGTATGGTAAAACTAGACTTAATGGTCATAGTTGCAAAACCATAAAACAATTGATCTCAGATAGGACTATCACAATCGGTTATGTGAAGTCAAAAAGCAGATCTGTATACCAAAAGGGTATGAATAAGAGATCAAATTGTTTGGTAAGGAGAATGAGGTTAAAACCCACACAAACAAAGAAATCCATAGTGGACACTCAACCTTGAGAAATGGAGATCCCAGGCCCTTGGTTCAATGAGACAACTAAATTATGGACATTCTAGTAGTGCACTTGAAACCAATTATAACCTATTCTCAGAAGCCATCAAGTGCTAAAAGTAAATCCTGCTGACGTGTGGTGAGGGTAAGCTTAAAGCTTTTAATGAATCCTATACCTAAGTGGTGGAGTATGCAGGTTACTCTTTATAGGAGATCACCTATATAAGTGAGAAGTAATAAGGCCGCTTCAATTGGAACACTTATGAAGTCAAGCACGGTCCAAGGCCGAAATGGACAAAACGTGAGAACAAAACGTGTTAGAGATATTATTGTGTAAGTACTATTGTCTTGGTATACACTATACAGCACGTGGTTCAAAGCATCGCGCTACCAAACGGCTAGTATATCCGATAGTATTTTACTAAGGAAGGTTCAAAGCCAGAAGCTACCTATCCTGATGCAGTAATGGTTCGCTGAAACTTCCAGACGAGTCTGCATTCATGCATGCATTAATTTTGTCATTCATGTGGGGGATTGTTGGAATTTTGGTTTTGGAAAAGTTAGTTTGACCGACTTTTGACCAAGAATTCCATAAGGTTCCATTTTGTATAAATGGAAATTAATTGCATATTTGTAATCTACGTTTGGAGTAGATTAATGTGGTATATTTATTTTCTCAAAACTAATTCCGGGTGAATGAGAAATTAATGTCCAAAGTATGCAAGTTGAAGTGGGTTTATGAACAGTTGGAAATGTGAAAAGCCATACATCCAACATTGGTTGGAAAATGAAAAGGATAAGAGTATTTAATGTAACTCATCTAAGAAGGTTCCAATCAAGTGTGGACTTGGGCTTCCAAAGCTAAGTGGGCCTTTGGGCTAACCATGCAAGCTAGTGGGTAAATAAGTTAATTTTAGGCTTGCCCAAAATTGACCTATGACCCGCGAAGCGCGCGAAGGGCGGAATGGGCGGTTTAGAGCGCACTTTGCACGTACGCATCGGTCGCTGGGAGCTGTGGAGGTTAAATTTTTGGCAAAGGTCGGCTCGATGGCGTTTCGGTTATGGCTCGGTCCAGTGGGCTGGTTTGGTTGAGGTCCACGGATCAGGCGGTTCGGTTCACTGGCGGGTTGTGTTGGTTCGGGGAAAGGTGGGTCGCGATCCGCGCCTATTCGAATGGGCGGGTCGGGAGTCTTGGATCGACCCAATCGATCTCAGCCCTTCATTCAGATCAGATCCGACGGCCCAGAACCCACCAGACACCAAAGATGCCTATTCCCAAAAGGCACCCCATCTCTTCAATACTTATATAAAGCCCTCCACCTGATGACATTCCTCACTCAGTCATTCACTCTCAAGTGAATCACACACAAATCACTCTCTCTTCACTTCAGAAGTAGAGAAGCACATATTTAACTGAGTTAACGAACTCGGTTAGATATTTAACAGAATTCGATGGAATTCTGTTAGAAATTCAAAGGAATTCTCAAGGCATCTGTTAGAAGATAGTATCATCTTGTTGCATAAGTTCCTTCAATGTCTGGAAGTGTCAAACACTGTTATGTTCGCCGAAATCGTTAATTTGAAGTGCTTCTATTAACGATTGTAAAGTCGTTTCATCTTGAGAGAAGATTGCCGCTGACCGTTAACACCAGTGCGGGGCAATATCTTCTTGCGGAGATTGTGTACAACACAAGACTCGACTTCAATTATTGCCCGGTTTGATCTAATATCTGCATTTATAGTTTATCCTTATTCTCTGCCCCGTTAATTATTTTATGGTTCATTTTATATTTGTCATTATTGTTAAGTTCAAGAAAACCTTTACTATTGTTATACAAATTTCCTAACACAAATCACTCTCTCTTCACTTCAGAAGTAGAGAAGCACATATTTAACTGAGTTAACGAACTCGGTTATATATTTAACTGAATTCGATGGAATTCTGTTAGAAATTCAAAGGAATTCTCAAGGCATCTGTTAGAAGATAGTATCATCTTGTTGCATAAGTTCCTTCAATGTCTGGAAGTGTCAAACACTGTTATGTTCGCCGAAATCGTTAATTTGAAGTGCTTCTATTAACGATTGTAAAGTCGTTTCATCTTGAGAGAAGATTGCCGCTGACCGTTAGCACCAGTGCGAGGCAATATCTTCTTGCGGAGATTGTGTACAACACAAGACTCGACTTCAATTATTGCCCGGTTTGATCTAATATCTGCATTTATAGTTTATCTTTATTCTCTGCCCCATTAATTATTTTATGGTTCATTTTATATTTGTCATTATTGTTAAGTTCAAGAAAACCTTTACTATTGTTATACAAATTTCCTAACAGATGAAAAATATGGCCGTCAAGTTACAATTATGACAAGTATCGGTTGGAGCAGAGCCCATATATGCACCAAAGAGAACTAAACTAAAGATGCAGAAAGCAACAGATTCTGACAAAGATGACAAGTTCTCATTCGTTAAAGAATTTTGTTGAAGTCCTACCTCATCAAATGCCTCAAATATGTCAATGCTAGGTTGGTGAATGGTGCAGACAATTGTTCTTCCTGTATCAGCCACATTCTTTACTGCTCGCATGACAATAGCAGCTGATCTTGCATCTAATCCAGTGGTCGGTTCATCCATGAAAATGATGGAGGGATTAGCAACAAGCTCCACAGCTATTGTAAGCCGCTTGCGTTGTTCAGTTGAAAGACCACTGACACCTGGCATGCCAACGAGGGCATCTTTTATCACATCGAGCTCAATCGTCTCAAGGACTTGTTTTACAAATTCCTGTGGAAAAATTAAGAAAAAAACAAGAAGAGATCAGAAATGCAAGGGGTGCAAATGGCAGCTGCTTATTTCAAATAGAGTCATTGTGGAAAATTTACAGATTTAGTTTTTGAATCAATCTGTGGATCAAGACGTAGCCAAGCAGAAAAAATAACTGATTCTTCGACTGTAATTTGTGGAGAATGTACATCAGTTTGTTCACAGTAACCGGAAATCCTTGCAAATGTATCTTGCACTTTAGGATACCCTCCAATTTTAATTACTCCTTCTACAGTCCCACTAGTTTTTCTTCCAGCAAGAACATCGAGAAGTGTTGTCTTTCCAGCTCCGCTGACACCCATCAATGCTGTAAGAACGCCTGGCCTGAATGCCCCTGTGATACCACAGAGAAGTTGGATCCTCTTCTGCGTGAAACCACGCTCTTTCATTTCCTGATAAAATAAAATTAAAAAAAAAAGGTAAAAGCAGCAGAACAACCATTTAACAAGTTCAAAAACACCCAACAGCTAATTCCATCAACATATTAGAGAAGTTTTAGATACCAAAGGGGTTTCGACATAATATTGCAAATCTTGAAAGACTACTGTAAGTGGTTCAAACGGTAAAACCATCCTGCCTGTAGAAGTAGAAGAGGCTCTCAGGTTAGTACGCTAAATAATATGTAAGGTGGTACATATAATAGGAATTTAGTAAACAAGTAACATATTAGAAAAAAGAAATCAACCTTCATAAGGTTCTTCTGAAACATTGTTGTTAGAACTGGATTTCTTCTTTAGTTGAGTATCATCTTCTGATCCTTCCCTTCCTTGAATTCGAGAAAGATCTTCCATCGAAATAATTGCACGAGAACCTGGAGCTGGAGTAGTGCGAGACAAGATAAGTTGAAAACATATGGCTGCATGTTATTCCTAAAGTAAACTTCCAAGTAGAAAGATGTATATACACTCACATTTCAAGAAACTTAAGGCCAAGCTGAAAGCAATGTTGAAAAATAGTGTAAATCCAAATAAGGCACCAAGAGATATCCAGTAATAGTATCCAGCAAAGTCTAATCCACGGCTTTCAAGTGTTTGTTGCCCTACTGTTTTGTTTGTGGGAAGCATCTGTTTGTAAAGATTGGCAAGGAGAAATAAATCAGAATGGAAAAGGCATAAGTACTTCTCATTAATGTTTCACAGACTAACTAAACACTAAAAATCAGAAAACGTAAAAAGTTAGACAAACTTAATCAGTATAAAGTTGCCCATCTCTGCTAGAAAAGAAACAAAAAGATAGGGGGTAAATACTTGACAACTGGATTCAATTGAAGTTAATGTAGTACTCCCTCAGTCCCTAAATGAATGTCCAAATTTCAATTTAAGAGACATCTGAAAATCCCTTCTTTGTATACAATTTAGTGGCAAAGATTAATATATATTCTTGTAATCTTATTTCCAAACATTTAATTTTACAAGTATAAAGAGACTAGTGAAAAAAAAATGGTAACAAAACATATAGGGACAAAGTTATTTTCAAAAAGACATTTATTTTGGGACAAAAAAATCTTGAAAATTGACATTCATTTAGGGACAGAGGGAGTAGCTAACCTTTTGCCACCTCTGAGAAAGAAATTCATTTCCAGCAAGGCCAATCTCACCATAGGCCATTGGTGAAACCCAAAATCCCCACTTCAACCAGACTGGCATAGAGGCTGAAACCAAATGCATTTTTTTTCATTCCTTACGATTACAATATCATCATAAGTCAAATGGAAAGGATTCGGGGAAGACAAACTTACGGTAAGGTATAACAAAACCGCTGAATGCTAATACAGTCAGCATATAGAAGCTGCCAGCTGTCGTGGCAGCAACTATAGTTTGAAAGACTGATGCCAAGAAACGGAATATGGATATTGACGTCAAGTGAACAGCAAAAAGTAGAATTAATTGGCGGAAAAACCTAAAAACCACATATGAAGGGGTAAAAGTTATTAACCATTATGTGTACATAAATTCTTACTTTTAGAATCAATAATCACTTTTCCCGAGGAAGTCTGCTTGATACTCACCTCCCTACCTCTGGGGAATACCCAACAACATAGTACGTTAGAGAAGTCCAAACCAGAGCTTCCAAAAATGAAATAGGAATCTTAAGTATGGCAGCAGGAATTGAGTAAGCCCAAGCTGGGTAGAAATATAAATCTCTCTGTTTGTAGAAAACTTGTAGTCTAGAGACTGTCATGGCCAACTCTGGGATTCCATTAACAAGAAAAATGACTAGAGCGTAAAAGAGTGCACCCAGGTAATAGTTTGCATGGACAACATCCACATCCATCCTAGTTCTCAAAAATAGAGTCATTGTAATAGATGCTATTATAATAAGCTGCAAAACAAGTATGTAAATTCGTCACAAGACCAGACGATCAAACGTAGAGGATTTCATTAGCACAGACGAGAGATGAAGAATATTTTTACCGAAAAAGAAGTATGAAGTTGTCTCTTAGAAACGAGAAATCATTAATCATTACCTGGACTAATTTGAAAATATAGACGAAAGAATTTCTCTTCCATCAAAAGAAATTCTCTTGATAAGCAAGCTTTGAAAAGTTCCCATTTAGGAAGAGAATATGGGCTGAAGGAAATAGAATCTTTATGGATCTGAAGTTTTGTGAATGGTTCAGACAGATCCTCATCAAGCTTCTTCCCGAACAAAGATTCCTTGAATTTCCTACATAAAGTATCAACGGTAACATAACTATGTGCTCCTTCGTCATTTTTGTTCCAGTATTGGGCTTGATCTTTCCTTGAGAGGACCTGTGAAATAGTCACTGCATTAAGTAATATTTCCTCTGATAATATATACTCTCTCCATCCTAGAGTATATGTCCACCTTTCCTTTTTAGTCCGTCCCAGAGTATATGTCCACTTCCAAAAATGGGAAAGAATCTCTATTGTTCCTCCTACTCATTCTCTCTCCTACTTTACTTTTATATTCACAACACCAATCAACTTATTATGCCCTACCCCACCTTCTCTATCCTACCTCACTTTTCATACTCACAACACTTACATCACTTCCACCATTTATTAATCTCCGTGCAAATGGGAGGTTGGATATATACTCTGGGACGGAGGGAGTATCATGTCTCTTAAGTCTTCTTCTAACAAAAACGTGATCAAATTACCTCCTGGAGGAAGTCAGCTACGCCTTTCCTTTCAGGGCATGTAAATCCACAGCCCTTGAAAAAATCTAAAACATGAGTACAGGGCCCATGATACACAATCTTCCCTTCACCCATTAAGATGACATCATCAAAGAGGTCAAAGGTTTCTGGTGATGGCTGAAGAAGTGACACAAGTGCAGTAGTGTCAGTGATATGTGTCAGCTGTTGAAGACAAGTTATAATCTGATAAGTGGTGGAGCTGTCCAATCCATTTGATATTTCATCCATGAACAGAGATTTTGTAGGCCCAACAATCATCTCCCCTGCAAAATATAATATAAGGTAAGTTGGGTTATTAAATGTATGAATAATGATATTGCAATTCTGAATGAAAAGGTAAACTTCTAACAACAAAGACCCTTTCCAGGATTGCCTGTTTTTATGCTATATAGCTGGAACCAGGTAGACCTAAGGAGAAGAATTATACTCCGTCCCAAAATGTATGTCCAAAAAAAAAATATCAAAGTTGCTCTTGATCAAGAGCAAAATTTTTCGGACATTCATTTCGGGCCGGAGGTAGTAGCATTTAAACCACCTGTAGTCAATCTTTTCTTCTGACCACCAGATATGCCTCTTCTCATGGCATCTCCATACAATGTGTCAGCACATACATCAAGGCCAAGAATCTAAGAGACCATGTCAGCAGCAGAGACATTAGTAGATGTTCCATGGACCAACCACAAATGAAAGATAACCTCAAATGAGTTACAAAGGATTACCTTGAGAATATAGTCTGTCTGAAGGGTTGTCTTTTGTCCAGCAAAAGAAATTGCCTGTGAAATAGTTTTAAGTACAAGAAACAAGCCAACTGAGTTACAGTAATTTGCATTGGAGAAGTACAGAAAGCTGCTGATATATGTGCAATTACATTAAGTAGAAAAATACCAGTCACATTCAGATAGTCAAGTAACATGTAGTATTATATACTCCCTCCGTCCCAATTTAAACGTCAAAAAAATTTGGTTCAAGAATTAAGAAAAAGTTGATGTGTTGTGAGTGTAGATGGTTTGGTAGGAGAGAGAAAGTGGGGTAGGAAATAGTTAGTGGGTAATTGTTATGAGTATGACATGTGGGGCCCACAAATAAAGAAGTACAAAAAAATTCCTTTTTAGGTTTTGATGTTTAAAATGGGACACCCAAATGGAAATTTTTGAAGTTTAAAATGGGACGGAGGGAGTATGCAAATTCCATCAAAAGTACCTAGGCAACTAAAAAACTTTAAAAGTAGGAGTACCTTCATGTAAGTGTCTATGTCTGGATCTGGAACGATTCCTGCTTCTTTCTCCCTTCTGCTGATCTCGGTCATAATCTCTTTTCAAGCAGAAAAAAATCGACTTTAGCTAGTAGCACAATCATAAGACTACAAAGAAAATGAGTAAAGTTTATATGTCGCTACCTGCCCGGCTTCCGATACCATGACAACAGGCTGAAAAGTCAAGTGTTTCCCGCACAGTCATCTCAGGGATATGCAGATCATGTTGGCTTATATAAGCTGAAGTTTTCTGGGGCACAAGCTCTTCCAGTTTATATCCATTGTAAGAAACTTCCCCTTTAACCTGTTGTCGAGAATGGATGGGTAAAAGCAGGGAAAAGAAGTTGCCAACAAGTGGAGTAGATCTAAATCAGTGAAATCAAATCAAACAAAATCTCGTGATTAAGATATTCAGTCAACTAATGTATACAAGATATCAGCATTATTATTGTTGCTTTGGGCATGAGTTCCATATTTCAGTCACCCCTTGCTCCATATGATAGCATATAAAACAATCGAAGAGTTTCTGAAATGTATTGCAGCTTGAGAAAATAACATATCAGGCACAAACGTCTAGACATAAGAAACTTTATATGTAAATGTACAAAATTTGAACCTTAAAGAGTAAGGCTGCTGAATGAATTTAGATGAAGATCCCATGGTTGCAAACAGGGTAGGTTAAATTAGTTGAATATGGACAGAATTGAGTTCATATAGAAATTTTTTATAGGGATGAACGAAACGAATAACGGATTGTTCCACCAAAAGCCTTAGTCCCAATATGATTTGGGGTCGACTAACATGAAACATCATATGGAATTGTCAAAGGGAGAATACCGGGCTTGTTCAAATAAAGTAAAAGTTATTTAAGACTGACATTAAGAGGTGTTATACTTGAAATGGCTAAGTAGAAAGTGTGAAACCTTGAGAGATTTGCTTAGATTTCCTGATAGTGCTTTCAAAAAAGAGGTTTTCCCACATCCTGGAGGACCAAGCAGTAGAGTAAGCCTGCAGCAAAGGTAACAAAACAAATCATTTTGCCACAATAGCTCCCCGAGCTAAATCTTGTGCCTTTGCATATTAAATGAAAGACAATTAACGCCAATCTTTGAATAATATAGGAGCAAATGATGAGATCTGGTGCAACAACTTTACATAAGTAGAAGTGGTTACCACACTTGGTTAGTGGCATTCTAGTGAAGACAAAATGAAATTTAACAACAAGAAGATAATACTACCTCCGTCCCAGAGTAAAAGTCCTACCTCTCAAATGCACGGAGATTAAGAAATGATGGAAGTGATTTAAGTGTTGCGAGTGTAAAAGTAAAGTAAGAGAGAGAATGAGTGGGAGGGAATAGTAAGTTGATTGATGTTGTGAGTATAAAAGTAAAGTATGAGAGAGAATGAGTGAGATGAATAGTAAAGATTCCTTGCCATTTTAGGAATGAGACTCTTACTCTGGGACGTACCAAAATAGAAAGTAGGACTCTTACTCTGGGACGGAGGGAGTATTATCTATCAGAAAACACCAAAATCTAACTGAAATGGAGTTGAGAAGATGGATTAAGAGAAAACTATAAGATATGAAGAAACAGAAGTAGCAGAGCAAAAGCCAGTTGCTTTTGATGGGTTTTATTTAATTATTTATTTATTTGCATTTTAACAAAGAACAAATTCGGAAGTATAGATTGAAACGATGTACGAAGATATGGTTGAAGTTGAGGTACGCTATCACAAATAAACAAAATAACGCAAAGACAACTAAAAAAAATCCAAGAAAATGAGTGAAATATAAAGAAAGGCCAAAACAAAAAAGAGGAGGAAGTAAGACTAGGCAGTTACCCATTGTTTTAGCAAGAGGAGTAAGGGTTAACCCACATGATTATATGGAGTTATACTTTGAGTGAGAGTTAATAGTATGAAAATTTCATTTGTACCTTCCTGGCTTAATGATACCACTGACATCATTAATGATGCTTATCTTCGCCTGTTTTGAGTTCAAACCAGGAAATTTGGCAATGCCCTGTAAAACAAATGCAGCAATCCACTTAGGAAATCATGCAGAAAGCAAGAAGAACCAAAAAGCACTGCAACTGGTCATACGGAGTACTCCCTACGTCCCAGCTCACTTGACACTTATTTCCATTTTGGTCCGTCCCAGCTCACTTGACACTTCCCAAAATAGCATACTTTTTATAATTTTATATTCACTCTACCCCACCAATCATTCTCTCTTTTCATTTTCCACCACTAAATTTATTCAACTAACACTACTATTTACCCCACTCATTCTCTCTCTTCATCTTCTACCACACATTTTCCTTATTTTATTCTTTTTCCTTGGTTATTGTGCCCACCTCTTGGGTGTCAAGTGAGGTGGGACGGAGGGAGTATATCCTATTGGGAAGTTTATAAACGGTACACGTATTAATGATTCTACATATGGCTAATGTACGGGTTATCAGCTCGTAATCAGTTCTTAGCCTCCACAATAACATCCCAGCCGAATAAGTTCCAACTTCTAACCACCAATATTTATGAACTATGCTCCATTCTGCCTTCCATATACATGCAGTAATGTCTTAGCTCAATTCACAGAAGTATTTATACTTACTGAAATTAGGCCTTGGAGAGAATTCCAAATGGTTGGTATGGGCTTGCCATGAACAACTTCACACTCAGCTTCAACACAGAGATTTTCATATCTCACCTCCACAGTTGGCAATTTCAGACCAACCCTGCGAAAATGTTATGAACGCTAAGTCAATATCCCATTTAGACTTGTATATAATTGCTAAAGAACACCAATATATTGGCTAACACAAATACTAACCTAACACGATTCCGATCACATGCCTGAAAGAATTCCAACTTGCCTAACAACATGTTTGAAAAGGCGATACTCCCTTCATTGCTGGAAAAAAAAAGTCGCTTTTGAGAGGTCAAAGTATTAAGAATGTAGCTGTCCTTGCTTGTCTCTTCTTGAAATTGAACTAAAATATAAGTTTCTTTTTTAAAAAAAATAAAAATATATGACCCTTTTTTGGGATGAAGGGAGTAAGAAATAAGCTGAGCACAGACAATTAGACGCAAAAGTGACATACTGGCTTAACAAACAACAACAGAAAATTGCCTTAGCACTGCACACTTAAATGTTGAGTGATTCAAGTTCAATAAAAAAATGTAAAGTATAACGAAGTGTATTTAAATGCTTACTTGTCAATTCTTTCCTTAAGTCTCTGCAACAATAGAAGATTGTCATTCTCAACTTGCTTGATGAGCTTCTCGATAACAATATTTCTTTCTGGAGCACTAAGCTTAGTAACATCAATCACCCTTCTTCCTTTAGTTTCGGCTCCCTCTCCGTTACGTTCATCAAACAAAGAGGACTTTAACCTCTCAAAAGTTGGCAATCTATCAATTACAGCCCATTGTAGCAGAAGCTCATCATCCGTCAAAGAGCTTACTGTTGAATTGCTTTGGAAACCAGCGGAATGGAGTTGAAAAGATGATCTCAAACTTTGTCCTATCTCTGATAGCTCCAATTTTTGAGACCCTATCTCATCAGAACCAGCTAACTGAGACATGTTACGGTTTTTTACAGGTTCAAACTCGCAACATGAGCAAGAGAGTCAGAGAGACATACATACAAATATGCGTGCGTGTGTCAATGTATATACATATCCATATCTGTATACATATACATGTATATATAATACACTGTATATCTATATCTATAACTATATATATATATATATATATATATATATATATGAGGAGTTTGATCCCTTCAGTTTCAAAGATTGATGAGGTAAGGCGATGCATCATTCTGATTCCTTATTATTTTCAACTAAAAAATGCCTCAGCAGATACTAGGGTGTAAAAAGGCAATGTATCATTCTTATTCCTTAATTTTCAACTAAAAGAATGCCTCAACGGATATAATTGAATCTATGACATCCAAATGGAGAAGGTTAGTACCTCCTTCCCAGAGTAAGAATCATACTTTGGTCTCGCACACTTATTAAGGAAACAATAAAATAATGGCTAAACATTACCAGTGGGTTGAGGATATAATTGTCCAAACCACAATTCATAATGCAAGTGTGTAAAGAGTAAGTTAGTATGTGTTGGTTTCTTTGTAAATATACAAGCATAACAAGGACAAAATTGTCCAAAACACTATTAATCATTTGCCAATTTAGGAATGAGACTCTTACTTTGGGATGTACTAAAAAGAAAAGTAGGGCTCTTACTCTGGGACGGAGGGATTATGTTTTATTAGAGTCAAACTTTGTTTCAAAGGGGCAAGCCTGCATTATTGATACAAGTGACAATAACAATCTAGTTGACTTTCCATTATCTATACATAAACAAAAAAGAACTTTTTTCACATTCCCACCATCAGCAGTGACATTTCTGCACAGAACTGCAAAGCTTGCCTCCTAAATCACATGCTAATAAGTATTTCACTGCGAGATTTATAAAGCAACGTCATTGGCTTACCTGTAAAATCTTCATGCTTAAACATTCATTTTTTCTTTCTTTATTCTAGTCACTGTCCTAATCACCCATGATATTTTGGTCACAGTTGTAAGCCAAATCTTTCTTGCTAAGACATTTACGAATCAGGAGTCTACACTAAAGCAGATTACATTCAGATAGTTGAATTTGTCATAGATGTTGCCAATACATATCTTGATTCCATGGGGAAAAAAAAAGAAGTTCAAACTGCAACAATTTCATGAGCAATATCTAAACAAACAAACTCAGATCCACATCGCATAAAATTTTTGCTACCAAAAGATCATGTTTCATGTTTCTTCTGATATAGTCAACTCTAATATACATAACAAGCCACATGTATTTTAGTCAACTAAATCATATTAAATGGTAAACTTCCTGAAATCTATCAAACACTATGGGTAAATGCCTCCATTTAAATGGGCCAAAGTTCAACAAATTATGAAGAAAGTCAAAATAAGACAGATTTTGTTGGGACCGAAGGGAGTATAATTTAATCAAGTAGGAGACAAGAATAACACTCCCAAAAATTCTTAGAAACTCTTCTGACATGTTGAGAATATCATCTTACATCATGAATATAAACCTAATGCAATAATCACTTCCAAATTATACTACAAAATCTAACAATATCACCTATTATATTGTCTACTAAAGCCAATATATCAAAATTCAGGATTATTTTGATTATGAATCCGTTGTTTATAAAACTAGCTAGCCAGTTTATTGCTATAATCATAATTCTAACTTTTGGGAACGTTTACCTGTTCAATTGCGGGGAAAATGAGGTATGAATGCCGGAAAATCTTTCCTGATTGTGGACTGATTGCTCGACGGTGACAAATCGAATCGCTAAATTGGAATAATTTATGAGGGAAAACAGCATGAAAATATACATTGAATTAAGCAAGAAAGTGAGCAAGCACTGCTGGTGAGAAACACACAGTCGCGCGCGGACACACATCACTCCGGTAGCTTGGCCGGTTTGTTAGTATAGGTTCAGTAATAGTCCCTGAGGTTAGATATTTCAGTTTTTGAATAATTGAAAGGGCAATGCTAGGGGCACAAAAGAATTACACAAAATGATGGATACAAAATGAGGTGGCGATATTTTATTGGTTGCATCGATTGTGGACCCGCCACACTCTAATTAAAAGCACCAATAAAATCCTGACACATCATTTTGTGAGCCAAGTTTTGTGATATTTTATTGGTTGCATCGATTGTGTATTAACTCTTCTAAAAAGACTGAGAAATGGCATTAGATCATTAGCACCAAAATAAATTCAATGACCCATACAATCCCAGAGTTGTTATGTACTCCCTTTGTCCCGAAATGATCTTCATATTTTTTTCGTAATTACTACAAAGGTATTTAGAGTAATAAGTTTGGGTAAATTCAATTATCCTAATGGATATCTAAAACTTGTTCTTAATACACCTTCAACAATACTATCCCAAACACATTTAAGAGTTTCATTAGGATAATTAAGTTAACCCAAACTTAGTGCTCAAAATACTTTCGTAGTAACTACAAAAAAAGTATGAAGATCATTTTAGGACAAAGGGAGTAATAAAATCCTCTCCAAAGACAACATCATACGTGTCGTTTATTTAGATGCCATTCACATGAAGTATTACCAAATCATCTCTAACTAGGCAAACTTAGGTCCCTCAGAAGTTTTGCAGCATCCTCTGGGAAAACAGGATTGATGTAACATCCAGTTCCAACCTCAAATCCGCCTATTGCAGACAACTGAGGCACTATTTGCAAAAACCAGTGAGTGTACCGTAATTGTGAGGGGGTCACCTGAAGTGGAGAAGTGTGTATCATGAAATTATATGGGGGGTCATTCAACTGCCTAGACATCTTTTGGAGCACAAGTTTAAGCAATCCCCCAAGATCATGCGCCTACAAGATTGCAAATTGATCTTTGTTTACCAACCCATAAAAGAAATTACTAAAAAGGAAGTCAAAAAACTCAAAGTAGGGGACATCAAATAACCGACTATTACCTTGTCACTATTTAATTCATGGAAATGAGAAGAGTGAACCCGGGGGATGATCCATATCTCGAAAGGGAAAGTAGCAGCAAATGGGACAATCGAGAAGAAATGGGTGGATTCATGAATGATAAGGCCTCCTGATGGAACTTCACAAAGACTACACTTCCCGGTTTGATCAAAGTAGTCCTTCATACTGTGAAGACGGGCAGAAACCGAAGGAGGAATAACCGGTAGAGCTATTATCTGACTGTGAGAATGGCTCATTGAAGCTCCCGCAGATGAACCATGGTTCTTGAACACCTTACATCACAAAGAAAATTGCCAACTTGCATCACATGTAACATAGTCCATCAAGTACAACAAAGATAAAAAGAGTAACTTTAACATCACCCCATACCATTATGGGTGTCAATGACAAGGCTAGAAATCAAAATTTGCAAAATCCACATTTACCGAAAGTGCCCCAATCATTCAGGGAGCGAGTTAGTAATCCAACCAAAAAGAAGAACAACATTTGACCACAAATGTGAATCAAAAAATGGTTATAAAAATCTACTTACATAATACCTAATTGAAATATTTAAAGTGAAACTAGGTAAGAACATTTGAATTCAAGCTAGAGGGAAAATGAAGATTAGTTAAGCCCATTTGGCTTTAACAGTTAAAAGGATCAATCTATCAGCATTGAGGATGAAATGAATAGTTTATGTAAAAGGTCTAACTGGAATCCACATCTCTAGAGATTAAGGCATTGCATCAATTGGCATGATATTTAAAAGCGCAAGTTATGTTACTTGTGTAATTATACACATTCATGCACAAAAATGATGAAGAAGATAACTAGGAAAGACTATTTACATTAAATTAATCAAAAGCAATGGTTTTTCGTGAAATATAAACAAGCAAGCAAACCTGAACATATTGGATAGAATTGGAAGCACTAATTTGCTCAATCCTCTTCTTATAAGCAAGCAAAACATCTCCAATTTCAACTGATGAGAGGTCCGGCAAGTGAACCGGGTGAATCGGCGACTCAATCACCACATCATGAAACCCGAACCCAGTCAAGGTCACGTGACTGGCGAACGTTGGTGCTTCTTCTTTAGCTTCAGCTTCAGCTTCAGCTTCAAGGTCTCTACTAAGAGCTTGATATAGGTTTTCGATGACCCGGATTTTCCAATCGGAGGTGGAATTCGGCGGGACCCGGAATATTTCCGGGGCGCATTGGTGCTCGTTTCCGATACAAAACGGGCAATCGGATTTGTTGTTGGAGTTATCGGTCGGATTGGATTTGGATTTGAAGTCGGAGGGTCGACGGGATCTTGCCGGAGAGAAGATAACCCACCGGTTGTTCACCGTGTCCTTCCTGAGCTCAGGCCTGGTTGGCGTAGACATGTCGGAGGGTCGACGGGATCTTGCCGGAGAGAAGATTACCCACCTGTTGTTCACTGTGTGCTCAGTCCGTTTATATGAAAGCCTGGCCTATTCGATTGAAGGAGTTACTGAACGGTGCCAAGTCCACCCCAATTGATGTTGTCCAACTTGTGCAATTCAGCCCAATCTCCGTGTATCTATCAATATACTCCCTCCGTCCCACCTCACTTGAGACCTTTGTCTTGGGCACAAAAACTAAGAAAAAGTATGAGAGAGAAGAAATGTTGTGAGTGTAAAAGGTAAAGTAGGAGAGAGAATGAGTGGGAGGAATAGTGATTTGATTGGTGTTGTGAGTGTAAAAGCATTCCATTTTGGAGAGTCTCAAGTGAGGTGGGACGGACCAAAATGGAAATAAGTCTCAAGTGAGGTGGGACGGAGGGAGTATAAAACTAGAAGTGTGAGAATGGCGCCCAAATTCCCCCTTCAAAGGGCATTTTAGACATTTCATCAATGGCAAACTTGAAATTCGGTAATGCCGAGGATTTTTTCAACGCTTGGTCACTGTTATCTTATCTCTTACCTATGTCAGAAAAATTTGAAATTTGAAATACACCGACATTCTTCTTTGTATTCTCTGGATCCCTCTTTCTTCACCCATGAGACACACATATACACGCACACAAAATGAAAGAAAAACACACACACACATACTATCGCACCAGAACACACAAAGATACACACTACTTGCATAAATAGACTTACAATTTCCAATTTTCTTATGGAAATAGGTTGTCCGAGAAAACCAGCGGCACCGGTGAAGACAACGTGGGCTGTGAGATGGGTGGAAGGTGGTGGCGTACATCGAACGAGATGGACACGAATATTTTGTTCGCATACAGTTTCAAGCTTCAACGATTGAGGAAGATGAAGTGACGTAGATGACGAAGACACTAAGAATGAGAAGTCAAAATCGGGAGTAGAAGATCTTCGTTGGTGTTATGGATTGCAGATTCAAGATCGTTGAATCTTCAATTGAAGTTGATTGAGGTCGTCGGCGGGTCGATTTTCATCAATAGAGCAGCGGCGGTTTGGTCTGAAATTCCACCCTACTACACACACTTGAACACACACGAAAGCTCACAATCAAACTGTGACTAACATTGCTAATTTATTGTTTGCAGAGGTCTTTAGAGAAGCAAAATTTGGGTGAAATAAGATGTTGCTGACGATGACTCTTCTTATGGAGGTTAATTGCAGATTAAGTTGTAAATGTAGATCTAGATCTAATTGCCGAAATAAGTTGGAGAGGGAGCCGTGGCCGGAAACTAGAGCCGGAGAAGAGCTTTAAGGAGTCACGTGGTTTTCGTAAAGAAAGGCAAGATATTAAAGATGAGAGAGATGTGTTCTCTTGGTGGGATTAAAATTATCAGTAAGTCATCTCATTTTACCCTGTTTTTCTAAGCCATCAGTTTACACCCTAAATTTAGTGCAGAATTTGCAGAGATCAGAAGGCCCCTATTATTGCCTTTTGGGTTGATTGATTTACTTTGCGATTTGTTTGAGAAATTTGGTCAAAGAGAAAGTAACATGAAGGTATGTGTATATACTTTTGACAAAGGCTCCATTTTACAAATCACACACAATTGCCAGCATTTTTTCTCAATATACTCTGTCCCAAAATGACTGTCAAAAAGTTTTCGATGAAGAGCAATTTTGGACATTCATTTTGGGACGGGCAATATTACTTTTTTTTTTTTTTAATGTGCTATGAATAACTACAACTATTGGCTTAATTTTGGTCAGTTCAGTAGATTTTGCCTTCCACACATGTCGATTTTGGGGACACTGAACTATTTTTTACTGATTAACACACTTGCAGATGAAGATGTATCTCTTAGTTTGAGTCATTAAATTGGTGAACAAGGGCTTAATAGTTTTTTTCAAAGTGTATAACCCAGGTACAGATCCCTGCTGGCATGACTACATAAGTTTGTTAATGCTTTGGATTATTGGAACGCCATCACATTAACTGTTTCAGAGTTGATGCAGATAAAGGTCCTTCAAACTGGTGTTCTAGAGTTGGTAGAAACTTATAATGATTGTGTTCATCTTTCTTCTCTTTTTAATCAGTTGGAGATGTGTGCTATTAGTCTCGCGCTGCCGGCCAATCCTTCGCCGTCAAACCCTCTCCGATGACGGTCATGACTATTCCAAAACCCTCATATGTGCAAGTGTCGGTGTAGCGTTGCTGAAAATGTCAGAGGTTTGCAATGAAGCCTTTTAGTCACACCTTTTCCATGAATGCGTTGTCTAAAAGTAGTTATCGGTTTAGGTGTTAATGATCCAAGTGTGTTCATAGTCCACGTTGTACTTTCATTTATCATTGAATTATGATTTCTTGGGTTTGAATTTATCACTGAATTTTAATTTCCTTGGTTTGGGTTTAGAAATGCGTTTATGAGTTCCATTCTGCCAATTGCTCGGGGAGCTAAAGCTGCGAACGTGAGGTTCTATAGTCAATGGAGTTAATGGTTTTTTAAAAAACTTTTTGGGGCATGAAAATTGGTGAAGATAAGTTTGGAAGATTGTACTGATCACATGCATCTTAGTTTAGGTGTGGCATCTTAGTTCGGCATGAATGAATTAAAAGAAAGAGCCGTGTAATTAAACAATTATTCCACCCAAATAAAAGAGCCGCTTCTGATTATATGAGGGTATGGGGGTGGGGGGCATGAACTAGGGATGGCCAAAACCGGTTCCGGGCCCGGTTCCGGTTCGCCATATATGTGACCCTAAACCGGCCCGCGCTTACCCCGGTTCCGGTTCCGGTTGGCACAATCCGGTTCCGGTTAGGCTCCGGTTCCGGTACGGTTCCGGTCCGGTTCCGGTCCCCCCCTTTAAAATTATTGAAAAATAAGGGATTTTCGGTACGGTTCCGGTTCCGGTCCGGTTCGCCATTTTATGTAACCCTGAACCGGCCCGGATGCCTTGCGGTTCCGGTTTGTCCGGTTCCGGTTTCCTCTCCGGTTTGCTCCGGTTCCGGGCTTTTCCGGTCCGGTTTTACGGTTCCGGTCCGGTTTGGCCATCCCTAGCATGAACTATGTCCCAAAACGAATGCTCATTTCATTGTTTGCCCATCCACAATAGGTGTAAGCCCATTCTCAAGAAGCTGTTGCATGTAATTCACAGTATGCAACCAGAAAATTTTCCCAGTTCATTGTTTGCGAAATCAAGATTTAAATTATGCTGATTGATTGCTTTAGTAATTTTGGATGGCTTTCAAGAAATTTAATTATTTTCTCCCAAGGTCAAACATTGGAATATTTAGTTGAGGATACCAAGACTGTATTTTCAAGGACTTGGGTGGGACTTCACTTCTGCACCTATCTAGCCTTTGTTGATAATATGATACTCCCTCCGTCCCAGAAAGATATCCCTCCGTCCCAGAAAGATAGTCCACATTTTTTCGTTGTTATTACGAGTGAACTTTGAGCAGTTATAAATGCTACTTATAATTATGTTAATGTGAATTTAAAATTGATATTAATAGTATTTATAATGGTGTATCAAGAACAATTTCAAAAATTTCATTAGAATAATTAAAAGTATCCTTAATTATTACTCAAAGTTCCTTCGTAAAACCCATGAAAATAGCTGGAAATCACCCATATTATTGAGAATAGTGGTTTGAAATATAGATGTTTTGGGTATGAATGAGAGAGAAAGTGAAAAAATAGTATGTAAAATTATTATGATTGTGACAAGTGGTTCACATTAATAAAAATGAATAAAATATTCTATTATGAAATGTTTTATTTTGAGTGGGATATTTTCGAGTGAGACATTTAAAATGGAAAAATATCTTATTTTATATGTATGAGACTGAGGAAGTATATACTAATTTAAATTGAGTATATATTTGAAACATATATGATAGGTAATCAATAAAATCATATTCATACCTATAGGATCTATGTGGAGAATTGAAAAATATGAAAATGATTTTTTTTTATTAAATACAATATGTGGAGAATTGAAACTTTGAAAACTGATTATAAAATGACCAAGAGGGAAAATGGCATGAATTGAAGAACATGAAGTGATTGGCTAGCTGCATCTCGACAAAAACTTTCACAAAATTATAAATTTTGATAGATCGACAAGTCTAAATCGATAAGAAATCGAAAAATACATGTGGAACAAAAGTACCTTTGCTAAAGCTAGGCAAGACGAAATTAAAAGCGACATGATAAAAGTACATGTTGGAAGCTCGCCAGTAAAATTTTGTTCTAGCATAAAAATTTATTCACTGTTAAGTTTAAATTAAATTAGCAATAGTTTTTATGTGATAATAAATATTTTTAAATTTGATATGCCTATTTTTTCATTTGTTGGTAAAAAATAAATATACTTATTTTTGAGTCGATATGACCACTTTTACAAAGTGGGAGTGAGGCGGAAGCTGTTTTATTTTTTGTTAGTTTATTAATATTTTATATGTATATTTTTATGAATTTAATTAATAAAAAATCATGTCGTCACCGTGCATCGCACGGGAGTAGTGCTAGTAGAGAAGAAACACTATGAACAGTGTTCCCGCTCAAGACAATGGCAACGTCATTATCGTCGACATTGTGGGCCCAACATATTATCCTCGAGTTTTGTAGTTTTAACATACACTTGATTGGAGTTGCATTTTATAATAGTAGAAGATAGTATTTTTTATTTTTTTTCTATATTGCATTCTTCTCTTCTTTCTCTGCAACTTTTGTTATTACACCTCTTAAGTCAGTCTCCACTGTAGATGATGATAAAGCAGTAGTTTGTTGAGTTAACTGAAGTTCTATTAAAATTTTGGTCTAAATATTACTACCTCTGTCCCTAAATGAGTGTCCATATTTCATTTTAAGGGACATCTGAAAATCTCAACTCTTTGTACAATTTGGTGGCAAAGATTCATATATAATCTTATAATCTCCTTTCCAAACGTTTAGTTTTGCACGTATAAAGAGACAGATGAAAAAAAATTCGAAAAAAAACATTTAGGGACAAAGTTATGTTAAAAAAAGACACTCATTTTGGGACAAAGATTTTTTGAAAATGGACACTCATTTAAGGACAGAGGGAGTATGATAGTAATCATCCTGCTGCTTCTCCATCTAACAGGACACTCCCACTTTCAAGTAAGCACCAATATCGGTTACTGATTTTCAAGTTTACAATAATTTTAGAACTAAAATATCGATCTCATCTTCTAAATCTGAAATTTAATATTTTTGGTATTGCCGGAAGTGACATAATACCGGCACCAATGATAGTGGTGGGGAGATTCATCACTTCCCCTGTTACCTATGCCCCGTTGAACTCACCATGCCCTCTCTTTTTAGACAAAAGCGTCTCTTTTTCATTAATTGTCACAGTAACTCCCCTATCTCCTTTGTTGCTCTTTTTTTATGATGTTGTTCAGTTTCTGTTTTGATAGTCATCTTTCTAAAACAACTTCTTGAATTCTAAACAATTTGATGAAAACAAACTATTTGAATTGCCAAAAATATCTTCCTTTTTTTTCTTCTTGAAATTAGGATAGAATGGTTGTTAGAAAGGATCCTAAACCAACACACTATACATGTTGCAATGATTGTTAAATAATTAGTTTGATGAACAATATTGACTAGAATAAACAGTAGGCCTCTTATCCAAAAAGTAACATGTATAGAATAGCAGGCATGTGTGGGAATAAAAACAAACAGGTTGAGGGCATGTTTGTAGTCTTAACTTTCTTATCTAACAATCATAATAAATGAAAGGAAAACAAATATTAAATTTTATTGGGATAATTTAACAATCTAAATTTATTGTTCAAAATACCTTCGTGATAACAACCAAAAAGTATGAACATCATTTTAGGACGGAGAGAGTGTAAAACATGTGACTGGGCTGGAATAGAGTTTGTAAATCAAAGTGTCTCAATGCAATGTTAAGAAGAATTGTTGTGGATGCTACTGTGTTATGAGGTAGGGAAAAAATGATTTCAGCAATTTCCAAATTGGGCCATGCGTTAAATCAAACTTTCAGTTTAGTCCCTATTGCCTTAAGAAAATTTTCAAACTTCAAATGTGTAGATGTATATTGATAAAACTTAATGCCAGTATCTAATTATTTTTTTATGTTGCAACAATGGTTGATGATCAGGGAAAATGTGATTGGACTAGAGAAGGAAAAAAGGGAGAACAAAACTATGAGGAAATATTATAAAAAGGTGATGAGTTGAAGCTGAGTTCTCCATGTCGGGGCAACTGAGGTGTGTGAAGAATATAATTGTTGGTGTTGGTGCCCTAGGCACGTTTGTTAAACGTTGTATAAGTTATCATTTTATTCATGATGATAAAGAGATAATAAGATTATTATTGTTGCTCATGTTTGCTTATAATAATCTTCGTCCCTAGAGATTGTTAAGCACTAGTATAAAGGCTAAATGATCATGGGATGATCATGTTAGATTTATAGGTACTTGTTTGGAACAAGGTACTGGACATGACCCGCTGTATGAGATTTATGTCATGGTCTATGTCATATATAAATCTCATATTAGTTATGTCATTTGAATCCTTAGACGTGAAGTTATTATAGTCTTCCACTAGATGAATATTATGTTTGACATATTCAAATGCTGCCTTAACACGGTAGTTATAAAGGGTATGATTGGCATAATCGGATTCACGTAGGGAAGAATAATAAGCTAATTGGATTTGTCCTTCTTCAAAGAGATGTCAAGCTTGGGCCCCTCGAAGGAATGATGTTGGTGAAATGTTTGGCCAAACTCAAATGGATTGATTGGATCAATGTCATTTGGATTATCAACATATTCGGAATCGAGAAAGTATTGAACAATACAAGTTAACTTATTGACCATGACTTGTGTTCAATGACATCGTGGACAAAGGGATTATGACATGCTCTAAAAGGAATGCGAACTTGTATCTAGTTATACTATTTGGGTAGGTATGACGGTTTGCTAGAACCTAATCATATTTTATGGTTTCATGTTTGAACCCATTGACAACTTAGTATAATCCTAGAGGGTCACACACAATAGAACGAATCTTAAAAGGACTATATTGGAAATTATGGCTGACTGGACCCATTGGGCGATCGCACATCATCTTTTGGGCGGCCGCACAGTTATGTCGGGACAGACTTCCTGATTTGATTAGGAAAATGATTTTGGACGAGTTTTGACACAAGTTTTGTATTTGGAATAGGTCCTACTTGTATATAAACAGCCAATTTCGGTCAGAACTAAAAACCAAGCTTTTGTGCAAGTCTCCAAAGAGTTTGAGAGAGTTTTATTTTGTTCTAAGACATCCTAGATTGAAGAACAAAATAATACACAAATAATATTCCATATAGTTCATATTAGTTGTGAAAATGTGTTTCACAATTTTGGTCTAGCAACCAAGATCAAGTGTTCTTGATATTCGTTCGTGGTGTGGATACCGCTAGAGGATGAAACTTATCATCTTCAAAGTTCGTGATTCTTACTATGTTCGTGATCAAGGTTTCAAGCCTCCATCGAATTCAAGGTTGCAAAATCAAAGGCATCAAGGGTTACTATTCTAGTATTCATAATATTGTATTTGACTTAATCATATGAATGGATCTATGGGCTTTGGGTTTCATAAAATTTTAAATGCTTAATTCCGCTGCGCATGTTACTCTGAAACCCAACAGTGGTATTAGAGCCCCGTTCATGTTGATTATTTCAATACTTAGATCATGTTGTGTGTATATAAATTGTTTGTATGCTTAGCATGATATGAATATTGGATTATATGATGTTTATGTGTTATATGATTATATGTGGTTTATTGTTTTGCAACTTTAATCGCACCATTGAATCGCACTAAAAATTATGTTGGATTCTGAATTGTTTGATTATTAATTTTTGATTGGATCAGAGTTTTAATAATCGGGGAAAACAATTTTGAGACAAATTTTCGAACTCTAAAAATCATTCTGATGCTACTGTGCGACCGCACAGAAAAACGTGGGCGGCTGCACATGTTTGGGCGACCGCACAGTCTTTCTTGGGCGGCCGCACAGTGATGGTCAGAAGCTGGAATTTTGAGGTAGGTCCGACCGGACCAAAGTAAGGACCCGGCCAGACCTTTTGGTCTGGGCTGGGGTTCTTTTTGGGTCTCGGGGTGGATTTAGTTGGTTTAAATTCCTATTTGTTTTAGTCGTTTGACTCTGAGATTGATTCAAGGTTTGGATGGCTAATCTACGTTCATCGAGATTGTGTTTCCCAAACTTAATTGCAATCAAAGTTTCAAAGATAAAACGAAGTTAGAATTATGAAGAGTTCATAATTGCTAAAATTGAGAAACAAAGTTCTTGATTCAAAGATTGCAAATTCATGTGGAATTGTGGATGCAATTGGCCTACGCTCAGCGAGACCATCTATTGCTTAGTTTCGGCCACATGGACTACTTTCTTGGTTTCTTGAATTAGTGCGGGATTGTGGTTGCCTAATGGCTTAGTTCGACCGCACTTCTTGTTGTCTTGATTTGGAGATGATAACCAAAGTTCAAATAGTCTCATCCTCATAATCATAGAGAAACTAATGACACATAAATTTTATGCTTAAATTAATGATTATTAATTTAGTGGCTTAACTTGATGCGTAACATGTTTATCTTGTGTGCTCATAAATGTGTTGTACGCTATATGGTGATGAACCTTCAAGAAAGTTTTAAGTCCCTTTTGCCATGCCATGATTAAAACACTTGCTAGTATATGAGTAATTTCAATGTAGTTTTCGCCTTAGCGAGGTGCATTCATTTTATTCATGTATGAGCAAGATAGATAATGTGGGCACGCCCTAGCGAGGCACATTAACTATATGTTTAAAATGGTTGGACTTAACAAGGCGTCAAAACAGTTTTGGGCCTAGGCAAAGATGAGATTAAACATGCTTTTGAAATTGGATCCCTAAGAATCATATTGAATATGATTGACAAGAAATTGTCTCCCTAATTAATTTAATTTTGAGCGGTGCGCCAAAGCGTACTTGAAATTAAATTAAAGTTGGATCTTAGCCCAAATTTCAAAAGAATCTCATAATAGGATCTAAGAGTCATATGAGATATGATTGACAGGGTTGTCTACCTAATTAATTTGATTTTGTGTAATCCGCCATAGCGGACTTAAAATTAAATTAAAGTTGGATCTTAGCCCATTTAAATTATATTATACATTGAATGTATAAGAAGGTTATATAATTTAGTGGGAGTATTTTTGGAAAATACATTATGTATGTTATATAATTTAGTGGGAGTATTTTTGGAAAATACATTATGTATCTCTTTAATGAGATTGGTACTTGTAAAATTTTGGAAATTTTGCATTGGTTGTAGATGACAACTAAAATCGTTGCGATTAATCCTTGATAAGGATAATGCTTCAAGAGAATGGTACAAACTTCATGGATTGGATCCTGAGCCTAAGAATCGTTCTAAGGCAAGAAGATGTGTTGTACATTCTTGATGGGCCTATTCCTAAAGAACCCAATGCCAGAGAAAGACAATCACAAGAGACATGAGTATGTTTCTAGGGATGTGAGTTGTCTCATGCTCGTAACTATGAACTCAAAACTCCAACAAAGTTTGGAACTTGTGGAAGCCTATTAGATAGGCGTGGAGTTGAGTTACATGTTTCAAAGAGCAATCTAGGCAAGAGAGGTATAAAACCATTATTGCATTCACTTTTTGCAAATGGAGTACAGGGCAATAAGTGGAACCTCAAATGCTTAAAAGAAAGGCTACGTAGAGCATCTTGAGAAACTAGGTTGTCCAATTGGATTGGAGCAAGCCACGGATCTCATTCTTAAATTCATTGACTAAGAGTTATAATCACTTTGTAATGAACTATAACATGCTTGGAATGGATAAAGAATCTCTCCGAGTTGCATGACATGCTTAAAACTGCGGACATGAAGATAGTGGAGAATGGTTCTCCAGTGCTCATGGTTCATGATGGAAAAGGGCCAAGTGCCAAAAGAAAGGTAAGACAAGCATTGTCATACCTAAAGGAAATAATTATGGTTAAAACAATAACTCTAATTGATGCAATTTGGTAAAATGGCAATTGGATTGACCATTTAGAATTGTAGTCAAGATTTTGGACGATCAATAAAAGGATTGGTAGTAGGACTACCACTTGGGATATTTATGTTATAAATTAATCTTTCTGAATTTAATTATTGGGTATTGAATACCGGATGTGAATCCAACATTTGTGAAATGTGCAATAATTAGTAAATTTAAAGACTACTTATAGTAAAGGTTGATCTATGAATGATAATGATGCAAGAGTTGCAACATTGTTCATAGAACACTTGTAAAAGTGACTTTACTCATGAAGTAGAAAAACATTATTTTGTTATAAGATAATGAAGGATATTTATTTCTTATTTGGAATAAGAAAGATGTTTTAATTATTACTATTTACTTCATTGTGTTATCATATAAATAAATCTCATATCCTAAATCTTGAAGAACAAAGTAATAAAGACTATGACATAAATAATTAAAATTCTTTATGCATTAATGTTTTGATCAAATAAATGAGAAATGCATATCTAAAATTTCATGGGACGGAGTTTTAAGTCATATGATATGGAATCACATGATTTATGCAAATCTTATTTACTTGGACCAAGACATCTTTTACTATGAATAGTAAAAGGCTAACATCTTACTTGACCTAATACATTTCGATGTATATGGTGCATTAAGTAGCAGTGCTAAAAGAGAATTTTGGTTGTACTTGGTAAAACTGTTCAAAGATTCTGATTTGATCAAGATAATGAATAATTGAACCAAGAACTTAACAGTCATCGTTATGGTGGTGAAATAGTTTCACAATCAACTCCACCAAGAACACCATTTGGAATGATGTGTCTACATGGAGGTAGAAAACCTTATTGGATATGGTTCATTAGATGATAATGTCAGAGTGATCTTCCAATATTTATTTTTTGGGGTTAGGTATTTGAAACCGCTATAATTACACTAATTTAAGTTACATCAATAGGGTTAAAAGGTGAAAGAAAAAAAAAAACTCGGTTTGTCTTTCATAAAGATTTAAGATGATGAGACCTTTTGGAAAGGAGTTGTCTGGGACACACTCACACTTAAATCTAATAAATATATTTTCATAGGATATCCTAAGGAAACTTGAGGACATAATTTTACTCATAAGAAACAAATGGTTTGTTTATTATGATAATGCTTTTCTAGATAAATGGTTTATCTCTAAAAGAATCAGTGGGAGTAAAATATATCTCGAATGGTTCGAAATCTAGAAAATTAGTATTTAACCTATGATGAAAGTTGAACAAGTTTCCACAAAGAGTTGTGAAAATCCGTTCAAGATATACAAGTACTTGCACACATGATAAAATACAATCTATTAGAAGAAATATTGGATATTTCGAAATAGAAAGTATTGAGGTAAATTTCATTTAGAATGAAGTATTTACCACCTATCAAAGATGCAATATCAACTTCACATTTAGATTAATGGCTTGGAGTCATAAAATCTAAAAGGCAATTCATGTATAATAATCAAGTTTGGAACTTGATCATTCTAACCTAAGGTGTAAAAACCAAAGGAGATGAATGACTTTTCCTGGAGAAAAACTTACATGGGTAGCAAGAAACTTATTAGAATTTTCATAGTCACATGTTCATATTTGGAATATGAAATTTGACAAAATGATGTCAAAACAAGCGTTCCTCAACGGGAACTCACTTAAGGATGTATTGGATACAGCCTAAAGGTTTTGATAGTCAAGAAAATTCTAAAAGGTATAAAAGTTGCGAAGATTCATTGGATGGATTGAAGCAAGCTTTTGGGAGTTGGAATCTCCGTTTTGATAAGTCATAGAGTTTGGCTTGATCAAGAACGAAGATGAACCTTGTATATACAAGAAGATTAGTGGGAGCATGGTGCTATTTCTTATCTAATATGTGGATGACATATTGCTCATTGGAAACGACATTCCTACACTTTAATCTGTAAAGATTTGGTTAAGAAAGTGTTTCGCAATGAAGAATATGGATGAAGCCGCATAAGTCATTGGCATTAAGATCTATAGAGATAGATCAAGGAAGCTAAATGGTTTAAAGCCAATGTACATACATTGACAAAGTCATAAGAAGATTCCGCAAGGAAAATTCTAAGAGAGGACATTTGTCAGTATTACATGGAGTTTCTCTAAGCAAGACTCAATGTCCTAAAGACAAAAGATGAGCATGAGAAAATGAATGAGATGCCATTTGCTTCGGCAATTGGATCTATGATGCCATGATAAGTACTAAGCCGGATATATCTAATGCTTGGAGCATGACGAGTAGATATCAATCCGACACCGGTGAGATTCACTGGATGGTTATGAGAGCGATTCTTAAAGTACTTTAGAAGAACTAAAGATTCGTTTATGATCTATGAAGGTATGGAAGATGATCTCGGATGCATGCTTCCAAACCAACAAAGATGATAATAGATCACAATCAGGTTTTGTGCATATGTCAAATAGTGGAACTGTAAGTTGGAATGGTTCCAAGCAGAGTACAGTCACTAATTCTACGACTAAAACTAAGTATATTGCTGCATTGGATGCTGCAATGGAAACTGTTTGGATTAAGAAGTTCGTTGGAGAACTTGAGATGGTTTTCCTAGTATTGCTAATCCAATAGACCTTATTAATAACAATAGTGGTGCTATTGAATCAAGCAAAGGAACCAAGAGCACATCCCAAATCCAAACACATACTTAGGCGTTTTCTTATCGTTCGAGAAATCATTGATAAGGGAGACGTAAATATATGCAAAGTACCAAGTAATGATAACGTTGCGGACACGCTAACAAAGGAACTTCCGCAAGCTAAACATGATGGTCATGTTAGGTCCATGGGTATTGGATACCTAGAGATTGGGCCTAGGGCAAGTGGGAGATTGTTGGTGTTGGTGCCCTAGGCACGTTTGTTAAACGTTGTATAAGTTATCATTTTATTCATGATGATAAAGAGATAATAAGATTATTATTGTTGCTCATGTTTGCTTATAATAATCTTCGTCCCTAGATCTTGTTAAGCACTAGTATAAAGGCTAAATGATCATGGGATGATCATGTTAGATTTATAGGTACTTATTTGGAACAAGGTACTGGACATGACCCGCTGTATGAGATTTATGTCATGGTCTATGTCATATATAAATCTCATATTAGTTATGTCATTTGAATCCTTAGACATGAAGTTATTATAGTCTTCCACTTGATGAATATTATGTTTGACATATTCAAATGCTGCCTTAACACGGTAGTTATAAAGGGTATGATTGGCATAATCGGATTCACGTAGGGAAGAATAATAAGCTAATTGGATTTGTCCTTCTTCGGAGAGATGTCAAGCTTGGGCCCCTCGAAGGAATGATGTTGGTGAAATGTTTGGCCAAACTCAAATGGATTGATTGGATCAATGTCATTTGGATTATCAACATATTCGGAATCGAGAAAGTATTGAACAATACAATTTGACTTATTGACCATGACTTGTGCTCAATGACATCGTGGACAAAAGGATTATGACATGTTCTAAAAGGAATGCGAACTTGTATCTAGTTATACTATTTGGGTAGGTATGACGGTTTGCTAGAACCTAATAATATCTTTTGGTTTCATGTTTGAACCCATTGTCAACTTAGTATAATCCTAGAGGGTCACACACAATAGAACAAATCTTAAAAGGACTATATTGGAAATTATGGCTGACTGGACCCATTGGGCGACCGCACATCAGCTTTTGGGCGGCCGCACAATTATGTCGGGACAGACTTCCTGATTTGATTAGGAAAATGATTTTGGACGGGTTTTGACACAAGTTTCCTATTTGAAATAGGTCCTACTTGTATATAAACAGCCAATTTCGGCCAGAACTAAAAACCAAGCTTTTGTGCAAGTCTCCAAAGAGTTTGAGAGTGTTTTATTTTGTTCTAATACATCCTAGATTGAAGAACAAAATAATACATAAATAATATTCCATATAGTTCATATTAGTTGTGAAAATGTGTTTCACAATTTTGGTCTAGCAACCAAGATCAAGTGTTCTTGATATTCGTTCGTGGTGTGGATACCGCTAGAGGATGAAACTTATCATCTTCAAAGTTCGTGATTCTTACTATGTTCGTGATCAAGGTTTCAAGCCTCCATCGAATTCAAGGTTGCAAAATCAAAGGCATCAAGGGTTAGTATTCTAGTATTCATAATATTGTATTTGACTTAATCATATGAATGGATCTATGGGCTTTGGGTTTCATAAAATTTTAGATGCTTAATTCCGCTGCGCATGTTACTCCGAAACCAAACAATAATCAGCCATAGGAAGAAGGAAATGTGAGTCTCGCTGAAAAAATATGTACGCTTTAAATTCAATACAATTAGATGTTGTTATAGGTTGTTCACTTGACACTCACAAATTGCTAATGGGTGCTAAGTGATTTGAGCTAGGATGCACGGAGAGTAAGTAGTAAGTAACAAATGGATGCAACATACTAAAATTGAGCTAATAATATTGATTGTGTTTTGGAGAATTTTATGAACAATTCGAAACCTCATTTGATTTTGTTTAGACAGCATAATGTATGGGAGCAAAATTGTTGATTGTTTTTATGTAACAACTTGATTTTTATTTCAGTTAAATTGCAACATTTTAGTCTGATGTTTGTGGGTATGGTATATATCACAGTCACATCATGTACGAGAACCATGTTCCGCAGATGTTCCGTGAACACAATTGGGGAGTAAAGTGGATTGGGAAAACAACGACGACATCAAATTTATGGCTGGGAAGATGTAACAGGACAAGTAGAAGCACCGCGAATGAATAACTGAAACTCTTTTGTGGGATATTTTTGAGCAATTTTGTGGGTTTTCGGTGTGTAAGAAATGGTATTCTTTTCCAGTAGAGAGAAACTATTTCTCAAACAAGGAAAAGAAGAAGAAGTTGATGAGACTGTTACATTGATTGAAGTTGTAAGTATTGTTATTGTCTTTGGATATTTGTGTAAGGTAAAAAAAAATAAAAAGTTACAAACGTTGAACTTTTACATAGCATTGAGTTTCATAAATTACGCCTATGCAAATTTGTGAAATTATACTTCCTACTACGCATAATTTGACATGTAATTTTAGTTAAAAAGCAAACTTATACCCTTTGAAAAATTTCTCAGGATGTTGGGTATATTATACTGTACTATTGGTTAAAAAACTAACATAAGAGTATAAGTTTTTGAAAACTAATAGTATGCTTTTGAAATTGTATTATAAGTACTGTGATCTTTAAAGCTATAATTTGACATGTATTTATTATTATTATTTTTTTTCTGGATGACCTTTGTATTTTCTTTTGTATTGGTAAATGTGTACTCTTTCTGTCTTTTTAGTCTGTTCACTTTTGGTCAATGGGAGTAAACTGGGGCCAAACATTTAATGTCAATCTAACAATCCTAATGAAATTTTAAATTAAGAGACTCATTTTGAAAAATTTTGAACTTTAAAATGACATAAATGGTGTATATTTTGAGTGTGACTTAGAATTAAAAAAGGTATTGAACAGAACAGTTGTTGTAATCATGAAAAGCGAGGATAAAAAGCAGAAAATGTGATAGAAAATAGTAGTCGATATTTTATTGTATTCTCATATATTAAGTCCCATTAAATATACAAATAATATAAAATTTGTAATTTAAGAAAATAGGACTTATGAATGAGCACATTGTTATTTTTGAAATATTAATCTTATCTTATTCAAGATAATTTTATACTTCACCTATACTACTAAAAAATATTTAATACATGTGAATATATGATTATGTGTTTCCTTTATAAGTTATTATAGTTATCATATTTTACTTTAATTCGTGATAAACATTTGCCTTGATCATTTTGTAAAAAAATAAAATAAAACTCATTTTATAAGATATTTACTACTATTTTAATAATGTATAAAATATTTTCATTTTAAATTTATTTTAATTTTAATCTTTTGCATTCATAATAACGGCCCATGCATCGCAGAGTAAACTACTAAAATGACCCGCGTACTATTCAAAAATTTCATATTTACCTGCGTACTAATGAAACAACCAATCTAACCTGTGTACTATGTATAAAATAACAAAGATAACCAAAATCATTAATAAAGTTAATAAAAGTTAACAAGCGTTAGTTTTCTAACAGATTTTGCTATCAAAATTTTCAAAACTCCCCCATAACCTAACAGAATGATAATTTGCTTAATTAAGTGCTAAAATGACCCATTTACCCTTATTAATATTTATATCAACTTTAACATAATTAATAGTTTTTGTTCATTTTGGTATTTTTGGATATTTATGGTTGAAACAATAAGTTTGAAACAAAACACAGTTCATCACCATCATCTTCACACCACCTCGGCACCACCGCCATCACCAGGATGAATGCTACCCCCACCACCATCAACACCACCATTGTCATGACTTCTTTTACTCTTTTTGCTTCAAATTTCAATTAACGTAAAAGAATGCTTGCTAGAAACAGCACCACAACCACCGTTACAAAACACCACCACCATCTCACCAAGCATCCCATCACCACCCCAACCGCCATTTATGTAACACCAGAACCGCCAGCACAATCATTTTAATTAAATCCAGATTCCCGTCATTCATAACCCAAAATCAAAATCACAACAACCAAACCCATATTCAAGTAATTCATAATCCAAAATTAAAAGCAACTCATAACAAGACATTCAAAACTTAGATTCAGCACATCCAAACCCAAAACATAAACACAGCACCATTGCAAACCCAAATCTGAACCAAGAAGTCAAAAAATAGTAAATATATCTTTTCAACATTGATAAGAAGAATACGAACAAGACGGAAATGACTGAGAAGAAGAAGATCATAAACAAAATTAATATTAGAACAAACTAGAAAATGAAATTTGGGAAATCAAACAACAAAATAAAACCCAATGCAAGAAATGTAGGTATTTGTTGATTCGAAAATCAAATAATAAAATAAAACCCAACAAAACAAAAGCAATGCAACAAAATAAATCTCAGATCTATTGCCTACTTATGGAAAGAGGGGAGTCGGCGACGATGAGGAGTTGGGCGCACATAGTAAGAAGGTTGGATCTATAAATGGCGCCTATGGGGGAAAGGGGCCTGAGAAAGAGAGGAAGGGATGAGAGATGTCGCCGGCGATGATGGTGGGTAGAGGAAGAGGCGATGGTGTCGGTCAACGGCAGAGGGGGTTAAGGCAGAGGGATGTGGGGAAGACGGGTGAATAGAGGGTGGAGGACGGCGCCGAGGAAGAAAGGGCCTTGGGTAAAGGGTAGCGGCTGGGGAGAAATGGGGTGTGCCGCAAAAACGAGGTTGAAGACGACGACATGATGCTGAGGAATAGAAAAGTTTAAGGGTTTTTTTTCCAAATTTATTTGGAATGGGTGGTTATATAAGAGGAGTTAAAACCCATTTTTAAAATAAGGTTAACTAGATCATTTTACTAATTTGGTTTAGTGATTTAGGAGTTTGTTATGTTATGGGCCATTTTGAAATTTTGATAGCAATATTTGTTAGAAAGTTAACGTTCATTATCTTTTGTTAACTTTTTTGGTGATTTTGGTTATTTTTATTGTTTTATAAATAATACACAGGTTAAATTGGTTGTTTCAATAGTACGCAGGTCAATATGAAATTTTTGAATAGTACGCAGGTTATTTTGGTAGTTTACTCATGCATCGCATGGGGGTTACACTAGTATATATAAAAAGAGAAGAAACACTATGAACAGTGTTCCCGCTCAAGACAATGGCAACGTCATTATCGTCGACATTGTGGGCCCATCATCTTTCTTCAATCATCCACTATTTATCTTTTACCGTTGTCTCACTCACTTCTTTTCTTTTTCTCTTTTAGTTTCTTTATTCTCCCCTCTCAGCTACTTCTCTATTTATTTTATTTTAATGATTATTATTTAATGGTTTATATTTAAAAGTGTTAGTTTCCTTCAGTAGCTATTTATAACTACTATATTTATAACTAAAATATTTTTATGTATTATTAAATTACTTTTAATATAAAATTAAATTTAGGGAGTGAGTTGGTTTAGAGTGTTTACTAAAAATAAATGAAAAATATAATTTTAATAAAGTAAGTGGTGGGTCCATTTTAAAACCTATTAATTGTATTCTTTCCGTCCCAAAACCAAAACGCTCTGCAATATTTTTAGAATGCAAGAATTAAATAAAGAGTGTATATATTAAAAAATATTTTGAGTGATAAAGAGGTTGTGAGTATGATAAGTTGAGTGTAATTCACAAGTGGGGTCAAAAGTAAGTGTGTGAGTATGACACGTGAGGTGGAGAGACTAGATAAATATTAAAATTTGAACATATTTGAAAAAGAGACATACCAATGGGCAGGGGTGTTCACGGTCCGGTCCGGTTTTTGTCTAAATTTCACAAAATTGGGACCAGACCAATAGTGCGGTTCTGTAAAAATTTAGAACCAGGACCGTACCAATACTTTTCAGAACCGATGTCATTGGTCCGGTTCTATTAATCCGGTTCCGGTCCGGTTCTACGGTTCTACCTGTATACAAATTTTTCCACTCAAAACAATGCATCTGTAAGCCGAAAACTAAAATAATTGAACATAGTGGTCTCAGCTCTCAACAATTCAAAGTCAAACCACATGAAATATTAGGTGCAACTGCAAAGCATGAAGTTAATTATATGAGGAAAAAACAAACATTTTTTTTTGCTTAAATTATAAAATTAATGAAACACTTTCAAAAAAACAACTGTGTATATATAATACTATAGATATCAAAGATAGAAACAAGTACTACTGTAATACATACATATATATATACATATATATATATATATATACTTTTATATATATTATGAATATATATTATACTATATATGAATGTTTGGTCCGGTCCGGTCAAGAACCGTGTATATTTTTAAAAAACCAGGACCGGACCAATTAACTGGTTCTAGAGGATTTTGGAACCAGAACCGAACCAACACTATTGGTTCGGTCCGGTTCTATTGGTCTGGTCCGGTTCCTACATTTTTTTGCACAGTCCTACCAATGGGACTCAAAAAAGAAATTAAAGCAAGATATTTTGGGAAGGATGGAGTATCATCTATTGTGGAGAAAAAAAAAGAAAGTGCAGTGAGTTTGTTTTTTTTTATGACGTGGCACTAAGTAAGGTGGCATGAAATTGAACCCAATAGATGCTCTTGTTGTTAAGTATGTGGTGTAGGGTAAATAGTAATGAAAATATATCATTTTAAAAAATGAGACTTACCAATGGGGCATTTAAAAAAAAGAGGTGGTCTTCCATGAGAACAAGGGGATCCGTCTCATGTATGAGACGGGTCGACCCATGACCCATGGGGCATGACTCGCCAAGTGGCAGCCTCCCAGAGGTCAATTTTTTTTTTTTTTTGAGTTTTATATTATTTTTTCGGCTTTTCAGCCGTTAACCAAAAGTAATAGTTACCATAACTTAATGTAATGACTGTATACATATAAAGTAACATTGTTCATAAGTAAACGTAACACCTTTTTTACAAAAACAAAAGCTCGTTTTACCCATTTTTTCAAATGTAATACTAACTATAATTACATGTAACCCAAACAATATCTAAATGTAATTATCATTTATACTGAAATGTAATAATGCTTTTGCAAAAATGTAAAATATTGTGTATTTTGATTTAATTTTTTGAAAGAAAGTAACATTTGAAAAGTAACAACTCATATATGAATGTAATTGTTTGTACAAGTAAATGTAACACTTTAATAAAAGAAATTATAACATATTTCTATAGATAATGTAATAATTTTACATGTAACACTAATCAAGTGTTTTTAGCTCTAAAAATGATCAAGTGTTTTTAGCTCTAAAAATGTAAATGGTTGAATTATTACTTTTTCTATACATATGTGTTACAATTATGTATAAACATTATTACATATAAGTAACACGTTCGTTACATTTTAGTTGTAATAAGTATTACTTTTGGCAAACGAAGAAAACATAGAAAAAAACACTGTTACTTTTCTCTATATATGTATTACTTTTATGTATACAAACTGTTACTTTATATGAATACAGTCATTACATTAAGTTATAGTAACTATTACTTTTGACAAACCGAGAAAAAAACCAAAAAAAAAAGCAAAAAAAAAAGCAAAAAAAAAAAAAGGGCCTATGAGAGGCTGCCACGTGACAGGGTCGACCCCTGGGTCCTGGAGCCGGTTCGTGGGTCGGGCGGGCGGGTCAAAAACCGACCCGTCTCATGGATGAGACGGGTATGGCAATCCGCACATGAGTGTTTGTCTAAAAAGAAAATAACTACAAGTTGTTATGGGACATTGGGGGTGGGTTAATGGGCTGGGTAAATCGGCGAGAAAGAATAGTTATTGGTCATGTTCGTGATTGTGGATTAGAGGATTTGGCATATTAATTAGTGGATATAGTTACATTCACAAAAATGGTTACTACTCCCTCCGTCCCTATTTAATATTTTATTTTGAATTTGCACGGGAATTAAGAAAAATAAATATTTTGAGCATGAAAAGTAAAGTATTAGAGAGAAATTATGTAGAGAGTTTTTGTTGTGAGAATGACAAGTGAGTCTCATCGTTTATTTTAGATAATAAAGTAAAGTGAAACTTTAAAATGAGACATACTAAAAAGAAAAGTAACCTCCTTAAATTAGGGCAGATGGAGTAAAAAGTAAAAACTACAAACTAAAGAATGACATGATTAAGGAAAATTCAAAATATTATCAAACAATATTGGTTTTATTTATTGACTCAATTTGTATTTATTAATTCCATCTCATATTGCCAAGATAAATAAACTAAAATTATTTTTTAATGGAGTGTAAGTTGCATTTTTTTATTTTTTTATTTTGCCATTCATTTTGGGCATATTCATGATTGTGTATTAGAGGGTTGGGCATATTGGTGGATATAATTACCACCAAAAAAGTAGCTACTACTCCCTCTGTTTGATTTAATGTTATTTACTTTGACTTTGCTCGGTGATTAGGAAGAAAATAAATATTGTGATTATGAAAAGTAAAGATTGAGAGAAAACGCGGGTAACGAGTTCTTGTTGTGAGAATGAAACTGAGTTCAATCGTCTATTTTAGGTAATAAAGTAAATTTAAAGCTTTAAATTGAGACATATCTAAAAGGAAAGTAAGAACTTTACATCGGGGTAGAGAGAGAGAGAGAGAGAGAGAGAGAGAGAGAGAGAATGAGTAGCATGCAAGAAATAAGTATTTTTTTTTAAAAAAAAATTGATATGTTTATTTTTTTCATTTGTTTGTTGATCAAAATTTATGAATATATTATTTCTGAGTTGATAACCACTTTTAAAAAGTTTGGGAGTGAATTTTTTCGGGCAAAAAACTATTTTATTTTTGGTTAATTTATTAATATTTAATATCTTATATTTTTATGAATTTACATAAATAAGAAAATATGTCGTCGCCGTGCATCACACGGGAGTACTGCTAGTTTCTTATGAACAATAAAAATAATAAAAATTTACAATTGCTTACAATTTTTTGTAAAGGTTAGGGGTGTTAGTGCAATTTTCTTAAGGCTGTCGATTAGCAACAACTACTTGCTAGCATTTTCATGATTAAGGTAACTAAGAATCCCGGCTAACTATACTGGTATGCAATTTAGAATAAGTATCCTTTAAACTTTGGGACCATAATATTAGAGACACTAAATGCTATTTTTAGAATATACTCCTTCCGTCACAGCACAAGTGAGACTTTTTTTCTTTTTGGTTGGTCTCACTAAAAGTGAGACTGCTTAAAATGGAAATGATTCAACCCCACTCATTCTCTCTTCATTTTCCACCACTCAATTTATTCAACAAACACTACTACTTATTCCACTCATTCTCTCTCTTCATTTTCCTTGCCATCCCAAGATGTGGCCACATGAGGTGACCACATATTTTTGCCTTGCCATGCCTACAGCTCGACATTCAATGTGGTCACATGAGGTGACCACATTGACTCTTTGTCCAAATGTTCGTCTTGCATACATGCGGTCACATGATGTGGCCGCATTTAAACTGCTTTGTTCCCACCAATTTCGACCTAAAGTATGGGTACATGAGGCGACCACATGACCCCTTCCACCTTTAAAAAGACCATACATGTGGTCACATACATGAGGCGACCGCATTTAAACTGCTTCTCCATCCATGCATTCGAAAATTGAAGTGGCCACATGGAGCGGCCACATTGTAACTTTTTCCAACTTCTATCAAGAACCATCCGAAACATGAATATCTCCGCCCAAGTGATAACCAAACACTAAAATATGACCACACAACCCAGAGAGTGAACCCCAAACCCATTATAGACTGATGTTTACCGACGTTCCCCATAGTAACCCCCTATCATCAAAGCGAAGAGAATCCACTACACTTCTTGGAAGTTCCCGCGCCGTGCCATAAACATTTCAACGCTATGCACGTGAGCCGCCACATCCAATCTATCAGCCACCCCATTAGCCTCACGAAGCACATGTTTAAGCCCATAACCTCGAACCATAGATTCGCAATCGCGCAACTCATATGTATATTGCCAAGGACCTTGATGCTTCCCTTTTAGAATGTTGACTGCCACAAGAGAATCAGAAAACACCATGACCGATTGAAGTCCCCAATCTCGACATAAGCTTAGATGACCATCCCTTAGATAAAAAATCTCTGCTTGCATGTTTGTGCCCATACCATAATACCGAGAAAAGGCACATACAAAAGCCCCTCTACAATCCCGCACAATGCCTCCACCAGTACAACTACCGTTAACCGAAGATCCATCCGTATTAAGAGTATAAAAAATGAGAATTTGAAGGTTCCCATCTCAAATACCTTATCAGACGAGTCTTGTGCAAAGCTATCTTGAGGCCAAGGTGCTCCAAAATGATAAGGTCCTCTCTCCTTGGTGCCCCTTTCGGGACTAAGAAAGAGCACATCTCAAATAGAGAATGCTTGACGCCATCAACAATCTTCGCACTATCCATTATAATCCCATCAAACACCGCCTTACATCTTGCCTTCCAAATCTCCCAGCAAGAAAATAACATAATACCCATTCGAACCAAACCCATTTGTCTGCTCTTCGACTGACCACCACACCAAACATCCCATAAATGTTGCAAATCAGTATAAATATGAGTGAAAGGGAAGAAACTCACCCAATGCCTCCAAACAGATTGTGCCATGGCCGACTGCAACAATAGATGAGTCAGTGTTTCCCCTGTGACAACCCCCCGGACAACAAACACATCGAGAGAGAATATGGAATCCACGGGACTCCAACTTAGCATTGATAAACGACTATTTTATAGTCATTTATAATATATTTTACTCTACATTTTATTGATAAACGACTATTTTATAGTCTTTTATAATATATTTTACCTACTATTTTATTCTTAATCATAGTACTTTTTATTTATTTTATATATATTTTGTAGGTTTTATTCTTGGTATCACTTTATGGTTGAAACAGGTTTTCTAAGGTCTTTTCGGGTCAAAATATGGCTAATATGATGGACCGGAGTAAAAGGGTTGAAGATAGAACAATTTGAGATGAAAAAGAAGTGAAAAATCACATTTTATGATCGGCACGACCGTGCTTACAAATAGGCACGACCGTGCCAATCTTGTCAACAATAAGCAGCCAAAGACCAATTCCGCACGGCCGCGCCAATCCTGAAGCACGACCGCGCCAAGTTCTATGGTCCGGCCGGACCTCAGTGTATACCCGGTCAGATCACTTCATTTTCACCCCTCAGCAAGCTTGGTCCGCCCGGACCCATATCAAGACCCGCCCGGACCCCTCTTATGCCTGTTCTGAATAAATGCTTCCAAGAGGTGTCTTTTGGACTGAGTTTTGGGAAAAGTCACATCTTTCAACCCAAATACCTATATAAGAAGGCCATTTTAGCCTTGTAAAGGATCCAGAAATTGTTGTAACATTACTCTAGTAAATTTTAGTCTCAAATATTATTATTTTACATCTTTTTAAGGTGTTCTTGAGGAAAAGCAATGCATATTCTTACAGAATTATTTTCAACCTTTGTTTCTTCCATCATTGCAAGAATAAGTTTCCTTCTTCCCAAATCTTTATATTGTTATACTTATATCTTGTATGTTTTGTTTCACAAATGGCTTGCGAGTAATCCTCCCTTTTTCTTGGGGTTGGAAACTCAACCTCATATGTTCATCAACTTTAATTCATGCTCATCTTATTTCCTTCTCTTCATCTTAAAACAATCTCTTTGTATTATACTAAAACGTCTACAACCATGATGACGTCCATGATTTGTATGAATCCCAGTTAATCGAGAGAAGGACCTAGCGGTGAATCTCGATTAACGGAACCATACAAAGTGACTGGGTTTCTATTAATCACGAGAGTAGATTAATGGCCTAGGGATGTCCTTGAGTGGAAGTACGTGGATTTTAAATGAACTTAATGGGTTTTTACTAATTATGGACCATCGAGAGAAAGGCCTTGTTAGTATTAAAATACGTGTGTTTTAAGCCTTAGTTAAGAAGTTGACACAACATAGCGTACCATCCTTGTTTTAACATGAAACTTTATTTTAAAAGAGCATGATTAACTGATGAACATTTGATTGTTTGAGTCCCAATCCTAGGAAGTATTTCTTCATAAGAGTTTTCACCCAAAGTTAGAGTATTTTTGCAATATATTTCTAGTTCAGTGACAAAGCAATTTATACCCCCCAATTATACTTTTTAATATTCTTTCATTAAAGCAAACATTTTCTAAAGTAACCTTGTCCTCGTGGGATCGACCCGCATTTGCCGTTTTCTATACTATATCTACACCGTGCACTTGCGGTAATTTATAACTAAGCCTCCGTTTAGGCCTAACAAGTTTTTGGCACCGTTGCCGGGGACAACGGTTTACTCTTTTAAATTTTTGCTTTATATTTTTATGTTTTTATTTTTTATTTTTATTTTTTATTTAACAATCTCTTCCGAAGATTTGTTGTCATTTTTTAGGTACTCTCAGAGTATATGAAAAGAGCCCGGATCTTTCTTGAAGAGTTTGATCCGGAACCTGAACGAACCTTTCACGAAAGGTTAAGGAGATTGCGAAAAGTACTTGAAGAAGAGATGGCGCAGAACGGATAAGGAGATCCTGTTGCACCACCACCTAGAACCCTTCGGGACTTCGTAAATCCAAGTGCCATGGGAACTAGGTCACCTATAGTCGTACCAAATGCCAACGCAACCCATTTTGAGATCAAACCTCAACTTCTACACATGGTTATGAACAACCAATTTGGAGGCTCGGCTCTTGAAGATCCCCACCTTCACATCCAAACTTTTCTGGAGTACTGTGACACCACCCGAATCCTCGGTGTCACACCGGAGGCTATTAAGATGCGCCTTTTCCTTTTCTCACTTAGGGATAAGGCGAGGCAATGGTTAAACTCGGTCCCTCGCAACTCATTAACATGGGACCAAGTTCAAGATGCATTCTTTGGGCGTTTCTTCCCTCCAAGCAAGACCGCTCAAATTCGGACTAAGATCACAAATTTTAGTCAAAGAGGAGACGAGTCGCTCTACGATGCATGGGAGCAGTACAAGGAACTCTTGAGGATGTGCCCATACCACGGGCTTGAAAGGTGGTTGATAGTTCATATATTCTACAATGGTCTCACGTTTAAAACAAGGGAGACTATTGATGCCACCGCAGGAGGAGCACTCATGAACAAGTCGGTGGATGCGGCCTATGATTTAATCGAGAACATAGCCTTTAACCACTACCAATGGTCAAATGAAAGGGATCAAACGCATGGGACTCCAGGTAAGTACAATGTTGACGCTGTTACTCTTCTTTCTTCTAAGGTTGATATGATCTTAAAGAAATTTGAAACTCTTAATGTGAATCCTATGGCCAATATAAACGTTTTTTGTGAACTATGTGGGTCTAACTCACATAGTTCCAAAGGTTGTGAACTACTTGACACTACTCCTAGTGAAAAAGTAAATTTTGTTAACTCTTATGGGCAAAATGGGGGTATGTATTCAAACACATATAACCCAGAATGGAAAAATCACTCCAATTTTTCCTATAAGAGCAATAATATTTTAAACCCTCAACCTTCTTCACAACAACCGGGATTCACACAAAAGAATTTCAACAATAATAATTCTTTCCCTCCCCCTAAATCTAAGTTAGATCTTATAATGGACTTTATGGTCGAAAATAAAAATACTCAAGATAAGATCAACAATGAAGTTATGGAAAGTTTAAAGGCATTAAATAGTAGGTTCGATAGTCTAGACGCCCATAGTAAAATGCTAGAGAACCAAATTGCTCAACAAGCCAATGCTTCGTCTAGACCACAAGGGAGTTTTCCCGGTCAAACGCAAAGGCCTAATGAGCATGCTAATGTAATAACTAGCGGGAGTGGAAAAGTAGAAGACCTTAGAGAAACGAACCATAGTCCAACTCCTCAAATTTTTTAACCTAATAAGGAAGTTGAAAAGGGGACGGACTCCCCAATACCTTCTAGGAATTTTGATCCGCCAATACCTTACCCTCAAAGGTTGGCGGGGGCAAATCTTGATAAACAATTTTCAAAATTTTTAGAAGTTTTAAAATCTATTTACATCAATGTTCCTTTTATTGATGTTTTAAAACAAATACCCTCTTACACAATTTTTTTAAAAGAAATTCTTTCAAACAAGAGGAGATTAGAGGAGTTTGAGACTGTTGCACTAACAGAAGAGGTAAGTGCCATTTTACAAAAAAAATTACCTCAAAAAAAATTGAATGATCCCGGCACTTTCTTTATCCCGTGCAACATAGGTAATTTTAGCGTCGATAATGCCATGTTAGATCTTGGGGCGAGCGTAAGCCTCATTCCGCTATCGGTAAGTAAAAAAATAGTTGTGGGGGAAATCAAACCCACCACAATAACTTTACAATTAGCGGACCGTTCCATTAAGACTCCGGTAGGTATTATGAAAGACATTCCTTGTCGAGTCGGGAAATTAATAATCCCGGTCGATTTTTTAGTTCTTGAGATGGAAGAAGACAATAACATTCCCGTTATCCTAGGTAGACCATTTCTTGCCACTGCAGGGGCAATTATTGATGTTAAAAATGGTAGCCTTTCTTTAAATATAGGGAATGAGAAAGTAGGATTTAAATTAATAAAAAATCCTAATCTTAAGAACCCTTGCTCCGGTGTTAACATGCTAGAATCTATGAGCAAGGAATGTGAAGTTTTAAATGTGTGCCCTACTAAAAAGAGCAAAATTGAAAAATCAATGCCAAAGAGTAAGGTACCAAAAAAGGCAAGCAAACCGGGGTGGCGTACGTGCCTAGATCGCAGAAGCTCAATCATTCCAATGGGCATGGAATGGCGGATTGTCAAAGACAATAGGCCATTACAATACCATTTTTTGCCCATTCTAGTTCTAAGAAAGGGGTCAAGCTAATGACCTTAAACAAGCATCATCGGGATGATAACCGATGGATTATTCCAAACCCTATTTATTTATTTTTTATTTTTTTTTATATATATTTCTTCTTCTTCTTTTCTTTCACTCTCTAACAACCCCCAAAGACTTTTTACCTCCAAATATTTTTAATTGTCCTATTTTTACACATTGAGGACAATGTTTGATTTAAGTGTGGGGGGGGGGGGTAGAATCTCTTCTTTTCTATTTAAAAAAAAAAAAACTCTTATTATCATTATCAAATTGTCTTTATAAAACTTTTCCCTATTTATTTCTTTAGAAACTTTTATCCCTTGAGAATTTTTATAAAAAGAAGTTAGGAATATATTGAGAATAAATGAAAAATTCTAAGTATAAGTATAAAATTTATAAACTTTATTAAGTAGAAGCATTACTTTTATTAATGATTTTTTTGGGTCATTTAAGTTAGGTTACATTTACTTGTGAAAAATTTGAAAACATTCTTGTTTATACATCACAAAAACCTTTATTTTTACTCCTTTTTAAGACATGAATGATTGTTATGCATTTCCCGAATCACAAAACTTTCGCTTAAAACCATCTCTCCATTTCCACTTTCAAGGCTATTACTCAACTAATCCCTCTTGTGAATTGTCCACTCGAATATCTAAATGAATAAATCATTATAGAGTGCGACAATTCAAATCAAGAAACTCAATTGCCACGTTCAAATCTAATAATCAAAGCCTTTACTACCATCCTCCGCCTCCATTTTTGTGATTCAAGGTGCATAACAAATTATGAGTATCTTAGTAAAGAAATAAAAGTCATTGTTAAATGATGAATACCAAGCATGAAGAAATTCTTCACAAAGCACTCCAAAGAGTGAAATTATTTCAAAACCATACTTGTGATCCAAAAGTTTATTTGGCTATTTCAATATGCTTTTACTTAATGAATTTTATTCTTTCTATATTAAACTTATAATTCTCTATCTATTCTCCAATATAATTCTAGGTTCCATTTCGCAAAATTCTTGAATTATAAAAGGGACGGAAAAATAGGTTTGAAGAATTTTATTAAAGGAAATACATTATTCTAAAGAGAGCATTTTATTTATTTCTTCTTTTACTCTTTTTATGGTCATTTATTCTTCTCTTTACTTTTTCCAAATTCTAACCTGCTCGAGGACAAGCAAGGTTTAAGTGTGGGGGAGTTGATAAACGACTATTTTATAGTCTTTTATAATATATTTTACCTACTATTTTATTCTTAATCATAGTACTTTTTATTTATTTTATATATATCTTGTAGATTTTATTCTTGGTATCACTTTATGGTTGAAACAGGTTTTCTAAGGTCTTTTCGGGTCAAAATATGGCTAATATGATGGACCGGAGCAAAAGGGTTGAAGATGCAACAATTTGAGATGAAAAAGAAGTGAAAAATCACATTTTATGATCGCCACGACCGTGCTTGCAAATAGGCACGACCGTGCCAATCTTGTCGACAATAAGCAGCCAAAGACCAAATCCGCACGACCGCGCCAATCCTGAAGCACGACCGCGCCATGTTCCATGGTCCGGCCGGACCTCAGTGTATACCCGGCTGGATCACTTCATTTTCACCCCTCAGCAAGCTTGGTCCGCCCGGACCCATATCAAGACCCGCCCGGACCCCTCTTATGCCTGTTCTGAATAAATGCTTCCAAGAGGTGTCTTTTGGACTGAGTTTCGGGAAAAGTCACATCTTTTAGCCCAAATACCTATATAAGAAGGTCATTTCAGCCTTGTAAAGGATCCAGAAATTATTGTAACATTACTCTACTAAATTTTAGTCTCAAATATTATTATTTTACATCTTTTTAAGGTATTCTTGAGGAAAAGCAATACATATTCTTACAGAATTATTTTCAGCCTTTGTTTCTTCCATCATCGCAAGATTAAGTTTTTTTTTTTTTTCCCTAAATCTTTATATTGTTATACTTATATCTTATATGTTTTGATTTCACAAATGGCTTGTGAGTAATCCCCCCTTATTCTTGGGGTTGGAAACTCAACCTCATATGTTCATCAACTTTAATTCATGCTCATCTTATTTCCTTCTCTTCATCTTAAAACACACGTATTTTAATACTAACACATCCTTTCTCTCGATGGTCCATAATTACTTGACGGGGGTTCTATAATCATTTTGGCTACTCAAAATTTTGTCAAAATCTTGTACTCCCTCTGAATGATAGTCCCCCCTATTTTCATGGGTTTTACGAAGGAACTTTGAGTAATAATTAAGGCTACTTTTAATTATTCTAATGAAATTTTTGAAATTGTTCTTGATACACCATTATAAATACTATTAATATCAATTTTTAGATTCACATTAACATAATTATAGGTAGCTTTTATAATTACTCAAAGTTCCCTCGTAGTAACAACGAAAAAAAGGGGACTATCTTTCTGGGATGGAGGGAGTATTATTTTAAATCAAAATCTTGTGTATTTTATTTTTATTAAAGGAAAAGCCTTTATTTTATTTATCATTGACATTAGATTGTTAGATCACTATCTTACAATCTTGACGACAAACTAGCAATTTTAATGTAGCCTGTTTGGCGGTTTCATGTGATTTTTTTTTTTTTTTTTGAAAGTTTGTATCATATCATTTTAAGGCAATTGCCATCGTCTTACAAGCTCCTATGAAGACGTCCCCGCGCCATCTGGTACCCCCCTACATAAGGGGTACCCTCAATAATTTGTTAATTATACTATAACAATGATTAATTTTTGGGAGGGGCTATTTCCACTACAAAAATTGCTCATCCACTACATTTTTTGTAAATAGACATAAATACCCTTGCATGATTTAGGGAGTTAATGAACTATTTAAGGGTTATGTATTGTTAAGTAAATGTGATTAATTGTGGAAATAAATGTACCTTATTTGTATTAATAATTCTTATATCTGTCATTTGTTAATATTAAAATAACCAAATAACAAACTATCAATTACTTTTCATTATTTCTACAGAAAAAAACAATTAGCGTGATATTTTAAAAATATTTATAAACATTATGGAGTTAGTCAAAATATTATTAAGTATTATAAATATATTATACACAAATGCATTTTAAATATGAATTCACAATTTATTTCAATAGTAATAAATACTTGCTGTTAGAGCAATTGAACAAGACTTGATAAGAAAATAGAGCGATCACAAGAACACAGATATACGTGGTTCACCAACTTGGCTACGTCGACGGGGAGGGGAGAGAATATTATTATCACTGGAGAAACAATTACACAAGATCACACTAATCTACTTTGCACGAATTTTGATCACAAAATTCCTGACTGTGCAAACCCTAGATCTAGAATTATTGATCTCTCTGTGTAAACTGAGCAAACTGAGCTACTGAATTAATTTGGGACAGAGGAAGTATATATACGCATGTATATACACGCCTAATTAATTCCCCTAATTCTAATATCATAAGGAAGACTTTTAATCCATGTTGACTAATGGCTGGCCAAATAAAATCCTAGCCAAAAATATTTTTACTCCTTCTGTTTCGGAATTACGAATTTGTTAATTTAATCCATTTAAATTTAGGCGTCCCCAATTTCAAAGGCATTAATCTTAACAAATCTCCACCTTGACTTTGAATCTCCCAAATAACAAATCTTTACCCCCCATCGCCTCTTCTGCTATCTAATAGCTGCGAACATTTAGCAAGTCCAAACAATGTTGGAACTTGCTTCCCGTCACGGGTTTTGTGAACATATCTGCAGGGTTGTCTGCCATCCCTACCTTCACCTTTACCCGTTTCTCATCCCTTAGGAAATGATATCTAACACCAATGTGCTTGGTCCTCTCTTGATCCTTGGCCAAACAAATCGCGCTCAAACTATCGCAATAAATACTAGCCTGATCCTGATGTATCCCAAGATTGTTGATCAATCCCTTCAACCATATTCCTTCGTTAGCGGACTCTGTCAATGCCACGTATTCTGATTCTGTTGTACACAACGTCACTGTCGCCTGCAATGTAGCCTTCCAACTGACAACTGACCCACCAAGCGTGAGCACATATCCGGTCATCGATCTTCTTGTATCATCACCTGAATCTGAGAAACCCTCTACTGCACATTCTGTTCCATTTCTATAGACAAGACCGACGTCGCTAGTGCTCACTGTAGCATACATCAAACTACCATCTGCACTAGCATAGGATACTCGAGCCATATACTCTTTCTCCTCAACCGATTTGGGCCCAAACGCGACTGTCTGTGCATTCACTGCAACCGGAGTATCTATAGCCTTAGATGTTGACCTACCAAACCTCTCTAAAACTTTCTTGATGTATCTTTTCTGGGATAAGAACAGTTTTCGTTTGGCTTTGTCTCTATAGATCTCCATACCTAGAATTCTCTTCGCGTTACCCAAACCCTTCATCTCTACGACCAATAAGCCTTTCAGCTTTTGAATCTCTGACTTCTTGACTGCTGCTATCATATAGCTGTCAAATCCTTTGTACTACTGCCTAGGCGATTGCTTCAATCTACAAACTTGATCTCCCTTACCAAGAACTTGGAATCCTTCTGACTCTGTCATGTATATTTCTCCTTCTATTGCTAGCAACACTCTGATCGAAGTGTGTCTGACCACCGTTGAGAAGATCCCATTGTAGTCCACCTCTTCTCTTTGTGTGAAGCCCCTTACAAAAATGCTATCTTTATACTTGAACCCTTCTGCCGGTGACATCCTTTCCCTTTTCTTGAAGATCCACTTGCAAGTCACAATCTTCCTGCCTTCTGGCCTTGTAGTCAACTTCCAAGTCCGATTCCTGTGAAGAGACTCCATCTCATCACCCATAGCCGTATACCACTGAGATGACTCTGAACATGTATCTGCTTTATTGAAAGTAGAAGGTTCCGTAAGAACGGGCTCCACTTCCTCAGCAACCAGCAGTGCATAAGACACCAAGTCTTCAAATCCATACCTCTCCGGAGGCTTCCCGAAATTAGATCTTCTAGACCTTCCTTGTGCTAACCCATGTTCCTCGGGAACTGAACTTGAACTTTATGGTGCTTCAGTATTTGTCTCTGTTGGTGGATCCTGATCAACATCTGACTGTGGGACAACTAACTCTTCAGTATCTTGTTGCTCCACCTATTTTTCAACATCTGACTGTGGGACAGCTAACTCTTCAGTATCTTGTTGCTCCACCTGTTTATCAACACCGCCAACACTTGAACCAATCGTGGTTTTACCAGTACATACCTCATAGGGAACTTTGAGGCCACTACCGGTATGAAGTCCATGATTAATCAAGTAACATGTTGTACTAAGTGCTTCTGCCAAGAATTGTTTAGACAACTCTGCATTGGAGAGCATGCACAACGCTCCCACAAGCCATGTCTGATTCATCCGTTCTGCTACACCATTCTGCTGTGGCGTGTCTTTGCTGGTGAGATATCTAGAAACCTCCACCTCTCTGCAAAACGAATCGGACTCAGTACTGCAGAACTCCATACCATTATCTGTCCGGAGCTTCTTGATCTTTTTCTCTGTCTGGTTCTCCACTACCGTCTTCCAGTCCTTGAAATTCCTTAGAACCCCATTCTTGTGCTCCATGATAACCACCCAAGTCTTCTTCGATATTACACTTGGATAGAATAGGTTAATAAGTATTGTATCTAAGTGTTGCACTTGGATACACTATGTTAAAAACTAATGTATCCAATTGTTTTTCAAAAATTAACTAATGTATCAAAGTGTATCCAATGCATCTAATATCTGGACCCTTGATTTTTTTTCCTAATCTAATGGTTATGATTGGTTCTCACGGTTCTCATATAAAATGGTTCTCACAAGAGCGCGACTCTCTCTCTCTCTCTCTCTCTCTCTCTCTCTATATATATATATATATATATATATATATATATATATATATAAAGTAAGTATTCAAAGGGCCAAAAAGTCAACATACTCATCAATTAACCTAAATTTTAGCACATGTAGTGGATTAGTATAATGTGTAGTGGCAATAGCCACTCCAAAAAGTCCCTTGCTTTTTTGCAAGACCAAAATGCCCTCAAAATGCCCTTGCTTTTTTACGATCAATAAGGACAGACATTTTCAAAACTCGCCAAAAAGTCCCTTGCTTTTTTGCAAGACCAAAATGCCCTTAAATTTTTTAAATGTAATATCTCAAAATCTACAAGTCGAAAAAATAATTCGAAATCACCGTTTTAACAGTATCATCAAGACAAATCAAGCAAGTACACTCAACATATAATTAAATTTTAGACAAAAAAAAAATCATTTTTCACTTGTAAAATATTTTCTCAACTGATTTCACAGTTGTGTGATTTCATAGTTTTGTGATTTCACAGTTGTGTCATTTTTCAATTTTTCACTTGTAAAAATTGATAAATTCATCTCTCAATTTTTACAACAATTATAATAACTGAGAAATGCTTTTCACAGTTGTATGATTTCTCAGTTGTGTGATTTTACAGTTGTGTCATTTTTTCAATTTTCACTTGTAAAAACTGATAAATTCATCTCTCAATTTTTTTCAATTATTACAATAACTAATAAATTCATCTCTCAATTTTTTTACAATTATTATAATGACTGAGAAATGCTTTTCACAGTTGTTCACACATGAATTTTAATATAATAATTGAGACATTCATTTCACAGTTGTTCACACATGAGTATGAGTTTAATAACTGGGACATTCATTTCACAGTTGAAAACATGAATTTAAATATTATAACTAGGACATTTGTTTCTCAATTGCTCACACATGAGTTGAGTGAAATAATTAAAAATTCATCTCTCAATTTTTCACAACTGACACTCATTTTCACAATCAAAGAAATTTATTCCGTTGTTTTAAGGTAAATATTTAGCTAATAAATGTAAAGTGACATCACGTGTGAAACGATTGATAACTCAATCTCGTAGTTGTTTAAAGTTAAAAATGTATAAATCTTGAGAAATACTCAATAAATCGTATAAATCTTGAGAAATGATAAGATTGTAAAAAAATCTCACAAAATTATTGGAACGGTTTTTGTTAATAAATTATGGTCTTAAAAATACAAAATTCAATAGATAATGACAAATTATTTGTAACCAAAATTTTGTGATTTTTTTAACCCTTAATTTTACTGAATTTTTTCTCAAATAATTCATTTTTAAAATAATAATTCCCAAAATACCAACCCTCCCAAACTATTTGCCAAAATGTCCATTTTTTTGAAACTCGCTACTAGTGATAGCGAATTTAATTTTTTTCCGGTGAAACTCGCTACTAGTGATAGCGAGTTTATTTTTTTTTTCCAATAATTTTGCCAAAATTTATTTTTACAGAAATCGCCGAAATTTATTTACATTTAATTGAAATCGCTACTACCAAAAGCGAGTTTGACCAAAGTTGACTGAACTCGCTACTACCAGTAGCGAGTTTACTGAACATGAATTCCCATCCATTAGCTTCTGCTTAATAGCCACCTGCAAAAAAAAAAAAAAAAAAAAAAAAGCAACAACACACCAGCAATACCAAAGTCAATAGATTATATCAACTACTATATGCTGAAGTCAGAGAGGACTCCATCCTTGACTATGTAATGATACATCACAAAAACATGTACTCCCTCCCTCTGTCCCTAAATGAGTATCCAAATTTCATTTTAAGGGACATTGAAAATCTCAACTTTTTGAACAATTTGGTAACAACGATTCATATATAATCTTGTAATCTCCTTTCCAAACATTTAGTTTTGCACGTATAAAGAAACCGGTGAAAAAAAATTCGAAAAAAAAAGTTTAGGGAGAAAGTTATATTCAAAAAAGACACTCATTTAGGGACAAAAATTTCTTGAAAATGGACACTCATTTAGGGACAGAGGGAGTACTTGCTAAGAACTTGAAGAAGTTGAATGTCCGATTCTGAATGTTAGTTTCCTCACCTGCAAAAAAAAAAAAAAAAAAAAAAAAACTTGGGTGCCTGAATGTCCGATTCTGAAATTCAAAGACATACCCAAAATCATGGCTCACCACCCAAAGGTTTGTACGATATAATGGACAGCATGATCAACGAAATGAAGGCAGCTTCTGGGATCATCTGGTGTGTCGTTGCTGTTTTTTTTTTTGCAGGTGGGTATTAAGCAGAATCTGATGGATGGGAATTCATGTTCAGTAAAGTAGCGAGTTCACTTGAACTCGCCACTATCATTAGCGAGTTCAGTCAACTTTGGTCAAACTCGCTTTTGGTAGTAGCGATTTCAATTAAATGTAAATAATTTTGGGCGATTTCTCTAAAAAAAAAAAAATTGGCAAAATTATTGGGAAAAAAATTAAAGTCGCTATCAATAGTAGCGAGTTTCACCGAAAAAAATTAAATTCGCTATCAATAGTAGCGAGTTTAAAAAAAATGGACATTTTGGCAAATAGTTTGGGAGGGTTGGTATTTTGGGAATTATTATTTTAAAAATGAATTATTTGAGAAAAAATTCTAATTTTACTCATATACAGTGTATATCTTTTTAGGCATTACAAAGTTTCTAATACAAGAAGGGGGAGGGGGTTCAAACTCCTGACCTCCTGACCTCCCAGTGGGAAGGCGAGAGCCCATTCCAACTAAGCTACAGCTCATCCAGTGTAAATCTATACTATAACATTGGTGTCTTGTGTGGTACTGTAATTTATTTGTTGTTGGAGTATATGTTAATTAACTCCAACAACAAATAAATTAAAGTACCACACAAGCTCAAGTTAAACCATTAAAACCAAATGAAAAATAGATGAAGTGCCGCAGATTGTTGCTGCTAAAGGGTGTGATTACAACTTCCAAGTTTCATTTTTCCAAAAGCCTGCAAGATTTTTTTCTTTTTTTCAAAAAAAAAAAAAAAAAAAATATTCTCCAAAACAGAATTATACCCCCTCCGTCCCAAAATGATCTTCACGTTTGATTATTCAAACTTTTTAAGGATATGAACACTTGCTTCACTAGCCATGTTGTGTTTATGTACATTTAAGCCTAAATTGTATAAATATGAAGAACTTTTTGGGACAATAAGAAATGACAAATGAGAAGATCATTTTGGGACGGGACGGAGGGAGTATGCTCCAGTAGCTGAAAACAGGGATGAAACAAGAATTTAAAATCTTGAAATAAATTGATTGAAAGCCAGCAACTGAGCAAAGATTTTAACTCTAATTGAAATGATCAGAAATCAAACCAATTCATGATCAAATTTATCCAATACCAGCTACCAGAACCTAAAACTGCAATGCAATCCTTCTAAACCCAGCTTAACGACATTCTGTTGCTGCTTTCCAAATTTTGTTTGCATTTCTATTATGAAGAGAGGAGAAGCTAAAATAATTATTCAGAATTAGACGGAAGGAAGAGAACTGCTATGATAATCCCTCCGTTATCAAAATAAGTTTTAGATTTTCATTAAGACTAATCTAAGTTATTGCTCAAAGTTGACTCAAGTTTTGGCTAAGAGAAAACTCATCTTTCAGACTTGAACAAGAAAAATACACATGTAAGAGACAAATCATTTTCGCTCGAGCTTCCAAGTTATTAATGAATACATAAAAGAGTATAATTAAGCGGGCATGCGTAGTTCAGATGATATTTACCTCTTATTATCAATCATCACTAAAGAAAACATCTATGACATGAGCATTCACTAAATCGTGTGCTAATTCCACATTTCAGTAAAGAATGATTCTTGATAATAAAAAGATGAAGAGCCTAGGATACTTACCAACTTTTTCTAGTCTCGCTTCGAGTTTGAACTGACCTTGAAGAAAACTTTGTGTCACTCCCTTAAGGACGAGTGAGCCACCTTTTATAATTTCCAGTGATAACTGCAAGATAAGAAGTTATCATTAAAAAAAAAAAAAATATTAACACAAACTTATAATGGACAATATAAGCAAATAAAGTTGAAATTAATATATTTGCATATGGTTACCTTACTAGATTCGACATCACTCGTGTCATCCAGCCTCATTTCAATGTCAATTGTAAGAGATGCAGCACGCAACCGATCTTGAGCACAAATCAAACACTCCACCATCTTGAGCCAAAACATCTTTTTCTATTTAAGAGATAACTGAATATCTATGAGCATTCATATTCCACCATAACAGAATATCAAAGTTCCCAACTTTTTTCTCAACAATTTCATCCAAGAATCTCTCTGTTGGGAATTTAGTGGTACCCCGTTGCAATCTAGATCAAGAACAATAAAACCCACAAGCACAATATGAGAGAATCACACACACAAGAACCCAAGAATTGTTTACCCGGTTCGTTCAACACATGAACTACGTCCGGGGGCAATTGCCAAGTCAATATATTATTAGACACCTTCTAATATGTTGTTACAATGTGTTCTAGGTCGTATCTATGCTTATATAGCAGTACAAGGAAGCCCTAAGTCAAATTAAGAAGAGATCGGGTCAAAATAGGAAACAAATCAGCCCAGCCGGGATACCAAGCTCCCGCTTGGGTCTATGCGAGCGCCCGCTTGAATTTATTTCCCCAGGCGAGCCAACTCACTGTCCGCTTGAGCGCCCGCCTGGCCAAAGGCAAGCGCCCGCCTGCTCCTCCGCCCAGAACTTCTCCTCCGGTTTGAACCCTTTTTGATCTCCACCAACTCCCCCGACTTAGACTCCTTTCTTCCTCGTAGTTTAGGACTCCAATCCTAACAATCTCCCTAGAGACTAAACTCATAAGTATAGAAACACCCATCAACTCCTACCACGGAGTGAAACCTTCGAACACATTTTACCCCCATATTGACTTGACGTTACCGAGCCTCCCGCTCAAGTACTAAGGCGAGTTGAAACCAAGCGACGTTTCAACCTCTTCGTGTTAGATAGTTCTTGCCTCCCCAAATCAGCTTCTACCTTGATTTCTCTCCGCAAGTCTAACTTCGCCTTCTCCCTCCAGACCCACCTTCCTCGCAATGCTTCCCCTTGAAACTTGGACACACATTGTTTCTTGTATCGTCTTCTCTTGGTCTGAACACGCTCTCTGTTAGGGCACTTGGACTTCCACACCACGTTGATCAACTTTGTGTCCTTCTCCCCCCTAACATACCGTTTCTTGATGTCTCTCCTTTCTACACCAATAGGCCGGTTCTTTAGCCTCTTGCTCCCACCGGAGTGAACATCGACATTGTAGGTAGAGTACAACATCTTTTCCTTAACCCCATGAGCTATCACCTTAGCTCCTTTTGTGATTTCCCAAGACCCACCCATGAAGGTTGCACCATACCCTTCATCATCAAGTTTTCCCATAGAAATCACCCTTCTCCTCAAGTTCGGAACATGCATCACATCGTGCAATTGTAAAACACCCCGTTAGGTGTCTTCATCAACACATCCCCCTCACCTTTGATCTTCAATGGTTGATCATCACCAAGATAGACAACCCCGAAATCTCCAGTTTTATACCGCTCCATTGTTTCTGCATCCCCACTAGCATGACAAGAAGCTCCAGAATCCAACACCCAATCTTCACCTGATTGCTCCTCTCCTAGGATTAATACATCCCCATCATCCACCACGTGTGCATCACCATCCTTATCCGGACAGTCATAACTGATATGACCCATCATGCCACAATTGTAGCACTTGACCGGCTTTTTCCCCTTTTTCGGTCCTCCCCTTCCCCTTGTTCTCTCCACCCTAAGTGCAGCCCCATCTGCGGAAGATTCTCCCCTTTTCTCTTTCCTTCTCAACTCCTCTTGAAGGATGAGATCTCTAACTTCCGTATACGCCAATGGTGTTTTCGACGTACTAATCGTTGTGACAGTTACCTCCCAACTATCTGGCAACGATTTTAGTAGAAAACATGCTAACACTTCATCGGAGAAAGTAATATCAACACTTTTCAATTGGTCCACCATACCTTTGAAACTGCCGATATGACTCGCTGCTGTCTGCCCCTCCAACATCTTCGCATTCGCAAACCTCTTTATCAAATGAATCTTATTGATATTAGACGGCTTCTTATACATGTTTGACAGCATCTGTAGCAACCCCACCGTTGTCTTGGCCTCCATCGCGTTCCGTGCAACGTCGTCGGTTAGAGCGCTCCTTACCGCTCCTAACGCCTTCCGATCCAACGTCTCCCAATCCCCTTGTGACATGTCTTCGGGTTTCTCTTTTAAGGGTTTATGAAGATCCTTACAATAAAGGTAATCTTCAATCCTTGTCCTCCAAAACGTGAAATTCACACCGTTGAATTTCTCGATTGAGTTCTTCATCTTGATTGCTTTACAAAGTCCCCAAGAACGTGATTCAAAATTAATCAACTAATGAAACTTTGAATCCTCCTAACCAAAGCTCTTGATACCAGTTGTTGGGAATTTAGTGGTACCCCGTTGCAATCTAGATCAAGAACAATAAAACCCACAAGCACAATATGAGAGAATCACACACACAAGAATACAAGAATTGTTTACCCGGTTCGTTCAACACATGAACTACGTCCGGGGGCAATTGCCAAGTCAATATATTATTAGACACCTTCTAATATGTTGCTACAATGTGTTCTAGGTCGTATCTATGCTTATAAAGCAGTACAAGGAAGCCCTAAGTCAAATTAAGAAGAGATCGTGTCAAAATAGGAAACAAATCAGCCCAGCCGGCATACCAAGCGCCCGCTTGGGTCTCCCAATGAAAAAGGCATATGTTGATTGAATTGGCCAATATACAACATATGGTGCCTGAATTCAAATGATTAAACCAACATGTCTACAAGAATTTACCTTCTCTGGAAGTTAAGTCTCCCAATGAAAAAGGCAAACAGAAAGGCAAAAACTACGGGGTACAAAAGAAGAAAAAATGCCACTATAGGCAACTGGTTATGGTGAAATCCAAAGTAGTCTTCCAAAAACTTAGCTATTGTTTTGGTTTCCCCAAAGACCATGATCTCCTTCTCTACATCTCCAAACTGAGAAGTAAGCATACCGTTAAGTGTCCAAGATGTCGGCATTAGATAATACATCCATAACCACCACTTCGGAATTTGCTGCAAAAAATAAGTAAATTAAAAAAAATAAATTAAATCAGTTTAAAATACCCAAACAGGCCATAAGTAACATCGAAAAATGTTCAATTTCATTTTCAATGATGATACTTATTTTTTGAACGAAAATCACTATAGTCTAGAGTGTTCGCCAAAGCCCTCAAAAGTTAACCCCGTTATAGGAAGGAATTTTTTTTATTACTCAAACTTCCACCCCCTTAAACTTTCACATGGAGGGGAGGAAGTGTGAATAACTAAAGTTTTTCATCCATTATAATCTAAGGAGGTTAACTTTTGGGGCTGGCCGAACATTTCCATACAGCTGTACAGTGGTTTTCGTGCAAAACATTAAGTATGATGGTTAGATTGAAAGTCGAGCCAAAGTACTGGTTGAAAATGAAATTAAACGTACATTATTTCAGCATATTTGAAAATTGCAGGTATAGAAAGAAGTTAGATTAATGGCTTACTGGTCGAGTTATGAGAAATCCAGCAAAGAGGTTAAACATTGTGTAGTTGGCAGAAGCTAGGATTGCAGCAACAGGAGCACTTGGTGTTATTGAGACGAGAAGCATTCCCAGATAAGTGAAGTACATCAAGGTGCACATCATTGTGTAGAAGTACCAGAAAACCTTATAAGCTGACCACGAATACCCGATCATTGGATAAGTGATGACCACAAACGCAATTGCCTGGGCCAAGAGATATGGAATCTCTATTGTCACCTACAATATCATATGCACATTTTTCAGTTTGTTGAAGATAAAATTCCATCTGTTTTTTTCAATCAGTCCATTCCCTATATTACGTATTTAGAACTCAGTATGAAATGTGAACATAGATCAAATCAATGTTTAACTTGTGTTTCTTCTGTTTCAGTTGAAAAAATATCATTCACTATAATTACAATAAACATTCATAGTTTTTTGTGTAGAAAAGTCAGGAATAAACGCTATGCACGAAAAGAAAAAGGTGAGGCGGGGAAGAGAGGATTCTGGAGGTATGGTAACAATTATTCAGTAAGCATATATTCTAGAGTAGAAGAAGAAATTCACTTGTAAAATGTAAATGTTAACTTCGAGCGATTCATACTCCCTCCGTCCCATTCGAAATAGAATTCTTAGTCAACATATAGTTTGACCAACAATTTAAAGAAAAATAATAATGCTAATAAAAATTTAAAAGCTAATATTGTATCTTGGTTAATAATAATAAACTCAATAACTTATTTTAAATTTTTACTATCATCACTATTTTTCTTCAAATTAATGGTCAAACTATAATTAAGTTGACCAAGAATCCTATTTCGAGTGGGATGGAGGGAGTATATTATTATCTTTTTATTTTTCCTGGAAATATTTAACATTCATCAACTTGGACTAAATCGAGTAAAATAATTACCAACATATAAGCGTCTACATGATATATATACCTGTGCAAGAGCATAAGCCCACGAAGCATACATTCCAGAAAATCTTTCACGATAAAGGACAGTTCTCTCTGCTGTAACATATGGTATCGCTGAAGACGAGTTATTTATACCACAAAAGAGCACAGCAGTGAACATGGACCCAAATACATTGAACAAACCCTGTTGATCATGTCTGAAAAAAGGGAAATTTAGTTAAGAGTTGGAGCAAGTCTTGCGAATGACTAAAAAGGGCAAACTGAGAGATTATTCGGTCCACTTTTATCTACCCCATCTGTCCCAAAATGAATGTCCAATTATTGGGAAGTACCTAAATCATCCATCATCAAACAATATATTCTAACCCACACTTACACTCATGATGCAATATGGTGAGATCATTAAGGGTTGTTATGTACTTATGCTACTAAAAATGCTTAAATCCCAACTTTCTTAAAGCTCACTCAAAGATAAAATTGAACATTCATTTGGGGACAGAAGGAGTAGCATTTAGCACTCTAATTTTCTTGTGATGTATCTTTCTCCGTGTAATAAAAGTAAAAGCGCACATGAGTAAATGAAAATCAAGCAACTAAACCACTTAGCAACTGAGTTGGGTCACACATTAGCCTAAATTGGTTACTTTACTAAATTCCAATGCTTGGCATATGGAAACTGGTTTCTTTGTTACTTTTATTTCTTATAAAGTTCTCTAAAAAAGTTAGCTTCAGAATTACAACATAATCCTCAAACCAGTTAAAAAGATCCCAAAAAAGATCCATAACATATTACCCAATGTAAAATAAACAAAACTGCAGTACCATGTTCGCTAATCATTGAAGCAAATTACTCACATTTTCCTCCCTTGATCCCAAAAAAGCACCCCGAAAACGATAGATGAAATGAGCATGTGCAAGGAGCGCATCAAAGTATATGAAGGACTTCTCCAATATGACAAATTTTGCTTCCAGAGGCAGCTTTTAAACTGTCCCCAACCATTTTGAGGAAAGCGGGTTGAGAAATACAGCGCTTCCGAACCATGAGGTGGTGTACTCAGTGTATCAACAAGGTTCTTGTTATTCCTACAGACAAAATAACCCCAGAAAGCAGTCAGTAGAAGCCAAAGGGTTAACTTCATTCCCTTTTGGATACTCCCTCCGTCCCAAAATGATCTTCACATTTGACTATTCAAACTTTTTAAGATATGAACACATGATTCACTAGTCATGTTTTGTTTGGGCACTTCTAAGCCTAGGTTGTAGAAATGTGAAGAATTTTTTGGGACAATGAAAAATGCCAAATGAGAAAATCATTTTGGGACGGAGGGAGTATTCTTTTTTTATTTCTTTTGAACTAGTACTAGCCATCCTAGGTTACCAAATAAGGTTCAGTACAAGTGACAATCCATCAAGGCATTAATCATATACTCCCTCCATCCAACCACAAGTGAGACTACCATTTTGGACACGGAGATTAAGAAAAAAACATTTAATATTAATAGAGGAAGAGAGGTTGTGAGTATGAAAAGTAAAGTAGGAGAGAAAATGAGTGGTAGGAATAGTAAGTGGATTTTGTTGTGAGTATGACAGGTGGGTCCCATTGAATAAAAAACTACTAATATAAAAAAACTTACCATTTTGGGCAGTCTCAATTGTGGTGAGACGGACTGACAGGGAAAGAAGTCTCACTTGTAGTGGGACGGATGGAGTAAATCAAACAGTGCTCATGATGTATATGAGTATGAACTTACAGATACAAAGTTGAGTTAGTATATATCTGTGCAAAATCGACACCAAGTTCAGCTTCTGCAGATGTAGAAGTGACCTCTAACATCCATGTTGCTGGATTGTAGTTATCTCTGATCTTTGGAACCCCTGAGATGCTCTGATATCGCATATTTTAAGTGAGGTTACAATTACTGAACTCTTCATTTTTAGATGCAAAAAATTATGACAAACTGACCTCAAAGTACTCGATGACATTACATGAATGACGACCCAACGATCCACCATAGATCATGTATCCACCAGCTTTCAAGAGAATTAACTGCAAAAAGAGGTCAGCTCTCGTCACACCAGACCCGCGGTGTATATGTCCGAAACACAAGATTTGTATTGAACAGAAATAAAAACAAGCCCGTATTCTAGGAATGATGTGAAACATATATGATTACTCAGAATCTATAGGCTACCATTGTTATGTAACAGATGAGAGAATAGTAATGGTAAATAAAATTAATCAGCTTGATGCTAATAAAATAAAATGTACTTGCATAAATGTATTCGAGTTTTGACTAGACTTGAAGCTGCTTAATGATGTTGTAATTGATCTGAATGAAAACTAATGCCATCATATTCTTTTTCCGGTGGCTATGAACCTCATCAATTAGCAAACTTAAGCTACACATGAACATGATTAGAAGAGTACCAACGTACGCATATTAATGCAAGAGAGCAACTTAACTAATGAAGAAGATGAAAAATATGGCCGTCAAGTTACGATTATGACAAGTATCGATTGGAGCAGAGCCCATATATGCACCAAAGACAACTAAACTAAATATGCAGAAAGCAACAGATTCTGACAAAGATGACAAGTTCTCATTCGTTAAAGAATTTTGTTGAAGTCCTACCTCATCAAATGCCTCAAATATGTCAATGCTCGGTTGGTGAATGGTGCAGACAATTGTTCTTCCTGTATCAGCCACATTCTTTACTGCTCGCATGACAATAGCAGCTGATCTTGCATCTAATCCAGTGGTCGGTTCATCCATGAAAATGATGGAGGGATTAGCAACAAGTTCCACAGCTATTGTAAGCCGCTTGCGTTGTTCAGTCGAAAGACCACTGACACTTGGCATGCCAACGAGGGCATCTTTTATCACATCGAGCTCAATCGTCTCAAGGACTTGTTTTACAAATTCCTGTGGAAAGATTAAGAAAAAAACAAGAAGAGATCAGAAATGCAAGGGGTACAAATGGCAGCTGCTTATTTCAAATAGAGTTATTGTGGAAAATTTACAGATTTAGTTTTTGAATCAATCTGAGGATCAAGACGTAACCAAGCAGAAAAAATAACTGATTCTTCGACTGTAATTTGTGGAGAATGTACATCAGTTTGCTCACAGTAACCTGAAATCCTTGCAAATGTATCTTGCACTTTAGGATACCCTCCAATTTTAATTACACCTTCTACAGTCCCACTAGTTTTTCTTCCAGCAAGAACATCGAGAAGTGTTGTCTTTCCAGCTCCACTGACACCCATCAATGCTGTAAGAACGCCTGGCCTGAATGCCCCTGTGATACCACAGAGAAGTTGGAGCCTCTTCTGAGTGAAACCACGCTCTTTCATTTCCTGATTAAAAAAAAAAAAAAAAGGGTAAAAACCGCAGAACAACCATTTAACAAGTTCTGAAAAACACCCAACAGCTAATTCATCAACATTTTAGAGAAGTTTTAAATACCAAAGGGGTTTCGACATAATATTGCAAATCTTGAAAGACTACTGTAAGTGGTTCAAACGGTAAAACCATCCTGCCTGTAGAAGTAGAAGAGGCTCTCATATTAGTACGCTAAATAATACTCCCTCTGTCCCAGAATGATAGTCCCCCTATTTTCATGGGTTTTACAAAGGAACTTTGAGTAATAATTAAGGCTACTTTTAATTATTCTAATGAAATTTTTGAAATTGTTCTTGATACACCATTATAAATACTATTAATATCAATTTTTAGATTCACATTAACATAATTATAAGTAGCAACCGCTCAAAGTTCCCTCGTAGTAACAATGAAAAAAGGTGGACTATCTTTCTGGGACGGAGGGAGTATGTTACATATAATAGGAATTTAGTAAATAATTAACATATTAGAGTTAAGGAAATCAACCTTCATAGGGTTCTGAAACATTGTTGTTTGAACTGGATTTCTTCTCCAGTTGAGTATCATCTTCTGATCCTTCCCTTCCTTGAATTCGAGAAAGATCTTCCTTTGAAATAATTGCACGAGAACCTGGAGCTGGAGTAGTGCGAGACAAGATAAGTTGAAAACATATGGCTGCATGTTATTCCTAAAGTAAACTTCCAAGTAGAAAGATGTATATACACTCACATTTCAAGAAACTTAAGGCCAAGCTGAAAGCAATGTTGAAAAATAGTGTAAATCCAAATAAGGCACCAAGAGATATCCAGTAATAGTATCCAGCAAAGTCTAATCCACGGCTTTCAAGTGTTTGTTGCCCTACTGTTTTGTTTGTGGGAAGCATCTGTTTGTAAAGATTGGCAAGGCGAAATAAATCAGAATGGAAAAGGCATAAGTACTTCTCATTAATGTTTCACAGACTAACTAAACACTAAAAATCAGAAAACGTAAAAAGTTAGACAAACTTAATCAGTATAAAGTTGCCCATCTCTGCTAGAAAAGAAACAAAAAGATAGGGGGTAAATACTTGACAACTGGATTCAATTGAAGTTAATGTAGTACTCCCTCCGTCCCTAAATGAATGTCCAAATTTCAATTTAATAGACATCTGAAAATCCCTTCTTTGTATACAATTTAGTGGCAAAGATTAATATATATTCTTGTAATCTTATTTCCAAACATTTAATTTTACAAGTATAAAGAGACTAGTGAAAAAAAAATGCTAACAAAACATATAGGGACAAAGTTATTTTCAAAAAAACATTTATTTTGGGACAAAAAAATCTTGAAAATTGACATTCATTTAGGGACAGAGGGAGTAGCTAACCTTTTGCCACCTCTGAGAAAGAAATTCATTTCCAGCAAGGCCAATCTCACCATAGGCCATTGGTGAAACCCAAAATCCCCACTTCAACCAGACTGGCATAGAGGCTGAAACCAAATGCATTTTTTTTTCATTCCTTACGATTACAATATCATCATAAGTCAAATGGAAAGGATTCGGGGAAGACAAACTTACGGTAAGGTATAACAAAACCGCTGAATGCTAATACAGTCAGCATATAGAAGCTGCCAGCTGTCGTGGCAGCAACTATAGTTTGAAAGACTGATGCCAAGAAACGGAATATGGATATTGACGTCAAGTGAACAGCAAAAAGTAGAATTAATTGGCGGAAAAACCTAAAAACCACATATGAAGGGGTAAAAGTTATTAACCATTATGTGTACATAAATTCTTACTTTTAGAATCAAGAATCACTTTTCCCGAGGAAGTCTGCTTGATACTCACCTCCCTACCTCTGGGGAATACCCAACAACATAGTACGTTAAAGAAGTCCAAACCAGAGCTTCCAAAAATGAAATAGGAATCTTAAGTATGGCAGCAGGAATTGAGTAAGCCCAAGCTGGGTAGAAATATAAATCTCTCTGTTTGTAGAAAACTTGTAGTCTAGAGACTGTCATGGCCAACTCTGGGATTCCATTAACAAGAAAAATGACTAGAGCGTAAAAGAGTGCACCCAGGTAATAGTTTGCATGGACAACATCCACATCCATCCCAGTTCTCAAAAATAGAGTCATTGTAATAGATGCTATTATAATAAGCTGCAAAACAAGTATGTAAATTCGTCACAAGACCAGACGATCAAACGTAGAGGATTTCATTAGCACAGACGAGAGATGAAGAATATTTTTACCGAAAAAGAAGTATGAAGTTGTCTCTTAGAAACGAGAAATCATTAATCATTACCTGGACTAATTTGAAAATATAGACAAAAGAATTTCTCTTCATCAAAAGAAATTCTCTTGATAAGCAAGCTTTGAAAAGTTCCCATTTAGGAAGAGAATATGGGCTGAAGGAAATAGAATCTTTATGGATCTGAAGTTTTGTGAATGGTTCAGACAGATCCTCATCAAGCTTCTTCCCGAACAAAGATTCCTTGAATTTCCTACATAAAGTATCAACGGTAACATAACTATGTGCTCCTTCGTCATTTTTGTTCCAGTATTGGGCTTGATCTTTCCTTGAGAGGACCTGTGAAATAGTCACTGCATTAAGTAATATTTCCTCTGATAATATATACTCTCTCCATCCTAGAGTATATGTCCACATTTCCTTTTTAGTCCGTCTCAGAGTATATGTCCACTTCCAAAAATGGGAAAGAATCTCTATTGTTCCTCCTACTCATTCTCTCTCCTACTTTACTTTCATATTCACAACACCAATCAACTTATTATGCCCTACCCCACCTTCTCTATCCTACCTCACTTTTCATACTCACAACACTTACATCACTTCCACCATTTATTAATCTCTATACAAATGGGAGGTTGGATATATACTCTGGGACGGAGGGAGTATCATGTCTCTTAAGTCTTCTTCTAACAAAAACGTGATCAAATTACCTCCTGGAGGAAGTCAGCTACGCCTTTCCTTTCAGGGCATGTAAATCCACAGCCCTTGAAAAAATCTAAAACATGAGTACAGGGCCCATGATACACAATCTTCCCTTCACCCATTAAGATGACATCATCAAAGAGGTCAAAGGTTTCTGGTGATGGCTGAAGAAGTGACACAAGTGCAGTAGTGTCAGTGATATGTGTCAGCTGTTGAAGACAAGTTATAATCTGATAAGTGGTGGAGCTGTCCAATCCATTTGATATTTCATCCATGAACAGAGCTTTTGTAGGCCCAACAATCATCTCCCCTGCAAAATATAATATAAGGTAAGTTGGGTTATTAAATGTATGAATAATGAAATTGCAATTCTGAATGAAAAGGTAAACTTCTAACAACAAAGACCCTTTCCAGGATTGCCTGTTTTTATGCTATAAAGCTGGAACCAGGTAGACCTAAGGAGAAGAATTATACTCCGTCCCAAAATGTATGTCCAAAAAAAATATCAAAGTTGCTCTTGATCAAGAGCAAAATTTTTCGGACATTCATTTCGGGCCGGAGGTAGTAGCATTTAAACTACCTGTAGTCAATCTTTTCTTCTGACCACCAGATATGCCTCTTCTCATGGCATCTCCATACAATGTGTCAGCACATACATCAAGGCCAAGAATCTAAGAGACCATGTCAGCAGCAGAGACATTAGTAGATGTTCCATGGACCAATCACAAATGAAAGATAACCTCAAATGAGTTACAAAGGATTACCTTGAGAATATAGTCTGTCTGAAGGGTTGTCTTTTGTCCAGCAAAAGAAATTGCCTGTGAAATAGTTTTAAGTACAAGAAACAAGCCAACTGAGTTACAGTAATTTGCATTGGAGAAGTACAGAAAGCTGCTGATATATGTGCAATTACATTAAGTAGAAAAGTACCTGTCACATTCAGATAGTCAAGTAACATGTAGTATTATATACTCCCTCCGTCCCAATTTAAACGTCAAAAATTTTGGTTCAAGAATTAAGAAAAAGTTGATGTGTTGTGAGTGTAGATGGTTTGGTAGGAGAGAGAAAGTGGGGTAGGAAATAGTTAGTGGGTAATTGTTATTAGTATGACATGGGGCCCACAAATAAAGAAGTACAAAAAAAATTCCTTTTTAGGTTTTGATGTTTAAAATGGGACACCCAAATGGAAATTTTTGAAGTTTAAAATGGGACGGAGGGAGTATGCAAATTCCATCAAAAGTACCTAGGCAACTAAAAAACTTTAAAAGTAGGAGTACCTTCATGTAAGTGTCTATGTCTGGATCTGGAACGATTCCTGCTTCTTTCTCCCTTCTGCTGATCTCGGTCATAATCTCTTTTCAAGCAGAAAAAGATCGACTTTAGCTAGTAGCACAATCATAAGACTACAAAGAAAATGAGTAAAGTTTATATGTCTGCTACCTGCCCGGCTTCCGATACCCTGACAACAGGCTGAAAAGTCAAGTGTTTCCCGCACAGTCATCTCAGGGATATGCAGATCATGTTGGCTTATATAAGCTGAAGTTTTCTGGGGCACAAGCTCTTCCAGTTTATATCCATTGTAAGAAACTTCCCCTTTAACCTGTTGTCGAGAATGGATGGGTAAAAAGCAGGGAAAAGAAGTTGCCAACAAGTAGAGTAGATCTAAATCAGTGAAATCAAATCAAACAAAATCTCGTGATTAAGATATTCAGTCAAGTTAACTAATGTATACAAGATATCAGCATTATTATTGTTGCTTTGGGCATGAGTTCCATATTTCAGTCACCCCTAGCTCCATATGATAGCATATAAAACAAGAAATGTATTGCAGCTTGAGAAAATAACATATCAGGCACAAACGTCTAGACATAAGAAACTTTATATGTAAATGTACAAAATTTGAACCTTAAAGAGTAAGGCTGCTGAATGAATTTAGATGAAGATCCCATGGTTGCAAACAGGGTAGGTTAAATTAGTTGAATATGGACAGAATTGAGTTCATATAGAAATTTTTTATAGGGATGAACGAAACGAATAACGGATTGTTCCATCAAAAGCCTTAGTCCCAAAATGATTTGGGGTCGACTAACATGAAACATCATATGGAATTGTCAAAGGGAGAATACCGGGCTTGTTCAAATAAAGTAAAAGTTATTTAAGACTGGCATTAAGAGGTGTTATACTTGAAATGGCTAAGTAGAAAGTGTGAAACCTTGAGAGATTTGCTTAGATTTCCTGATAGTGCTTTCAAAAAAGAGGTTTTCCCACATCCTGGAGGACCAAGCAGTAGAGTAAGCCTGCAGCAAAGGTAACAAAATAAATCATTTTGCCACAATAGCTCCCCGAGCTAAATCTTGTGCCTTTGCATATTAAATGAAAGACAATTAACGCCAATCTTTGAATAATATAGGAGCAAATGATGAGATCTGGTGCAACAACTTTACATAAGTAGAAGTGGTTACCACACTTGGTTAGTGGCATTCTAGTGAAGACAAAATGAAATTTAACAAGAAGAAGATAATACTACCTCCGTCCCAGAGTAAAAGTCCTACCTCTCAAATGCACGGTGATTAAGAAATGATGGAAGTGATTTAAGTATTGTGAGTGTAAAAGTAAAGTAAGAGAGAGAATGAGTGGGAGGGAATAGTAAGTTGATTGGTGTTGTGAGTATAAAAGTAAAGTATGAGAGAGAATGAGTGAGATGAATAGTAAAGATTCCTTGCCATTTTAGGAATGAGACTCTTACTCTGGGACGTACCAAAATAGAAAGTAGGACTCTTACTCTGGGACGGAGGGAGTATTATCTATCAGAAAACACCAAAATCTAACTGAAATGGAGTTGAGAAGATGGATTAAGAGAAAACTATAAGATATGAAGAAACAGAAGTAGCAGAGCAAAAGCCAGTTGCTTTTGATGGGTTTTATTTAATTATTTATTTATTTGCATTTTAACAAAGAACAAATTCGGAAGTATAGATTGAAACGATGTACGAAGATATGGTTGAAGTTGAGGTACGCTATCACAAATAAACAAAATAACGCAAAGACAACTAAAAAAAATTCCAAGAAAATGAGTGAAATATAAAGAAAGGCCAAAACAAAAATGAGGAAGTAAGACTAGGCAGTTACCCATTGTTTTAGCAAGAGGAGTAAGGGTTAACCCACATGATTATATGGAGTTATACTTTGAGTGACAGTTAATAGTATGAAAATTTCATTTGTACCTTCCTGGCTTAATGATACCACTGACATCATTAATGATGCTTATCTTCGCCTGTTTTGAGTTCAAACCAGGAAATTTGGCAATGCCCTGTAAAACAAATGCAGCAATCCACTTAGGAAATCATGCAGAAAGCAAGAAGAACCAAAAAGCACTGCAACTGGTCATACGGAGTATATCCTATTGGGAAGTTTATAATCGGTACACGTATTAATGATTCTACATATGGCTAATGTACGGGTTATCAGCTCGTAATCAGTTCTTAGCATCAACAATAACATTCCAGCCGAATAAGTTCCAACTTCTAACCAGCAATATTTATGAACTATGCTCCATTCTGCCTTCCATATACATGCAGTAATGTCTTAGCTCAATTCACAGAAGTATTTATACTTACTGAAATTAGGCCTTGGAGAGAATTCCAAATGGTTGGTATGGGCTTGCCATGAACAACTTCACACTCAGCTTCAACACAGAGATTTTCATATCTCACCTCCACAGTTGGCAATTTCAGACCAACCCTGCGAAAATGTTATGAACGCCAAGTCAAAATCCCATTTAGATGTAAATATAATGGCTACAAAACACCAATGTATTGGCTAACACAAATCCTAAACCTAACGCGATTCTGATCACATGCCAACATGTTTGAAAAGGCGATACCCCCTCCATCGCAGAAAAAAAAAGTCGCTTTTGACAGGTCAAAATATTAAGAATGTAGCTGTCCTTGCTTGTCTCTTCTTGAAATTGAACTAAATTATAAGCTTTTCTTTTTAGAGATATGACCCTTTTTTGGGGGATGAAGGGAGTAAAAAATAAGCTGAGCGTAGACAATTAGACGCAAAAGTGACATACTGGCTTAACAAACAACAATAAAAAATAGTCTTAGCAGTGGACACTTAAATGTTGAGTGATTCAAGTTCTATAAAAAAAAATGTAAAGTATAACGAAGTGTATTTAAATGCTTACTTGTCAATTCTTTTCTTAAGTCTCTGCAACAATAGAAGATTGTCATTCTCAACATGCTTGATGAGCTTCTCGATAACAATATTTCTTTCTGGAGCACTAAGCTTAGTAACATCAATCACCCTTCTTCCTTTAGCTTCGGCTCCCTCTCCGTTACGTTCATCAAACAAAGAGGACTTTAACCTCTCAAAAGTTGGCAATCTATCAATCGCAGCCCATTGTAGCAGAAGCTCATCATCCGTCAAAGAGCTTACTGTTGAATTGCTTTGGAAACCAGCGGTATGGAGTCGAAAAGATGATCTCAAACTTTGTCCTATCTCTGATAGCTCAAATCTTAGAGACCCTATCTCATCAGAACCAGCTAACTGAGACATATTACAGCTTTTTACAGGTTCAAACTCGCAACATGAGTAAGAGATTCAGAGAGACATACATACAAATATGCGTGTGTGTGTCTATATATATACATATCTATAATAGTATACTCCCTCCGTCCCAGCACAAGTAGGACTTCTTTCTCTTTTAGGTTGTCCCAAAACAATTGAGACTGCCCAAAATGGAAATGTTTTAATGTATTTATATTCAACCAACCCCCCACTTAACTCCACTCATTCTCTCTCTTCATTTTCCACCACTCAATTTATTCAACCAACACTACTATTTACCCCACTCATTCTCTCTCTTCATTTTTTACCACACATACACTACTTTTCTCTTAATTATTGTGCCCACTCCTCTAGTCATACTTGTGCTGAGACGAAGGGAGTATATGTATATGTGTGTATATATATATATATATTGGATCGATTCTAACATATAAAATTGGAAATAATGACAAATATAATAATCAAAATATAAATCATAAAAATCCGGAATGAATAGTGCTAGTGAACAGTAACTTTGGAAATTTTTGGAAATTCGTACGTGGGTTTTCGTATCACCTCAAGTTATCCGTCACCCGTAGGTCTGGAAGGTTAGTGGTTTCCACCACAGTAACTATTTGTGAATAGTAACTTTGGAAATTTTTGGAAATTCGTACGTGGGATTTCGTATCACCTCAAGTTATCCGTCACCCGTAGGTCTGGAAGGTTAGTGGTTTCCACCCTTCGTAACGTTTTTGTTTTGTAAAATAAATTTGTAAATAAAAATAAATAACAATTCTAAATACTCGAGGCAAGAGTAGAAGAACTTACTTTGTTTATTGATTGTTGATGAGTACAGAGGATGTGAATGGTTTGTGTGTATATATATTGCTGAGGCATTTTTTAGTTGAAAATAAAAGGAATCAGAATGATGCATCGCCTTACCTCATCAATCTTTGAAACTGAAGGGATCAAACTCCTCATATCTATATCTATAACTATATATATATATATATATATATATATATATATATGTAGTTATAGATATAGATATATATATATATATATGTATGTAGTTATAGATATAGATATGAGGAGTTTGATCCCTTCAGTTTCAAAGATTGATGAGGTAAGGCGATGCATCATTCTGATTACTTTTATTTTCAACTAAAAAATGCCTCAGCAGATACTAGGGTGTAAAAAGGCAATGTGTCATTTTTATTCTTTAATTTTCAACTAAAAGAATGCCTCAGCAGATATAAATGAATCTATGACATCCAAATGGAGAAGGTTAGTAGTGCGTCTCAGAGTAAGAATCATACTTTGGTTTCGCACACTTATTAAGGAAACAATAAACAATGGCTAAACATTGCCAGTGGGTTGAGAATAATTGTCGAAACCACTATTCATAATTACAAGGATAAAATTGTCCAAAACACTATTAATCATTTGCCAATTTAGGAATGAAACTCTTACTTTTGGGACGTACTAAAAAGAAAAGTAGGACTCTTACTCGAGACATAAGGGAGTATGTTTTATTAGAGTCGAACTTTGTTTCAAAGGGGCAAACCTGCATAATAATTGATACGAGTTACAATGAAAGGCTAGTTGACTTTCTATTGTATATATAAAAAAAAAAAAACTTTTTTTCACATGGCAACCATCAGCAGTGACATTTCTTCACAGAAGTGCAAAGTTTACCATCAGCCAGGGGTGTCAGCGGTTTGGGATCGAACCGAACTAAACCATACGGTTTGGTTCGGTTTTTAAGCACAAGTAGTTCGGTTCGGTCTCAAAAATTGGTAAACCGCGTGGTTCGGTTTGGTTTGTGGTCTGACCCCTCCAGACCAAACCAGACCGAACCAAATGAAACCAAACCGTCAGACCGAACCACCAGACCAAACCGCCAGACCACATATATTAGTCATATATTTGTATGTTAAGTAACATTCACCTTTAAATTATTAAAATAATTTACATTACATTACATCATTCTCAACTCTCGTTTTGCATCTTATTCAATATTCATTTCATCGAATGTTATATTCATTGAGGCAGGTAGTTAACAAAGTTCTGTAGTGTATTCACTTCCTTCGGCTTCTTTATTCGTTTGATATTTTCATTCTTCCGAATTTTCTCATTTAAACAGAGTGTAAACCATAATTTGAATCGTGATACGAACCTCGGTGTGAATGGTGGTTTAAACCACGATTTAAACCATATTCTAGACCACGGTCTGAACCACGGTCTAAACCGTAGTCTGGACCACATTATTGAACCGCGGTCTGAACCAAACCGAACCAAACCATGGCGGTTTGGTTTGGTTCGGTTTGAAATTTTTCGTGGTTCGGTTTGGAATTTTCCCAAACCGATGACTAGTGGTTTGGTCTCTAAAATGGCCGAGACCGAACCAAACCGAACCATTTACACCCCTACCATCATCAGTGACATTTCTTAATCACTCAAGTTTTATTGTAAGTTTCAATATTTGGAATTTCAATTTAGAGTTTTATTGTTGAGTTAATTTAAATTTCGGATTTAGGGTTCATTATTGATTTATTTAAATGAGATTTGATATGATTTAGGGTTCATGTTGTTAAGTAATTTGGATTTTTGATTTAGGGTTTTTATTATTGAAAATTTTCGATTAATGTTGTCAAAAAATTTGTAGGGTTTATATTATTGAAGATGTAATTAAAAGTTTTCATGCTATGAAAATGCATAAGAGACAAATTTAGTACTCCTTCCGTCCCAGTTTAAAGTTCTTACTTTCTTTTTTTGGTATGTCATAGTTTAAGGTTCTTAGTTGCTTTATTCTTTAAATGGCAAAGGATGAACCGTGTTTTGGACAATCTTGTTCTCAAATTTCATATATTACAAAAAAAAAAAAAAAAACTATCACTTACCTATTTACTTTTCACCCACTTGCTTTATGAATGAGCAATTATATCCTCCACCCACTACTATTCTTGACCTAAATTTGCATTGATTCCTTAATAAGCGTGCAAAGTCAAACTAAGAACCTTAAACCGGGACAGAGAGAGTATGCTTTTGTTTTTGTAATAGATATAGGTAGTGTTAGGATTCATTGTTAGTACACCCACCTGATTTGATTGACCCATTCCACGTGTCTTTTTATGGACTTTAGGTTTACTTGTAATGAAGTTTTACTTCAATTTTTAGACAAGTCCATTTCTAGATGTTTAGTAGTTAGGCTGAGTTATGATCGGTTTATTCTTAGCGGTTTAGTGTCCCTCAAGCCGCCGTCTTCAAACCGCCAGCATGATGCCTTAAGTCCTTCATCAAACCGCAGTTTGTGTCTTTGATGAAACCGCATTTCAAGTTCATTCATGAAACCGCACATGCATCTGGTGGAACCGCCGACCAAAATATTGAAGAAGTTATTGCTGTCATTTACTCCTTGAAGACAAACATTCGCTTTTCAACCATAAAAATGAATGACTAGTGACTTGTCCTTAAAATTCAAGTCATGGTTCAGTTATTCTTGGAATGTCGGTTTGTCTCGTTTTTTGAAAAGTTACCGTTGTACTTTTCAACAACTAAAAGGACAATGTCAGGTAGTGATCCAACAACTTCCTGCCCCAAAGCAAAAGCAAAGGACGACAGTGACAGGTCAACCAATGGGATTATGACAGCGCATTAAACCGCCATACAATGACTCACCTCATTGTCCAACGGTCACTAATGCCTTCACTATAAATAGCCTCCATTGTTCAACATTGAAGGTTGCTGAGCTTCAAAGAGAATATCCCAAGTATTCAAGTTTGCTTTGAAGATTGAAAATCCAGATACTCATATCTTCATCATCTCCTTAGCAAACCCAGAGTTCTTCATTAAAGCTTCAAGCCTTCAAATCATCACAACTCAGCCTTGCACAGAAAGTAATCATTTGCTCACCATCACTTAGATATTTTGAGCTCTTGATTTCTTTCCACACTACACACCCGAAGTATATTTTCTTATAGATTATATATCTCGAAAACACAGGTTGTTATAATAGCATTGTTAGGTTAGATTGTTTATTTAGAGTTTGGATTCATTTGTAATCTTGTAAAAACTCCTCTAAATCAATACAAGTCTAGTAGCTATTAGAAAATCCTAGGCTAACCACCTAGGTAGAGGACGTAGTTCTTTCAAGAACGAACCTCTTCAAATTGTGTGTCCTTGATCTTTATTTTCTGTCTTGTCATTTACATTTATGTTTATGAGCTTTATTTACTTTCATGTGAAATGACTTGATAAATGATTTGCATACTTTTGTGATACTTCAGTTGTGCCTTGTCAGTTGCATCATTCCTTTTTCAACCACTTAAACCGCCCAACTCTTTATAATTCAGTTTGGCCAAAACCGCAAAACTCCGCTGTGCATTTTATCTGAGCGGTTCTAGTGCTTTAAACCGCAATAGACCAAACTGATAAGTACTTGGTTGATTTTCAAGGGTATTTCGAAAAAGATTTTAAACCGCTATTCACCCCCCCCTCTAGCGGTTCTATACCCTTGTTGCCCTTTGGGACCAACAAGTGGTATCAGAGCTTATCCACCAAAAATTATTTTACAAGCTTAACCGCTTGGGTGCTGATCCAATGGCAAACATAAACTCCCATATGATGCAGACATCCAACTCTAATCACTTACCTATTCTTAATGAAGATAGTTTCATCTTCTGGAAAGATAGGATGAAGAAGCACATGATATCTGAGGATCGCAGATTATGGACTGCAATTGTTAATGGACCCTATGTCCCGATAAAGGCTAACCCTGATGCAGGTACTGCTGGACAAACCACGGAAATCAAGAAGCCGGAAGCTGAATGGACCAAAACTGATCAACGGAATGTGGACTTTGATGGAAGAGCCATGTCCATGCTTGTATCAGCTATTGATCTAAGAACTCACTCAAAGGTTCTAGATTGCAATACCGCAAAGGAAACATGGGATGGCATCATTGAATTTCTGGAAGGAGATGCCGACACCAAGAAGAACCGCCTCTACCAACATAGAAGGCTCTTTGATTACTTTGTCAAAGACCCAAAGGAATCTCTTCGCCAATGCTATGAGCGGTTCGTGGAAATTGTCAATGTATGTTTCTCTCTAGGGCACAAGTATTCCAATACTGACCTGAACATGAGATTCATGCAATCTCTTGGTAGCAAATGGCTGATCAAAACTACCAACATTGAAGACAACAAAGATCTGGAAGCTCTTGATCTTCGTCATCTTTATGCCATGCTAAGGATATTTGAATTCAAGCTTGAGGAAGCTCATGAAACCGAAAACAGATTTAAGTCTCTTTCTCTTGCCGCTTTCAACAATGCCACATCTCCGGTTTACAATCCAGATCACCATCAAACCGCACCTAATATCCATTTACAAACCGCTTCTTTTGATCCAAATATTCCAAGATATATTTCTCAAACCGCACCTCCAGAGTATTACCAACCGCCTCATCAACCTTACCCTCAACATCATCAACCCTATTCTCAACCTCAGCAATCTCATCAATCCTACACTCCATCTCAAAATTCCCAAAGTGTAGCATCTAGTTCTACTCAAGTTGACTTCGATGACATGGATGATGATGAGTTTGCTCTCTATGTGAAAAACTACCCAAGTTCAGAAAGAACAGAGCTCAATCTCAGTCAGGCGGCCCTGCAAAGTTTGTCCCTCCAACCAGATTCAACAAATCCACTGATGCAAAGAAAAGGGATGATCTTCTTTGTTACAACTGCAGACAACCAGGTCATTTTGCCTCCAGTTGTCCCAAACCGCGCTATGAAGCCGCTCCTGCCAAGAAACCGTTTAACAAAAAGTTTTTCAAGAGAAGAGGAATGGTTGCTGAACAAGGAGAACAACCATTAACATGGATGGGTTCTGATACAGATGATAGTGATGAATATGAAGGAGTTGCAAATCTTTGCCTAATGGGATTTGAAGAAAAGGTTGAAATTGACGAAAGCCTTCTACTGCCACTCCATCAAATGAAGTCAGTTTCACCAAAAACTCCTGAAGCTAAACAAGGCAAAACTCCTACTTCACCAAACTACTCTCCTGAGGATCAAACCGAACAAAGCCATGATGACCAGGTACTTGAACGTGCTAATGTCATTTGTCAACAACACACTGTGCTTAAAAAGGCATATAAATTAATGGCTGTGGAACTTGAATATTCCCAAAAAGAATGCAAGTCCCATAAGGAGGAGATTGAAAAACTCAAGCTCCAAATTGTTGGGATAGCTTCTGTTGTGGAAGAAAACCGCTACCTTAAGGACAGAACCGATGTTCTTAACACCCGAATCCATGATCTTACTGCACAAAGGGATGAACTTCAAAAAGTGACCGATGTGTGGACTAAGTCTGGTGTCACCATGGAACAAATCGTTAATTCACAAATTCTCTTTAAGGAAAAAAGTGGATTAGGATTTAAAACTGATGATGGGTGTAAGTGTCCTTGTCTATGTGCTGAAGGTGGTGTGAAATCAACTGAACAAACCAAAGAAATTCCTAAGGTGAATCATGCTGGTAAAAAGGGCTCAACACAAGAAATTAAAAAGCAAAATTATTTCTATGAGTATCCTAAAAACCAGACTGGGAGAGATCCAAAGTGGAAAGAGAAATCCACAGCGGCTGAGGCAACCAAGGAAGTATTGAGTGATGAAACCGCTCCTAGTCGATTTAAGGAATATCCTGTTATATTTCCTAAAGCCGCACCTAAGAGAAAGGTGGAACTCAAGAAGGTTAACTTTGTTAAAGCCAAAACCGCTGACCCAGTAAAACATGAGAAACCGAAGGTCAGTAATGGGTTTGTAAAACCGCCACCACAACCTGGCTTAATTCATTGTTCTATTTTTGCCGACTTTGGTCATAGTGCTGGTCATTGTCTTTTAAGATTCACACCCAATGCCAAGGGACGTAAAAATCCTAAGGTCAAACAGGTGTGGGTCCCAAAAAGCTGCTAACCCTAGGACCCAAGGAATAAGGGGGACCAAAACCTTTCATGTTTATTTTTCAGATTTCATGTTTTATGGCTGGAACCGCTAAGAAGAAGAAGGATCTCTGGTATTTGGATAGTGGATGCTCACGACACATGACTGGAGATTCCGAACTACTCTGCAGTTTCATCCAAATGAAAGGTCCCCCAGTAGTGTTTGGTAACAACAAGAAAGGAGAAACAGTAGGATATGGAGCAATCAAACGAGGAAAGGTGACTATTGAAAATGTGTCACTAGTAGAAGGACTCAAGCACAACCTTCTCTCCATATCTCAGTTTTGTGACAAAGGAATGAACTGCATCTTCACTTCAACTAGCTGTTATATCAAAGATGCTTCCTCTGGAGTCACTCTACTGACTGGCAACAGAACAGGTGATGTTTATATAATTGATTTAAGCAATATTGTTTCTATTGCTGACCTCTGTTTTGTAGCCAAAAATATAAGTGAAAGCAGCTGGTTATGGCATAAGCGGCTCAGCCACTTGAACTTCAAGTATCTAGCAAAACTGCACAGAGATGGTCTAGTAAAAGGACTACCCAAAGTGGCTGACCATCATGATGAAAAGTGTAAAGCATGCCAGCTTGGAAAGCAGCCCAAACAGTCATTTCTTAGTAAAACCGCGCCTTCAACGAACCGCTGTTTGCAACTGCTGAACATGGATTTATTTGGACCTGTCCCAACCGCCAGTATAGGAGGAAACCGCTATACACTTGTGGTGGTTGATGATTATTCAAGATATACATGGGTGGAAATGATGGCCTCTAAAGATGATACTTATGGCATCGTAACCGCTCTCTTTAGACAGCTCCAAACTCAGAAATTGGATGACATTGTTGCCGTGCGTTCAGATAATGGAACCGAATTTACAAACAATGGTGTTGCCCAATATTGTGATGATCATGGAATTGATCATAATTTCTCTGCCGCTGGAGTTCCACAACAGAATGGAGTAGTGGAAAGAAAGAACAGAACTTTGATTGAAGCAGGAAAGACTATGATTGCAGAAGCCAAGCTTCCCAAATACTTCTGGGCCGAAGCCGTCAATACCGCATGCTTCACCCAGAACCGCTCCCTCATCATCAAAGTTCACAACAAGACTCCTTATGAATTGTGGAGAGGCAGATCACCCAACATTGCCTTCTTCAAGATATTTGGATGCAAGTGTTACATCTTGTACAATGGCAAAGAGCATCGAGGTAAATTTGATGCTAAGGCCGATGAAGGTATTTTTGTTGGCTATTCTAAACACTCCAAAGCTTTTCGTTGTTTCAATAAGACATCTTTAAAAATTATAGAGTCAGTCCATGTTACATTTGATGAACATGCTCTCCTTGAGCCACATATGGCTCCAAATGTTGCTAATGATTTTAGTGATTTTGAGACAGGCACTAGACATAGAGCAACTGACAACCATCCTACTGAAACCGCTACATCCAGTTCTTCAGCCGCACCTACTCAAACCGCTGATGGTGTAACTGTTGAACCGCTGTCCTCTGACCCCATTCAAACTGTTGAACCAGTTCCAAATCTAACCTTCAATGAAGATTTCAATGATTATCAGGATGATCCTCCTCTGGAAAATCTTCAAGAAATAGTGGTTCAAGACAACCTCCTTCCTGAAATTAATGAGCATAGAGACCATCCAACTGCCAACGTTATTGGTCCTATCAGTACTGGTGTCCAAACCAGAGGGAGTTTGACTCACAGAGACAATCACAGTTTGTTCTCAACTACTCTGTTATCTCAGATGGAACCGAAGAAGGTAGATGAAGCTCTAAGTGATCCAAGTTGGGTAATTGCAATGCAAGAAGAGCTTAATCAGTTTGAAAGATGCAAAGTTTGGACTCTAGTTCCAAGGCCCAGTGATCATACTGTAATTGGAACAAAATGGGTTTATAGAAACAAGATGGATGAAAGTGGTGCTATAACAAGAAACAAAGCTAGGTTGGTTGCTCAAGGCTATAGGCAAGAAGAAGGCATAGACTATGATGAGACCTTTGCCCCTGTAGCCAGACTTGAAGCCATAAGATTGTTCCTGGCCTATGCCTCCTTCAAGAAATTCAAGTTATATCAAATGGATGTGAAGAGTGCATTTCTGAATGGTGAACTATAAGAAGAAGTTTATGTAGCCCAGCCGCCAGGATTTGAAGACAACAAACTTCCAAATCATGTCTTCAAACTCAAGAAAGCATTGTATGGACTCAAACAAGCTCCAAGAGCATGGTATGACACTCAATCTAAATTTCTTATTGAACAAGGCTTCTCTCGAGGTAAAATTGATACAACTCTATTTATAGCTAAACACAAAAGTCATTCATTATTAGTTCAAATATATGTTGATGATATTATTTTCGGTTCTACTAATGAAACTATGTGTGTTAAGTTTGAGAAGCTAATGAAGAGTAAATTTGAAATGAGTATGATGGGAGAGTTGACATTCTTTCTTGGACTCCAAGTCAAGCAATGCCATGATGGGATCTTTATCAACCAAGCCAAATACACTAAAGATTTGATAAAGAAGTTCGGGCTTGAAACCGCTAAACCAGTTGATACCCCAATGCCTAAGGCCTGCAGTTTGGATCGAGATGAACATGGTAAGAAAGTTGATCAAACTCTCTACCGAGGTATGATTGGCTCTCTACTTTACTTAACTGCTAGTAGGCCAGATATCATGTTTAGTGTTTGTGTGTGTGCTAGATTTCAAGCTGACCCTAGAGAATCTCATCTTATTGCTGTTAAACGTATTATTAGATATTTATGTGGATCTGTTAACCTTGGACTTTGGTACTCCAAAGAATCTTCATTTGATCTATTAGGTTATTCAGATGCTGACTTTGCAGCATGTAAGATAAGCAGAAAGAGCACAAGTGGTACTTGTCAGTTCCTTGGAACGCGGCTTGTGTCATGGTCCAGCAAGAAACAAGCGTCGGTTTCAGTCTCAACCGCTGAAGCTGAATATATAGCGGCTGGAAGCTGTTGCTCTCAAATTCTCTGGATGAAACAACAGTTGGAGGACTACGGGATATTTGAACAAAACTGCCCTATCTACTGTGATAGCACTGCTGCAATATCCATCTCCAACAATCCAGTTCAGCACTCAAAAACCAAGCACATCGACATAAGATATCATTTCCTCAAAGACCATGTTGAAAAGAAAAACATTTATCTAGCAAAGGTAGGAACAGGTGATCAAATTGCTGACATCCTCACCAAACCGCTTGAAAATTTCAGGTTCTATCACTTACGAGGAGAAATGGGTATGTTAGAACTAACTTAAGATATAATATCTATATATATTATTTTTAATATCTTTGGTTTAAGTGTTTTGGCTATGCTTAGAAAAGTCATCTAGTGTGCGGTTATGTCATCATTGAAACCGCATCAACAAAAGGTTCGGTACAAGATACTCCATCAAACTGACGAGTCAATATGAATGAAATCGGTTCTTTCAAAACCGACAAGAAAGCAAAGTCATTCGGTTTAAACATATAAACCGCCATCAGATTAGAGAGACATCAGTTTCATGAAAAACCGCTGAAGACGTAAGGTAAGTCGGTTTGCTCAATCAAACTGCTCAGGTATGAAATTGCATTTTAGTCCCTACTTTATGTCATATCAATTATAAGGACCCTTTTGCAATTTTCTCTGCCGCATTAAATTCTATGTGACGTGGGACGCCATCTGGAGATAATCGTGCGCCGTTCTCGTCGTTCCATTACCCGAGGAACAGTTAATTGAGTATAAAAGACAAAGTTTATTTCTTTTTACCTTTTTACCTTCTTCCTCATTTGCGTATACTCTCTCTCTCTCTCTCTCTCTCTCTCTCTCTTCTGCACTCTGCTCTCAACCTCCAATATTTCCCATATTTTTTCTTTCGATATTTAAAATGGCACCTAAGAAATCATCTGATCCTTCTGCTCCATCTACATCTAAAACTTTCAAAGGCGATATGGTATGATTTCTTGAACCCTTCACTCTAGCATTTCATATTTTTCCGTCATTGTTGTTCGAAAAAGCTTGTTCGTCTTCTAATTTTTTTTTACTTGCTTTTTCTTTCAATTTTTGGTTGATTATAATTACATATGTTCATATATGCTGGGTTTAATGTTTATGTCTTGTCTTTTGTTCAATTTTTGAACAATTTTGATTTTTGGGTTTTTGGGTGTTCCTTCGTATTTTTCTGGATACTACATTCTGGGTTTATTATTTGAACTTGTTATTTTAGAACTTTGTTAGTATCTGCATTTTTCGAGTCTTTTGGTATACTTCTTTCTTAATTTGGTTAAGTTTTTGTTTTGCATGTTTATCCCATGTTCATCATGTTCTTCATGCATTCAAATGCTTTTTCAAATTCTTTCCATGTCTAGTTTTGGGTGTTTACCATTTTACCCCTGTTTTGCTTCAACCGCCAATTTCATTGTTAGAATTCCTTGTAGCAGTTTGAATGCTTGGTTTGTTCAAACTGCTTGCACCAAACTCTTACTAACTTTGATTATTTTTTAGGATGAATCCAATTTTGTACATGGATCTCAGATCATCAAAGCCGAATTTGAAGCCGATGCAGTTGGAAGAAAACTGCTTACCCTACTGGAATCGTCAAAACTGCTGCCCTTATTCCAAATGGATGAACCGAAGTTTGACAAAAGGCTTTGTGCAGAATTCTTTGACAATGGGATTGTCTGTGAGGTACCCATCTTGAATGGTAAAGGAGAAGAGATCAGAGACTTAAAGTCTGGGGAAGTGAAGACTGAAAATGCCATCAAGTCCACTGTCAGGACAAAGGATGTAGTTTTATCTACTTCAAAGGTTGCTATTCTGGCTGGGTTAGAAAATTCTGGAATTCTTTCCATCAAACCATAGTTAGTCAGCAGAACTACTGAGGAGCTCTTGGGGGTCTCTGTCTTCAACACTAAGTCCACCCCTAAGAAGGAGTTTGGAGAAGTAATGGTGATGTTGTGTGATTTAGTAGACACTGGAGTGATGTGCAAGAATGGCAATCACAACAACTTCACTTCTGAGCAGTACAACTACTGCGTGGCTATCTACAAAGGGAAGAAGCTGCACTGGCCAAGGATCATCATGCAAGAAATGATCAATGCCCTCAGCCGCCACACTTCTGCCAAAGCCGCTGGAAAAACAAAGATCAGAACTCACTGCAGACTCTTAACAAAATTCCTTCATCAGGATTCTGTGATCTTTAAGGCTTCTGTGGCAAATGAAGCTGAGTGGGTGCAACCGAATGAGAAGACCTTGTTTGGTGCTTCAAAGCTTGATGCTTTCAGAACCGCGTTTGGATGGCGGTTTGCACAAGCGGTATGGAATGCTGATCCTCTGCCTGAAGAAAAGAGAGGACCCTTTCCTGAGGCTCGGCTAAATAAGTCAGGCAAACCTTATGCCGGTGCCATAGCAGATCAAGCCGCTGCTACTAGAGCTAGAGAAGCTGCTCAAACTGCCACCCTGAATAGGCTAGGAGTTAGCCTGGATGGAACTGAGGCTCGGGTTGAGAGGGAGTCTGCGGTTGAGGGGGAGCCTGCAATCCCTGCGGCTCAACCCAGGGAAACCGCGGCTCCAAGAAAGAAGAAAGCCAAAGTAACTGAAACTTCCAAACCCTCATCCATTCTTCCTCCAAAACCGACCTTACCAAAATCCTTCCTCATTCTATCCAATCCCTCTTCTGAACTGCTTCCACCTTACTCTAAACCAATTCCTTTCACTAAACCAACTCCTCCTATCTCTTCTAAACCCCAGATAAAACCCCTTTCCCCAATCAAGCCAAATGTTGAAAAATCCTTGAACTTTACACAAGATGTGAATCTGTTGAGAAAAATGAAAGCCTCCACCTCTGAACCCAAACCTATCTCACCTCCAAAATCCCCTCTCAAACTGCCAACTGTTCAGTTCACTAAAGAATAGTTGCAGCTAATCTTTTCTACTCTTCCCAACCTTAAACCCTCCACTCAAACCGAGCCTGAGCAGACTGTTGTATCTGAGGCTGCGGTTCCAGTTGAACAAGCCGAAGTATCTACAAGTGTGGTTCAGCCTGAGCAAACCAATGCGTTTGAGGCTGAAGTATTGCCTGAGCAGACTGATGTGTCTGAGGCAGTTCAAGATGAACCTGAGCAAGATGATGAAAATCTTGAGGTTCAACCGCTGAAGAAGAAGAGAAGGTTGGTAAAGAAATATGATTTTGTGGAGCACTGGAAATCAAGGCCACCTGGTGCAGTGGACTTCACTGAAGTTCATGACAAGAAGGATCATTCACCCAGTGAAGGCCCATTTGCAAAGGAGTTGAGAGAAGGGGCTGAAATGAGAAAAGCTGGAATAGACCCCATGCTGGTTGAAACCGCTACTCCTTCGTTGAAACGAAAGCTGGAGTTTGAATCACCAGAGCACACTCCTTCACCTTCTGAATCCCCTACACTGCCTTTTGCTTTAGCAGTTCAACCGTCGGCTCAACCTCAACTGATCAATATCTCTGCCCCTTCAGTTCTGCCTGAATTCACAGTTGCAGTTAGGTCTCCCAAACCGCGAGGTTTGAAAAGGAAGTGTGCACAGTACATAGCGGGTTACCTGAAGAAGGTTAGAGCTACTACTTCCAAAGCCAACCGCCATGGAGCCATCATCAGAGCCGCCAACAAGCATGAAGAGAAACGACTCAAGTGTGGTCGTCCAAATCCTTTTGCAATCTTTCCAGCCGATGAGTCTCAAGCTGCTTCAGATCAACTGATTGCTTCAACTCTTGATCAAATTATTGAAGATCTGGCAGTTGAGTTCATTTTTTCTCTCTGCACTCAATTTTTCTTTAGAATAAACTGCATTGTCTTTCCTTTTCTTTATAGATGGCAGTTCTCTCCTTATTCTTCCATTCCTCTCTCTAATAACCAACTTCTTTCCATTTCCCCTTCTTTTCCCTACACTTCATTTTCTATAATTCCTTTCCCTTCCTCCCGTTTTGAAACTGATCCTGTGAAGATTCAGTTTGTGCTGGATTCTTTTTCTACCCAATCTGCATTTCTTTCCTCTCTGCCCTTCCTTGTTGATGCCATTAAGAGGGAGAATGTTGTTGATCCTCGGATTGGGAGAATGGAATTCAAGATTGAAACGCTTCTGGAGAACCAGCTCAAGTTAGAACAGAAGGTTGAAACTTTGAATGAGCTGACTTCTCTCAGACTTGAAGCGGCCCAAGAAATGAATGAGGCTCTGGAGAAGAAGTTAGACCAACTAGCTGATCTAATGGTTTCATCAACTGACTACTTAGTTCAGTATGCCAACGACCTGAAAAAGCTTTCTGAGAAAATCTTAGAGAAGGTAAATGAACCGACCCATATTTGTCTCAAGTCAGCTGAATATGTGTTTGAAACCGCCAGCATAGTTGAGCCTTCTGATGCTCAAACCGTTGTCCAAGCCGCCGCTAGGGTTCCTGATAGAACTGATTAGAATTCTTTCTATCTTTTGTAAATCAGTTTTTGCCCTTCATTATTTTCCTTGTAATTTGTAACTTCTAAAACCTTTAAAAGGATTATAATGAAAATGAATGCATTGCATCCAATATTCCAAAACTTTGTTTATTCAAACTACTTGTTTGTGGAACAATGCATTTCTAAAAACTCATGCACTTTTCATCATGAATTTTTTTTTTAAGTGTATGTGTTTTAAACATTCAGTTTAAACATGCATATCTGATTTTCATAATCATATCTCTCTATATGCATCTGAATGAATTTCTTATCTATCTGTTTTTCATTTCCTTTGTCTTTGATAGATTAGAAATCTATGGTATAGCATTGTGTGTGCATTTGACTTGGGACATGCAATTTCAATACATACTCACTTGAGCATGTTCTTACCAAGTACAATGTTTGCTCTATCATAGTGTGGTAATGGCATCAATCAAATAGGGGGAGATTGTTAGGATTCATTGTTAGTACACCCACCTGATTTGATTGACCCATTCTACGTGTCTTTTTATGGACTTTAGGTTTACTTGTAATGAAGTTTTACTTCAATTTTTAGACAAGTCCATTTCTAGATGTTTAGTAGTTAGGCTGAGTTATGATCGGTTTATTCTTAGCGGTTTAGTGTCCCTCAAGCCGCCGTCTTCAAACCGCCAGCATGATGCCTTAAGTCCTTCATCAAACCGCAGTTTGTGTCTTTGATGAAACCGCATTTCAAGTTCATTCATGAAACCGCACATGCATCTGGTGGAACCGCCGACCAAGATATTGAAGAAGTTATTGCTGCATTTACTCCTTGAAGACAAACATTCGCTTTTCAACCGTAAAAATGAATGACTAGTGACTTGTCCTTAAACTTCAAGTCATGGTTCAGTTATTCTTGGAATGTCGGTTTGTCTCGTTTTTTGAAAAGTTACCGTTGTACTTTTCAACAACTAAAAGGACAATGTCAGGTAGTGATCCAACAACTTCCTGCCCCAAAGCAAAAGCAAAGGACGACAGTGACAGGTCAACCAATGGGATTATGACAGCGCATTAAACCGCCATACAATGACTCACCTCATTGTCCAACGGTCACTAATGCCTTCACTATAAATAGCCTCCATTGTTCAACATTGAAGGTTGCTGAGCTTCAAAGAGAATATCCCAAGTATTCAAGTTTGCTTTGAAGATTGAAAATCCAGATACTCATATCTTCATCATCTCCTTAGCAAACCCAGAGTTCTTCATTAAAGCTTCAAGCCTTCAAATCATCACAACTCAGCCTTGCACAGAAAGTAATCATTTGCTCACCATCACTTAGATATTTTGAGCTCTTGATTTCTTTCCACACTACACACCCGAAGTATATTTTCTTATAGATTATATATCTCGAAAACACAGGTTGTTATAATAGCATTGTTAGGTTAGATTGTTTATTTAGAGTTTGGATTCATTTGTAATCTTGTAAAAACTCCTCTAAATCAATACAAGTCTAGTAGCTATTAGAAAATCCTAGGCTAACCACCTAGGTAGAGGACGTAGTTCTTTCAAGAACGAACCTCTTCAAATTGTGTGTCCTTGATCTTTATTTTCTGTCTTGTCATTTACATTTATGTTTATGAGCTTTATTTACTTTCATGTGAAATGACTTGATAAATGATTTGCATACTTTTGTGATACTTCAGTTGTGCCTTGTCAGTTGCATCATTCCTTTTTCAACCACTTAAACCGCCCAACTCTTTATAATTCAGTTTGGCCAAAACCGCAAAACTCCGCTGTGCATTTTATCTGAGCGGTTCTAGTGCTTTAAACCGCAATAGACCAAACTGATAAGTACTTGGTTGATTTTCAAGGGTATTTCGAAAAAGATTTTAATCCGCTATTCACCCCCCCTCTAGCGGTTCTATACCCTTGTTGCCCTTTGGGACCAACAAGTTATGCAGAAAACATTTAATTTTTGAAGTTTTGCGTAATGTAATTGTGAACCCCCTTGATTTTTGGTCTGGGTCCGCCCCTGCTAACATATAACAACAAGCAGTGGCAGACCTAGAGTTTCGCTTCAACGGGTGAACAAATTACACTAAAATTTCAAATGATAATTTTCTTACACTATTGCAACATAAAAATTATAATTATAATTATTCTTTTGTGATTAATACACAAAACTCTAAATAATTGTTTTGTATTAAAATATAATTGGCTTAAATAAAAAAATAACTAGCACAAATGAATGAGGAAAAAACAGATCTCATAACAGGGCCAAACTAAATTTGATGGGTTTGGGGGATGGGGTGATTTGAATTTTTTTTCCTCATTTGTTAAAGAGTAAGTCTCTTGTAAAACGCGTTTTACACTAGGCTTAGTGTAAAATGTGTTTTATTAATAACGGCAAGTAGGGTTTAAGAGACGCGGTGGCATAAGTGTAAATATTTGAAACTTATGAAATCTTAGGAGGCATATTTTAAAACTGCAGGAGGCATATTATGAAACTGAAGGAGGCATATTTTTGAACTCCACATCAGGCACTTTGTAAAACTATAACAGACATTTTTTTCAAAGAGGCACTTCTAAATTTTAAAGCAAGCATGTTTTTTAACTGGAGGAGGCATATTTTCATACTGCAGGAGGCACATTTTTAAACTAGAGCAGACATTTGTTTTCTTTAAAAAAAAGACAATGTTAAAAGTTCAAAAAAATCTCAGGAGGCATGTTTTGAAACTGGGGGAGGCATGTTTTGAAACTGCAGGAGGCACATTTTTTAACTAGAGCAGGTACTTATTTTTTCTCAAAAAAGGCACTGTTAAAAGTTCAAAAAAAGTGCCTCCTCTATGAGTTAAAACATGCCTGCTCTAAAAAAGTGCCTCCCCTAGAGTTAAAATATGTCTGCTGTGAAGTATTGAAAAATGCCTCTTCTTGTTTTAAAATGTGCCTGCTGAGATTTCCATGAGTTCCACTTATTTACAAAATTGCCACCGCGTCTTTTAATCCCTCTTAAGCCGTTATTTGAAAAACACGTTTTACACATAGTTATAGTTAGTGTAAAACACGTTTTTTACAAGATTTTGTGTTTGTTAAATGCTCTCCACCTTCTTCTTGCTTTAAAATATTTCAAAGTTTCAAATGCAAGCGGGACAGTTATATACTAATTTACCAATTGATATAAGCTGTTAGCTGTTAGATAAATGCTGAACAATGTATGTCAAGCCTTTTTCATGTACATCTCCAAAAGGTGAAGCATACTCCGTCCCACCCGAATTAGGATTTTTGGGTTGGACACGTGGATTAAGGAAAGAGTGTTAGTGGAGTAGGTGTTGTGAGTATGAAAACTTAATTATCCTCATAAAGTTGTAAAATAGTTATTGATTGTATTTCTAACGGTAACGGTGCATCAATAGAAAATGTCATGAGACAATTACATTCATATAATTTAATCAAGTAGGAGACAAGAATAACACTCCCAAAAATTCTTAGAAACTCTTCTGACGTGTTGAGAATATCATCTTACATCATGAATATAAACCTAATGCAATCATCATTTCTAAATTATACTACAAAATCTAACAATATCACCGATACTAAAGCCAATATATCAAAATTTAGGATTATTTTGATTATGGATCCGTCGTTTACTAAATTAGCTAGGCAGTAGATTGCCATGATCATAATTCTAACTTCCTTGGGAACGTTTACCTGTTCAATTGCCGGGAAAATGAGGTATGAATGCCGGAAAATCTTTCCTGATTGCTCCATATCGAATCGCTAAATTTGAATAATTTATGAGGGAAAACATCATGAAAATATACATTGAATTAAGCAAGAAAGTGAGAAAGCGCACTGGTGTAGCCAAATGGTAAGCACGCCTCTCATTTGAATTTGTTGTTATTTGAGGAAACTTTACAAACTTACTGTGTATTAAATTACTATCATAGCCTCGATATATGTAATGTTGCTCTACTAGGTACAACATCTACCTTCTCTGAAAGTTTAACCTTCCGATAAAATAAGCAAACAGAGAAGCAAAGATAACGGGATACAGAACAAGAACAACAGCAACTAAAGGTAACCGATCATGCTGAAATCCAAAGTAATCTTTCAGGAACTGGGATACTGTTTTCTTTTCCCCGAATGTCGAAATCTCCTCGTTGATATCTCCGTACTGAGAAGTAAGCATACCGTTAAGTGTCCACGACGTTGGAGTTAGATAGTATAACCATATCCACCATTTCGGAATTTGCTGTAACAAACCAAATACACCAACGCAAGATAAGTTCCAGATAAAAATATATATATATATATAAATAGGTGTCAACGCAGGAAGGTGCTTATTAGTTTGTAGATTGCTTGTACAATAATAAACATATTGTACTCCCTCCGTCCCAAACTAATGGTTAGTTATTTCTGTTTTGGGTGTCCCATACTAATGGTTAGTTACTCAAAATGTTCAATTTTCTCTCTCCTACCCACTCACAACAACTATCCACTATCTCATTTTCTCTCTCCTACACACTCACAACACCTACATTTTCAAGATATTTTCTTAATCTCCGGTTTCTTTCGTTGTTTAGAACCGCAACATTTATTTTGGGATGGACAAAAAAGAAAGTGTGACATTTATTATGAGACAGAGGGAGTAACATCTATCTTAGACATGTTAGAGATCAATGGCGTACCTGTTTTGGAATTAGAAACCCGGAAAACAGGTTAAAGATCATGTAAAAGACTGATGATAAAATGGCAGCTACTAGTTCGCTTGGTGTGACTGAAACGAGCAGCATTCCCAGATAACTGTAGTACAATAATGTACAGAACATTGCGAAAAAGTACCAGAGAGCCTTGAATGCGGTCCAATAATATCCGATCATAGGATACGTGAGAATGAAAAATACTAAGGTCTGGACAAAGAGGTAAGGAACTTCAACTGTCACCTACAAAACCAAAAATGTTTCATTAAATAGGAAAAATAATCATAAAAGCAATGCTACAGGCACAATATAGAAAACTTTTGCTCAAACACGTGTATGTGTGTGTGTGGCACACACATTATATTTGATATTTCCTCCGTCCGATAACAAATGTCACATTTGACTTGTGAACTTTCCAAAAGAATGTGCTTTACTTGTTTAACACATTATATTTGATATTTCCTCTGTCCGATAACAAATGTCACATTTGACTTGTGAACTATTCAAAAGAATGTGCATTACCTGTTTAATACATTATATTTGATATTTCCTCCGTCCGATAACAAATGTCACATTTGACTTGTCAACTTTTCAAAAGAATGTGCTTTAGTTGTTTATGCATTGTTTGCAATATGATTAAACTGCACTGAGATTATTTCATCATTCAGAAACACAACATTCATTTTGGGACAGATACAAAAGGTAAGTGCGACATTTATTAAGAGATACAAGGAGTAAATGACAACTCCAAGTTGCAACCTTTAGCTCACCTTTGATATAGAATTGGTTTCGTTTCTAAATCAAGCACACGTAACTTAATTATGTAACAATATGTTAAGGAATTTACCTGTGCAAGTGCGAAGGCCCAGGATGTATACATCCCTGAAAATCTTTCTCGATAGTAAACAGTCCGCTCCGTCATGACATAGGGTATAACTGAAGAGCAATTATTTATGCCAGAGAAGATCACAGCAGCATACATCGAACCAGCAATTGTGAATAAACTCTGTTGGCTATTTCTGCTCAATAAAAGGACATGCTTTTAGAAAGTTGAAGAAGTCCTATAAAACACAAAAAAATTGGAAGCTAATATTCTAGAGTTAATGTTCAGTGGCACCCAAAGCTTCAAAAATAGAAACTAACCAACTACCTACCCCCCCCCCCCCCCCTCACAATCTTTTAATAGCTACTGGAATGAAATCCAGATAGTGAACTCAACAAAGCCTTGCCAGAATAACTTGAGGTCAGCTAAAGTAATAACTATTCTGCCCTACTGCTGTTCTTATGCAATCACAAACTTAAATCATCTGAAATTACATTTATAGCTTAATTAGCTGTAGCACCCAGAATGTATGCTTCAGAAACCAACCTCTAATTATTACATATACATGGGTGTCTATATATACGTGCGTGCACATGTGCATATATACCACCCTGAGCTTCCGCAATGATATTGGGGTGAAAAGGGTAATTTTTCGCTATCCAAGTTTCCATTTTGGTTTGTCCCAAACAAATGGCCTCATTTCTAAAGAAGGAAATTATCATAAATTCATATGAAAGTCAGATAAATCAAAATATAGTCAAGCGGTACTCACATTTTCCTCCCTTGATTCCAAAATAGTAACCCAAAGAGCATAGCAGTAAAAAGCATCTGCGCGCAACGAACCAAATTATATGAAGGACTTCTCCAGTATGACAAGTTTTGTTTCCATAAGCAGGATTTGAACTGGCCCCAACTATTTTGTGGAAAGCGGGTAGGAAAATGCAACTGTTTTGAACCAGAAGGTGGTATGCTCAATGCCTCTGCAAGATCTTTATTGTTCCTGCATAATCAGAAACACAAATGAAGCAGGAGTCAGGTGGAAAATTAATGTATATATGCTCACATGAAAATCATAGATCAAGGCATTAAGTTGTGAAGCAAAGACAAGCATGTCATACAACTCAGCAAGAACAAAGACAAAAAAATGAGGTTGATTCTGACAATAAACCGTGTAAACCACCAATTACCCTTCTTCTAATTTTTGAAGATGAAGTGAACTGGAAGATCAGTTACTACCGAAACATGCATGTTGAATCAAATTATCATGCCTTTGTTTAGATGGATGTGTAAAATTGGTAAGACGAGATAAGGCACAGTGAGAAGTACACTATAGGGAATTCAAAGAGGAAAATATTTCTAGGTTCAAACTTCAAACCTGTAAACCAGCGTAGTTCTATTCAGAAATTTGCTGTACTAATAGTAAGTATAAATTTCCTAATATGTTCTTTATACCCCCAAATGTGACATCCGAAAATGCATAGGTGTAGCAGTTTAATACAACCTAATGAGCAAATGTAATAGATCACTTTTTAAACTATACAACTCACTTAATACTTATGATCAGTGAAAATTGACTTACTGATACAAAGTAGAGTTCACATATATCTGGGCGAAATCTACACCAAGTTCAGCTTCGGCCGAAGCTGAAGTGACATCTAGCATCCATGTTGCAGGGTTGTAATTACTTTTGATTTTTGAGACTCCTGAGATGCCCTGTTGTGAAAAAACATCCCGTCTAATGTTAAAAAAAACACAAGATAAAAGGAGTCAAGACCTGCATTTGTTATCGAGCAAGCTGACCTCAAAATATTCAATGACTCTACTTGAATTCTGGCCCAGTGGTCCACAGTAGATCATCCGCCCACCACTTTTTAAGAGAACTAACTGCCACGGATACTCAGGCTTAGATGTTAAGACTGAAGATTTCTATCCCCCAACAGAAAATATAGAAGTGGACTATAAGAGCATCTTTGAGAAACTAAAGTTACACAAGAAGCTGTCAAATCAATCATAATCTATGAAACACTTTAAAATGGCCTCTGTGGACCGTGGTGGCACCAGACACACATAGGACGCAGTTGCAGAGGGACATAGATGGGTGTGAAACGGACGCGAAAAATATGTGTCCATATATTTATTATACTTTTTAACCGGACAGCATTGTGAAGGCAAAGGTGCGGCTTGGGTATGACAAGGATGTGTTTTGGATACAAAGGGGAAAGATTTGCAAAAAAAAAAAAATCATCAGGGACTTATTCAAACTTTTTAACAATGGCTGACTGTTGAAGAGCATAACTAAATGCAATGCAGCAAACTTCAGCGGAGATCAGTATCACCCCATGATTTGTAAATATAAGGAGTTCAATGATTTCGAGGATTTCCTTCTATGTGGAAAGTGGAAACTTCACCCGTTACCAATTAAAAAAAAGACCACTTGAAGTTGAAACAATCAAGTCCCTTTTGATCACACACGGAGTGTATAAGAAGTAGTCCCATTTTGATATATAAACCTTTGAAGGACGTAGTTTCACTTGCTTGTGTCTTCTTGAAGTCGCACTGAAATAATTGACCTTTCTAGAAATTGGACTATTGTTTTAGGGCGGAGGGAGTGTGTGTCCGACTGTGTGTGCGCACATGTGTCCTAAAGTTACTGCAGTGGCGGAGCCAGGAATTTGTATCAACAAGGGGGCAAAGAATACACTATTAAAAAATTTAACTGTATTTTCATTAATGGGGGCAAAAAAAAAAATCTAGTTCATTATTACTTTTATATCAAAGGGGGCAAATTTCAACAAATTACACTAAACCCCCATAATTTTATAAATTTTGCACTAGTGCAATTTTGTTTTTAAAAAATCAATGGGGGCAATTGCCCCCTTTGGCATGTGAGTACCTCCGCCACTGAGTTACTGAAAGAATTTGATTAATCACATTCCTACCTCATCAAACGCTTCAAAGATGTCAATACTCGGTTGATGAATTGTGCAGACAGTTGTTCTTCCTGTACGAACTATATTCTTCACAGCTCGCATGACAATTGCAGCTGATCTTGCATCCAAACCAGTTGTAGGTTCATCCATAAAAATGATTGAGGGGTTAGCAACAAGTTCCACAGCTATTGTGAGCCTCTTCCGCTGCTCAGTTGATAGTCCACTGACTCCTGCTACTCCAACCAAGGCATCTTTTATTTCATCAAGCTCAATGATCGCAAGGACTTGTTTGATAAATTCCTTTTAAAAAGCAGTAGGAAGATTTTTTAAGTATAAAAACAAGTTAACAATGGATGTAAGAATTTGAGTGTAATTGTTCATACAGATTTAGTTTTTGAATCTATCTCGGGTTGAAGGCGCAGCCAAGCAGAAAAAATCACCGACTCTTCTACTGTTATTTGTGGAGAATGTACGTCGGTTTGCTCACAATAACCAGAAATCCTCTCAAATGTAGCTTGAACTTTGGGATGCCCCCCAATTGTGATTTCCCCTTCAACAATGCCAGTGGTTTTTCTTCCAGAAAGAACGTCCAGAAGTGTTGTTTTTCCAGCACCACTGACTCCCATCAATGCTGTAAGAACACCAGGTCTGAATGTACCCGTAATGTCAGTAAGAAGTTGAAGTCTTTTTTGAGTGGAACCACCGCCCTCTCTCATTTCCTGATAACAACACAGGAAGGCATAAGTATGATACACGAAAACTTCGGAATGGCTCCAGACGAGATTTGTCTGTATGCTTACCAATGTTGTGTCAACATAGTATTGCACATCTTGAAAAACTATAGTTAGGGGTACAAAAGGTAAAACCACGTTGCCTGTACCATCACAAGAGTCACATTTATTAGTGGTTTACAAAATTTACAGGACCAGATACAAAAATCTGGGACCAGAACCAAGAGTATTATATACATATGTCCAACCTTCATACGTTTCAGAGCTATTGCTGTGACAGTCAGTTCTAGACATCTCAACATGGGTGTTGTTTCTAGACCCTTCACTTCCTTGTATTTGTAAGAGCTTTTCCTGTGAAATAATTGCACGAGAACCAGGGGCTGCCATAATCACCACATTATAAATTACTTAAATCTTATCTTTATTCTTTACGTCAAGTAGACATCGCACATTAGACAGATGGACTAACGTTACAAGTATGTTAAGGCAAAGGTAAAACCAACGTTGAAGATGATTATGAAGCCGAACAAGGCACCAAGTGATATCCAGTAGTAATATCCTTCAAAATCCAATCCATGGCTTATAAGTGTTGATTTGCCTATAGTAATGTTGGTAGGCAGCATCTGCTTAAAAGAAAGAGAATAGAGAATCAATAAACATATTATGAATATCAATCTTTTTTAACAACTTTGTAAAGTAAGGAAAAATAGAGTGATATATTATCAAAACAGTCAATATCATTCATCCTGAACTTCACTTATCACATGAACAGCTAGCATTAGATAATAAGTGACTGGCAGGCATCTGTTCGACTAGTTATAACTTGCTAACCAATTCAGCAATAAAAGCAAAAAATAAACACGAAATCAAGCTCAACTGGTGAGCATCTTTGTGGCTTGAACCCTGCAAAAAGCATTTCATTTAGCAATCGCTTATTGAAAAAAGACAAAGTTATGGTTCTAGAGCAAATATCCATGTTACCTTCACCAGAACAAATTCTAGGATACTTACCAACAATTTACAAATTAACCAGCAATCTAAAGCATGGAAAGAATTAGAAACTCATTGTATGATAGTTGGTGCAACAGGCGACCCTTATAATCAGGCTGCCAATGAGTTCAAATCATTGTTCTTCTTTTTGTTATCAGTCTTTTATTTTTGTAAATTAGCAACTACTACCTCCAGTCCATTTATATTGGTCACGTTGATTTTTTTTTACAAGTGAGCTTTGACCAAACATTAATGTCAATCTAATCATCACAAATCTAAAAATTGATACTGATAAATCAATAAGTGATTTATCAATTAAAAAAAAATAGAATTTTATCGGGATGTATAGACTGAAATTAATGATTGGTCAAAGTTTACTTATGTTGACAAAAAAAAAAAAGTCAAAGTGGCCAATATAAATGGGACGGAGGGAGTATATTACAAGCACTCATGTCACTGAATGGGTAAATGATGTTATGCTATCATTCCATCTTGATGCATTCCCTATGTGCAAAATTACCATACAACCAGTAACATTTTCAAAATAAATTTCGGATACACCCAAAGCTGCTCTGGGAATATATAATTTGGTTGAGCTGATAGGACAGAATCTGAGTCACTCACCTTTGTCCATCTCGGAGCAAGAAACTCATTCACAGAAAGGCCTATTTGACCATATGACAGCGGAGAGCACCAATATCCCCACTTTAACCACGATGGCATAGAGGCTGCAACCAGTTCACTTGTTTCATTATTTATGATTTAGTAGATTATGTATAGCAGGTACAAAAGTCTTAGGACCTTACAGTGTGGAATAAGAAAGCCTCCGAGCATCAGGAAGACTATTAGTGAGAGACCGCCAGCCTCTGAAGAAGCAACTGATGTTCGAAATACTGATGCAACGAGCCGGTACATGGATATTGATGTAAAGTGCCATGCAAATAGTAGAAGCAGCTGGCGGAAAAACCTATGGAACAAAGTGGCAGAAAAGTACATCAAAAAATTTATGGACACAAATCCAAAAGAGAAGCACTGATGTTAGAGTTCTCTAATCCCATTAGAATATTGATGTTGTTACATAAAATATACTCCCTCCGTCCCACCCGAAATAGGATTTTTTGGTTGGGCAAGTGGATTAAGGAAAAAGTGTTAGTTGAGTAGGTGTTGTGAGTATGAAAAGTGAGGTAGGAGGGAGAAAGTGGGGTAGAGAATAATGAGTGGAAAGTTGTTGTGAGTGTCAATGTGGGTCCCACTAAATAAAACAATTCCATTTTGGGGTTGTCTTATTTCGAGTGGGATACCCAAGATAGAAATTTGTCCTAATTCGAGTGGGACGGAGGGAGTATAGAGTATCAGATAAATAACATGATAAGACAAGAGAATGGACTTTCGTGACAAATAAAGGGGTAAAACCCTCACATGTGATGCTCACCTGCCTACCTCAGGGCTGTACCCAATAACATAATAAGTTAGAGATGTCCAAACAAGAGCTTCCAACAATGAAATAGGAGCCTTAACAAGAGAAGCTGGAATTGCATAAGCCCAAGCGGGGTATAAGTACAAGTCTCTCTGTTTGAAGAAAATGGGAAGTCTTTCAACAGTCATTGACAACTCCGGGATAGCATCAACGAGCATAACAATGAGCGAGTAATAAATTGCACCCATGTAGTAGTTGGCATGGACAACATCAATTTCCATTTGCGTACGGAGAAATACAGTCATCGCTATAGATGCCATTACAACAATCTGCATATAATGGTCAAACCACTTTTATGTTTCTCAAGACCAACTGAAATTTATAGCGTTAACATTAAGATATGTATGCTTTGGGCATATATATTAAAAGAATTGCTTGCATGTCATTACGGAAAGTTACAGATCATCACCTGAACTGATTTGAAGATATAGACAAAAGAGTTTCTTCTCATCAAAAGGAGTTCCCTAGACATGCAAGCTCTGAACAGTGTCCAATTAGAATGAGAGTACATGCTAAAGGAAATAGCTTTATCATCAGTCTGGGATTTCAAGAACGGTCTCGAGAGATGCTCATCTAGATCTTTCCCAAAAGGAGATTCCTTGAATTTCTTAGATAATGCATCTACCGAAACATAGTTGTGCGGCTGTTCAGTTCGGTGCCAGAACTGTGCTTGATCTTTCCTAGAGATAACCTGTGTAGCAATCATAGTTTTCATGTATATTCGGAAAACCTGGTAAGGGCTTCAGATTGACTTTTAACTATGCCATGGTGTAGGTACTGTACCTCTTGGAGGTAATCAGCTACTCCTTTCCTTTCAGGACAGCTAAATCCACAACTCTCAAGAAAATCTAAAACATGACAACGAGCTCCATGATACACAATCTTCCCTTCTGCCATCAGCATAATGTCATCAAAGAGATCAAAGGTTTCCGGTGCGGGCTGAAGAAGTGACACTAGTACAGTAGCGTCTGCTATATGAGCTAGCTGTTGAAGGCAAGTAATAATCTGATATGTAGTGGAGCTGTCTAAGCCATTTGATATTTCGTCCATGAATAAAACTTTCGTGGGACCAACAATCATAGCACCTGCAGAATATTCACGTAATAACAGGGTATTTCGACTTGCTAAAGCTAAGTAGAAGACTAATATGGAGGATGACTTATTTAAAGGACATGGACAGCAGCGCTAAATTGTAAGTAGAATTTTCATTACCTGTAGTTAGTCTTTTCTTCTGACCGCCAGATATACCTCTTTTCATTGCATCTCCATATTGTGTATCAGCGCATATATCAAGGCCCAGAATCTGATAATCAGAGATAGTGATGATAAGAATATCAATGATTAAGCATCTGTATGGGACAAATGATATAATGCTCAATCTCAGCTGAAAAAAATATACTTTCAAGACATAGTCTGTCTGAATGGTTGTCTTTTGTCCTTCAGCAGATATTGCCTGCAGAGATTCAAAACATTAGATGAAAATTACTCAGCTGTAATTCAATATATTCCAAGAAGTTATGGTATTTCCCAAAGGCTCATATTAACGCATCTTATTCAATGTGTTTGTTCGTGTATGTTGGTGAGCAAATATGAGTTTTAACCCCTTGAGATCTAACGGAACAAATACTAGAATGGTTTGGTATCATGAACAATATATTACAGAAAACAATCATCTTTATCACATTACTATAATTATGGATGCTGAAGATACCTTCATAAAAGTATCTACATCTGGATCAGGAACAATTCCTCTTTCTTTTTCTTTTCTGCAGACATCGATCATAATCTCTTTGTAACCAGAAAAAGGAGCACTTCAGTAAACAGGGTTATCATATGCTACTTTAAAGCAGAGATAAGTCAGATTTTCAGAGTGGCAACAATGCAAACAATATTATGAGTGCTCAGCCAGGAGGTTGAATATCTTCGAATACACAGAACAACGTACTCTAAAAATACTTCGACAAAAAAAGGCTACGCATATATTGAAAGAAAATTACATACAATTCAAGTAGAAGAATGAATTTTATATATTAAGCCTAAGGAGCTGCAGCAGAACGCACTTTATAGCTGGTTGCTTAAAAGGAAACTGTAACTAGAACGTTTTTATCTTTACATTACCTGCTCGACTTCCAATACCCTGACAACGGGCTGAGAAATCAAGTGTTTCTCGCACAGTCATCTCCGGGAAATGTAGGTCATATTGGCTAATATATGCAGATGTTTTTTGGGGGATAAACTCCTCAAGTTTATATCCATTGTAAGAAATTTCCCCCGTAACCTGTCACAGCGATCAACAGAAAGCTGAGTAAAAGCTGAGATGGAAATCGAAGCTATGAATATCAAAAGTATAAGTGGAAGCAGAAAAATGTAATTGTAATCCCTATTACTTGTGACAAAAACAGAAGTCAAACTACTGAAAATGTACGCAATTGTTGTCGTATTGTTATTCTTCATCTTCTTTTTTTTGTCAATATCAATTTTTACTTCTGCCATATAATTCAACTGGGTAAAAGTGGTGGTTATGTCCTGAATAATCACTCTACGGAGTTTATCAGAGTGACCATAGGTGAACCTCAATTGAACAACTGAAGATTTTTAAAGTTTTGCAAGAGGCTGGAAGAGCTGTCTGTATACTGTATACAAACTTAGATATTATGCTAATTAAGCACTATACAATATGCTAGGTAACAAGATTAGTCACTTACACTAAAACTGCAGATAGATTCCTATATTTAGCATAAGTCAAATAACATTGATACAAATTGCATCATGTATGAAACTGCAAAGTGTTCTTGGCAAAAAGCATCTACGTGATACTAACGCGAGTGTGTAATGTTCTACAGCTGAGAGTTGATAATAATCCAAAAGATAAAGAATAATAAGTGTGAGACCTTGAGAGATGAATCTAGATTTCCTGAAAGTGCTTTCAGCAAAGAGGTTTTTCCGCATCCTGGAGGACCAAGCAGTAGAGTCAATCTGCAACAAAGTTAAGCAAGTAAAAAGTCGTTAAACCACCTAACTTGAGAAGCTAAACAATACACTGTGACAAACCATATTCCAAACGTAAGAAGCCGTAAATATCCTTGAACACAGTGTTGACCACTTCCAAATTTCCAAAAGCAACAAAATGACATCAAGCTACAGAGATCAATTAATATTGGATCAGTGAGTTAATCATTCGCAAATACGTAAGTGTAAATGATAGCGGAATGAGAGGACACCGAAAGAACAGATAATTGTGTACAGGTGGAGTGAAAAGATTGAGACATTGCATGCAGTGATTGAGATTAGATTATGGGCTTTTAGTTGTAATATCTTATTCATGTCAACAGAGACTTGGAATCCAAAAGGAGAAACAGATAAATACTCTCACCACTGAGCAATAATGGTTACTAAGTAAAATTACACTCTTAAGTAGTAGAAATATTTACTCCCAGCAGTTATGGTTCTACATAACTTTAAACTGTTCCAAGGTTCATCTTATAGTGGTATTTAAGGGTTAAATTTCTAACAAGAGGATCATTCCATTTGATCATGCTGTGTGTTTACCTTCCAGGCTTAATAATACCACTGACATTATTGACGATTTTTAACTTCGCCTGTTTTGACTTCAATCCAGGAAGCCTTGTAATGTCCTGTCAAAGTAATTCACATCATTTGATTTAGAAAAATTGTCGACATAATGACTACTATGGTATGGACACACTATTTCAGCTTTTTGACAATCAATATGAGCCAAATATGTTGTGGAGACCCATCAGCTTTATTTGGTTATGCAGGCACACCAGCATTAACTAGACTATTCTCTGTGCAATAAACCAAAGGATGATAAAGGAACAGAAACTACCAAGACACTACTGTATACAGATAACGTTTTGTACAACCATAATTTTATGTGAAATTGAACATTCCAAGTGAGTTGTTGAGCATATGGAGATGCGTCACATTTAATATCAGCCTTCCTTGGAAACCATACGCGAATTGCGCTAAACATTTACGGGACAACTCCATTTTGTACATCGTACTTTGGGGCGTGTTTCACTTTTACCATCAAACTTTTTTATTTTTCAAGTTTTACAATTGTACCGCAACAATGGTTTCATTTTATACCTAAATTTGTTATTTTTTACCCAAATTGTTTCATTTTTACCATCATACCACAAACAATGGTGTCATTTTATACCCATAATTGTTTTAAAATGACACCATTGTTTGTAGTATGATGGAATGAAACACGCCCCAAAGTACGACGGAAAAAAACGGAGTTTTCCCAACATCTACTAGCTGATTTGTAGAGTAATATAATCATCTCAGAGTTTTGTACCAAAAAGGAAACCTCAGCTCATAATTGCTACTAGTTGTGCATGATGATTGGCTAAATGGTGAAGGGTAAATGCGTTTATAGAAAGGGAGTTGCTTACAGTGATGAAGCTTTGGAGAGAATTCACAAGAGTCGGGAGGGGCTTTCCATGAACAACCTCACACTCAGCTTCGACACACAGATTATTATACTTGACCTCCACAGTTGGTAACTTTACCCCAACACTGCAAGAGCCATTTAAAATTCAAGCCTATATCCTATTTATACATAAATTCCAATTCATAGAAATGCAAGTTGATGACATAATAGAGCTACGAGTAAGGAAAATTTGTACATTTGTGAATTGTAAGAGTTAGCAATAAGATTGTTATAATAAAGAACCATACTTGTCTATTCTTTCTCTTTGTTTCTGCAACAAACGATGGTTGTCATTCTCAATGTGATTGATGAGCTTCTCGATAACCATACGCCTTTCTTTACCATCAAGCTTAGTAACATCGACAACCTTTTTCTGTTTACCTCCATCTCCATCATCCACATCAAATAAAGATGCTGTCAAGCGTTTAAAGGTAGGTAGTTTTTCAATTGCAGCCCATTGTAGCATAACTTCATCATCAGAATCATCATCTTTTAAGGAAGTAACTGTTGGATCGCTTCGGAAACTAGATGTTACACCCAGAATAGATGATAGTAAATTCCTTCTGGACTCTGAAACTTCAATCCTTACTGATTCTGTTTCCTCTGGACCAACTATCTGATCCATACTCAGAATAATAATCTGGCTGAGCTATGTAGGTTTACCTTCAGTTAGATGGCAAAGAGAGATGAGGCCAAGGTATACACCATTCTTATATTTCTACATAGACATACACACAAAAAAAAATGATTTAGCAGTGGCAATAAATAATACACGACCTTAAACAAGTGTCAGTCTACATGTGCCCAGGCATCTATGACGGAGAGATATTTCAGATATTTATATATTCAAACCTTTTCTCAATGGGAAAAGATTCCAAGCCTTCTATTGGCTCAAGCTACAATGACAAGAATTATTGACTTCCATTTTTGCAAATGATTGTCCATTTCTTTACCACCACTACTGACAATAATGTCATGTGAATGCCGGCGTAACATATCATTAATCACAACTTGAAATCATTTATGGAAATAAAAGTAAAACATTAAAGATAGTGAGTTGGTGACATAGGATGATAGCTGAAGCATCAGTTTTTATAAGGAAATAATCTTCTTGTGATTATATTTAATAAGAATATAGGTAAATTGACATTAAACAAACAGCAAGACATGAGATTTGAAGATTCTCTTGAATCCCATCAGTAACTTTAAATTCATTCCAACGGTGAATTGCATTGTAAAAATGATACTAAAGATAACAGAAACTTCACTTTAACAATATATTTGACAAAAAAAATAATCCTATCATGTTAGTTCACATAGTCAACACGATGAATCTCAAATAAAGTCATAGAACATATTATTAGTTAGTGTCACGCTGAGGCTCATATGTGAAAATCTAACTTATTTTTCAAATTTATATATACATACGTAATCACCTGCCTCAACTTATAATACTCCCTCCGTCCAAAAATGAATGTCCGAAATTGCTTTTGATCAAGAGCGATTTCAGACATTCGTTTTGGGACAGAGGTAGTATAATCTTAGTTTCATCTCTCTCTCTCTCTCACACACACACACACGCACTCATAGTATTATAACTCAGGTCTTTGTAAGATTACAAAATCAAAAACAAGAAAGGAGGCCACATACCGACAGACCCTCGGATCGAATTTCTGATCCCCTTATGGAAATGGATCACCAAGGAACTCTCATCCAGCCTACTAGTTTTATATTCAGCCCTCACAGAATGTAGAGCCAGTTTTTTAATAGAACAAGTCAATTGTTTTAAGAACATTATTCTATGTTATATGTTATATGCAAGTACGTAGTAAATATGAACAACATTAATCAAGGACAAGGGACTGCTGAATCGGAGAAGTTTCCAACGTCCAAGATTTGGCCACACACTCGTTTTATTATCCATGGCTGCGATAAATTTTGCTGTTATGGGTCCCACATGGGCCAAATTAATCCAGGCCATTGATGATAATACAGAAAGGCATGGAAAATTGGGGACAATGAAGCACTATGCTGCTGCTGCAGTCACAAATCCAACTAACCATAGTGTTCTATTGCAATTTTTGTAGCGTTGACTAGCATTAATTTGTTTAGTCCCCTATCATTTGGACATATTCTGGGAGGATACATCAACAATCAATTCATTGACAGTGAGTTCCAAAAGCATGGCCGCCTCCTTGGAATAAAGTTAATTTATTGGCCAATGAGGTATTGATGAATTGATGAGATGCATCTGGATGATATTGATCTGATCAATAACAACGGAAACAGTAAGAAGGGTAAGAAACAATTCGTAGTAACAATCTTATACATATGAACAGGTAGAGGACTTGAATCTTACAGCATGTTGGCGACTTCGACATGAAGCATGGATTCAGACTTAACATGGTCATGATCTTAAAAGTCCCTTGTCGCTCATCCTGTTGATTATTCTAGATGCATCAATCAGTCAATTTCCTCTTTCATAAATGACAGTAACAATGAGATGCAACTCCTTGTGGATATTGGGATATGATTTAATCTCTCAAACAGAGACTACCATGTTAAAAATCCCCTTTTTGCACCACAAAGAGATAACATGTGAAAGTGAACATCTGGAAAAATGTGCCCCTCGTATATAAAGCATTAACTTTATCAAACTCGTATAACTTTCCATATGCATTCAAGACAAAAGCAATCACGTTAGAATCGGGAAAATATCCCACTTGTCTCATCTTGGCATACACCTCAATGACATTTGTGTGCTTTTTGCTTGTAGAGAATAGATCTGTCGCAAAAACTGATATATCCTTTGCCTCTACAGCATCAAAAGCCTGTTGAAAAACCCAGGCCGCCTCTTCTACTCGGCCAGCTCCAGCAAGAATTGTGATTGCAGTTTCCCGAGGAATGTTATCTGGGAGCCTAAGCTAATGAAGCAAGCACTTTGCACGTCTAGAGTATTATAGTATACCACACTAGGTTCGTTTCCCATTTTCCTCATGCTCCAGAACAGCCTATCCGCTTCCTTGTCCATATCAAGTTCACCATACGCATCAATCATAACGTTGCATGTCGCCAGGTTAGGTGGACACTTTGCTTCTTTCAACTCAGGAAACACCGAGAACGCCTCTAAATACTTTTGATTATCAACATACGTACTCCAAAAGGTGGAATAATTGACCGTATTCGTCTTAACACCAGCATACTCATTTCTGAAAGCAACAACCGGGCTTCACTGAAAAGTTTAGCTTTTCCAAAAACATTGATCATTTAGTTAAAAGCAACAAGGTCAGGCGCAAAACCCAACTCAATTAAGTTACTGTACAACTCAATGTCACCAGACAATTTGTCATGTTCCATCTTTTGTAACCAAGCCAATGAATCATCAAACAACCCCTCTTTCCCAAAATGAGTAATGAAAATCGAATAAGTGCGTTCGCACATTTTGTCGAACAGTACACATGCAAACTGTCACTACTAGCAAAACCACATTGTAAGTGTAGATGGAGGGTGTCTATAAAGCCTCTCACTGATCCAATCAAGCAGAGGGAGTAATCTTTTCCCATTGGCTTCTAGTGTGAGAAGGGTAACCATGAAACGAAAGGAAATCTGGCGATCTTTGTAAACAGACAATAAAGCAAACAGCTCTAGTGCATTAGCATTTTGAACAATCGAGGACAATAGCTCCTGCAAATCGACTCAGGGACTTAAGCCTACGATTTGGGTTCTTTTTCGGTAGTAAGGCTGGTGAGAGGATTGACACAGGAGTTAAAGCGTGGGCACTTAACAGTCTTCGTAAATTCAACAAACTTCAACATTTGGAAATTTCTAGAGAGAGGTATGACTGTTTTAACGAAGGGTAGTCATAGAGACATAGACATCCAAATTTTGATCAACTTTTAGAGTTTCATGAATTTTTGGGTACATCAAGCTCTCTTATCTATATGTAATTAATGATAGATCACTATCTATAGCTTTTTAGCATCGTATAAGCTTGGAGGGATGTGACAAGAGTTATACAAATAGGCCACAACAAATCTTTGTAATGGAGGGTTGAATATTGAGTTTAATCAAATATAAAATTGTGCGTGGTGCCTTTTTTCTTGTTCTTATCTCTTTGGTGGATTCTATTCAGTGGTGAACATTATACTCTTTATCTCTTCGGTGGATTCTATTGAATGGTAAGTATTTATACCTTGTATCTCCAAGGTGGACTCTATTGCGTGAGGAGCATTCTATCCGTTTTGTTCACTTTCTATTCTGCTGTGATTTTTCCGGTATTAGACGATGAAGATGGCGCCAAGACTTCGTGGGGTTCCGACCGCCGGCGTTTGCGGAGAAAGCCAAAAGAAAGAAACAGTTCAGAGCCCTTTCCGTTGCTTTTTACAAGGTGAGAAGTTGTGCAAGTCCCTTTGCCGTTGGTAGAAAGGGTAAATTACAAAATGTGGTTTAAGTCCATGTTACTAAAGTGAGGTTAATGTTTCAATTTTGTTAATTAGAGCTTGAAATGCCAATGATGATAATATATTACTCAATTGTTGTGATTGATTGTTTATTAGGAATTATTGATTTATAAGAGCGACATTGCATGATATTATTCCATTGCGTGTTTAGATTCTCATGTTTCCAATTCAATCCAAATATAATACTCCCTTTGTCCCTAAATGAATGTCCAAATATCATTTTAAGAGACATTCTAAAAATCTCTATTTTTTTTTATAAATTTAGTGGCAAAGATTCATATAAGTTTTTTTTTAATCCTCTTTCCAAACATATAGTTTTACAAGTATGAAGAGACTAGTGAAATTTTTTTGGTAAAGAAACATTTAGGGACAAAGTTATTTTCGAAAAAGACATTCATTTTGGGACAAAAAAATCTTGAAAACAGATATTCATTTAAGGACAGATGGAGTAGTTAAATACTCTTGATGCACATAATTACTTAATCATTTAAGTGAATAATGCTGAACAAGAGGAACCTGCTTTTCACCAATCTAATTTAGCACGCACTGAGCAAGATTAATTTGTTTTACTAGAACCTTGACATGAAAGCTCTTTCAACAGAATGGTTAAAGAGAGACTCAAAGGAAGCAAGTACGATAACATTCACAAGAAAGTCAACCCCCAAGCAGAGCCAGTTAAGAGCCACAGGGGTATGAAGCTCAAAACAGAGTCAGTTAAAAGAAGGACTTTGATTCATGATCTTCAGTCAGGCATAAAAACAAACACGTAGAGTGCATTAACAAAATGTTCTACAAGTACTCATAATCAACACCATTATCATCTTGCTAATAGATCAAATCTCCCAAATACAGGCAAAACAAGTAAAACAATGACCAGAAAATGAAACCAGAAGTAGATTGAACACTCAAAGCAAACATAGGGTTGCTTGTAAATAAAAGTTAAGATATATACATTTATAACAAAATCAATTATAGTCAACATACTTTAGGCATAAATAAATTCGTTATATATGATCATTGAATGGGAAATTGAGAAGAATCTTACCTGAGGGATTGTAGACGCTTAAAAGAAAAATATCTTGTTTTGTTTGGAATAGTTATAGTTATACTATTTGAAAGAAAATTTGTGGACGGAAAATGGTGTTCTTCATACTTGGTCAAAAGTAAGGCGCGAGCAATAAAACTAACCACTCCGTTTCAAAGTAGTACTCCAGCTGTCAAATATCATACTTTCCATTTTTTTTTTTTCCCAAAATAAAAATCGTCTTCCTAACTAAAAGTAGGAGATGAAGTTTTGTGATCTTCCTACCCTATTCATTCTGATAGGCACAAGCATTGCAATGTCTGCCATAGGAAGTGTCACTCTACCCATATGAATAGATGGGGTCAATCAATGGAACGTTACTAAAAGTTTAAAAACATTGACTTGTCAACTATGACATTTATTCCCGGACAGAGAGAATATACTAATAAATCGTCAAATCTCAAGAAATAAGTAAATATTTATTCTGTGTCTTAGAGCAACTCCAATGGTGGGTATCAAAACCAAATTTTGATACCCACCTCAAGGTCTTTGTATCTCCAATGGTAAAAGATGAGAGTGGCAAAATTAGGTGAGGTCCTAACAAAAGTAGGAGTATACTATTTTGCTAAGGACCACACAGTGAGAGCCACGCGCGAAAGTGGACTGCCAGTTAATGAAATTGCTCAGCCGACAAAGTCAAATGGGTTTGTCCCCCCCCCCCCATTTTGACCCATCTTGTCAAGCTTTTCAACTTGACAAAAAACGGTAACACCATGTACAATGGTTGTTTAATAAGGGTGTTGAATGGGGTTAAACAAAAAAGGAATGGTTTAATGGCGGCAATGGTTTGTTGAATCCATTCAACACCGGTTGAATAAAGAATGGGTCAGCTTTTGGGACACGCGGCGGCTTCTGAGAGGGCGGCCTTGGCGCGTGCGCCACAGGCGCCAGTCAAAGCGCGTCAAGCCGGCAAGGTTTTTTTTTTTTTTTTTTCTCTGGTTGTGACACTTGGCATTCACCCATTGGTTCTTGGAATTTCTGATTTTAATTTCTCACCCCAATTATTTGAGCTCAATTATTTTACAGTAAATGATTTTTTTTTAATTTTTTTTACACCAAAATTCATATAAAAAAAATTCTCTATAAATAGATGCAAGTTTCATTTGATTTGGATACAAAAAAAAAAAAAAAAACCCTCATTTTAATGAAATGGATCCCAATAATAACCATTTCAACACTCAAAAAGCCTCATATTTATTTAATTACTATTATTATTTTACTAATCATAAAAATAAAGAATAGAAAATAAAATTTAAGTGGTTGGGTAGTGGTGGGGTATAGGATGATGAGTGAGAAGGGTGTTGAATGGGGATTAAACAAACCATTGTAGGGTGTAAAGCTGAATGAGTGTTGAATGGATTAGTTGGAAGAGAGAGAAGATGATGTGGAGTGATAAAGTGGGTGTTGAATGGAAAATGTTGTTTAAACCATTGTAGATGGTTAATATGGCCAAATGCATTTATTTTTTCTCCTTTTTGCTTTTTCAGTTTTGTCCGTTTTTATTTGTTTGTTTTTTTTTGTTTTTTTTTTTTTTTTTTTTTTTATGATGCATACAATATGGCCAAATGACTTTACTTTTTCTCCTATTTGCTTTTTCAGTTTTGTCCCTTTTTTTTTGTGATGCTTACTTATATATTGAGCTTCTTTGTTTGTTCTTTTCATATACTCGCTCTTTCTTTCTCTTCTTCTGATCAACTTCTGTAAACAAAAAAAAATTGCAACTCACAACGTACATATACATGGTAGGGGTGTAAATGGTTCGGTTTGGTTCGGTCTCGGCCATTTTAGAGACCAAACCACTAGTCATCGGTTTGGGAAAAATCCAAACCGAACCGAACCACGAAAAATTTCAAACTGAACCAAACCAAACCACCATGGTTTGGTTCGGTTTGGTTCAGACCACGCTTCAGTAATGTGGTCTAGACTGCGGTTTAGACCGTGGTCTAGAATATGGTTAAGATCGTGGTTTAAAGCACCATTCACACCGAGGTTCATATCACGATTCAAATTATGGTTTACACTCTGTTTAAAAGAGAAAATTCAGAAGAATGAAAATATTAAACGAATAAAGAAGCCGAAGGGAGTGAATAACACTACAAAACTTGTTAACTATGTGCCTCAATGAATATAACATTCGATAAAATGAATATTGAATAAGATGCAAAAAACGAGAGTTAAGAATGATGTAATGTAAATTATTTTAATAATTTAAAGGTGAATGTTACTTAACATACAAATATATGACTAATATATATGGTCTGGCGGTTTCATCTGGTGGTTCGGTCTGATGGTTCGGTCTGGCGGTTTGGTATGACGGTTTGGTTTGGTTTGGTTCGGTCTGGTTTGGTCTGGAGGGGTCAGGCCACAAACCAAACCGAACCATGCGGTTTATTAATTTTTGATACCAAACCGAACTACTTGTGCTTATAAACCGAACCAAACTGTATGGTTTAGTTCGGTTCGGTCCCAAACCGTGGTTTGGACCGAACCACTGACACCCCTAATATATGGCACCAAATACAAGAGCAGAAGGGTGGAAAGCAGTTGAAGATGTAGCACTTTGTGAAGCTAAAGTAATTATTGGAGGTGATCCTGAGTTTGGGATCAACCAAAAAGATACGACTTTGTGGGAAAAAATTCATAGTCATTTTGATTCACATCGACCAGAAGGAAGTTTATATCGAGAATTAAAAAGTTGCAGTTCACGCATGAAGAAAATCAGTAAAGAGCATGATTTATAGTGCATCGACCAGAAGGAACTTTGGGATCATATTGAGTTATTAATTTGATATTAGCTATTGGAGATGCTAGTACCTTTTGCTTGGGTATTAAAATTTGGTTTGATACCTTGCATTGGAGATGACAATTTGCTACCATGTGAATAGTAGTCCATAAGTATCAAAATTTGATTTTGATACTCATGGCTAAGGACCTTGCATTGGAGATGCCCTTAGAAAAGCTTTTTCTTTTTCTTTTTTTAAAGCAAAAGAAGTACTCCCTCCGTCCCAGAGTAAGGTGGCGTTTGGTTGGGGGGAATTGGGGGGAATGGAATGGAATGGAATGGAATGGTCAATTCCGATTGACTCATTCCCTTATCATGTTTGGTAAAATTCTTCCATTCCATTGCAATGATAAATTCCTTCAAATGAAGGAATTGTCCATTCATTCACAAAATGGATGGAATGATCAATTCCACCAAAATCATTCCATTGATGGAATTGAATAATAATAATAATAATAACAATAATAATAATAATAATAATAATAATAAATAATAATAATAATAAATAATAATAATTTTACCTTATTAATATTATTATTATTTATTATTATTATTATTTATTATTATTTCTTATTATTAATATTATTTATTATTATTATTATTATTATTTATTATTATTATTTCTTATTATTAATATTATTATTATTATTTATTAATATTATTTTATTATTATTATTTATTATTATTATTTCTTATTATTATTATTATTATTATTTATTATTATTATTCCATTCCAACACTTTTGACTTGAAACCAAACATGAATTACCTAGGAATTGAATGGAAATTCAATTCCATTCCGTGTCAACCAAACACAAGGTTTAACCAATTATTTTCCTTTCCAATTCCTTCAGGATTCCCATTCCATTGACCATTCTATTCCTTCATTTTTTTTTCTGCCGAACCAAACGCCACCTAAGAGTCCTACTTTTCATTTTGGTACTTCTCAAAGTAAGAGTCCTATTCCTAAAATGGCAAAGAATCTTTACTGTTCACCCCACTCATTCTCTCTCATATTTTACTTTTATACTCACAACACCAATCAATTCACTATTCTCTCTCACTCATTCTCTCTCCTACTTTACTTTTACACTCACAACATTTACATCACTTCCAATATTTATTAATAAGCGTGCAAATGAGGGGTAAGACTCTTACTCCAGGACGGAGGGAGTATGATTTATTAAGAGATAAAATATTTAGTAGGCACTCTACATTAGTTGAAGGCTCTACCCAAATACAAACATTACAAATTTGTTAAGAGTCTCTTAAAAACCAATATGCTACATCTTTGAAGATTCTAGGGACATGAAGAACCATGTTGATATCAATCTTACACCAAAGCCCCATCCGAACTCGTCCCTGGGATACACAGATGCTCCGCCAAGTAAAACTTAATCACTGCCTACAATTGGCATTCAAATAAACTGCTACACAGTATGATTTAACTTTGAAAATACGAGAAAATAGAGCCCCTGAGTTGACAGAAAAATGCCAACCAAACATCCCGGGCAAGACAAACTTGAGTTGACGTAAGATCTGAAATCGAAGCCCCTTTACATATTTGCACTTACAAAAATGGGACAATGGCCTCCAATAAACACCCCAAGCATTATCCTTAGACTTCACCAACCAAATTGAAGATATGAAAAATGCGAATAACAAGTCCAAGAACATCAAAGAAAAATAAAAAAACAAAGCAAAGACTCTCACTGAGGAGAGAATTCAACGGGCTCTCACCACGGAGAGAAATCAAATGACTCTCAACAAATGAAAGGAAACAAACAAACATACAATAAGAAGACAACAAAATCAAAGAAACTTCAAGGAAATAAAATCTAAACAAGAACTCTCAATTTCACAGTTAATAATTGACAAAATGACAATTAATAAATGTGAAATTAGGGTAGAGAAGTACAAAAAAGATGAATCAGAGAAAGAAAATTTACTAAACTTTAGATTTGCACACTTATTAAAATGAAAATAAAAAAATGGATAAATTATATAAATGTTTTTTTTAGAAAAAAATATTTCAAAGGGTTGAGAATATAACGGTTTAAAAAATCATTCAAAATTTTAATGGGTAAATTATTTATTAAGTATAAATTTTACTTTATTTTCCAAAAATACATATATGACCAAAATACTATTCGTTTTTTATCTTTTAAAATTAAACTACTCTGTCTATTCTTAAATGAATATTCTTTTTCAAGATTTTTTTTTTATTTTAAAATAAATAAATTTTTTTAGAAAAAAAACTGGTCCCTAACGAAAGTGATATCCCTTCGTCCCAAACTAAAGTTCTTACTTTCTTTTTCGGTTTGTCCCAGACTAAGGTTCTTAGTTGCTTTATTACCTAAAATGGACTATGGGACCCACTTGTCATTCTCACAACAAAAACTCCATACCCATTTTATCTCTCCTACTTTCTCTTATTTACTTTTTCATACTCACAACATTTACTTTTTCTTAATCTTCGTGTAAAGTCAAACTAAGAACCTTAGTCCGGGACGGAGGGAGTAAAATACATGGCACATGTATCAATTCCTTTCATCTAAACTTTACTTATATATTTATTTGAGTTTGATCTTGATTTATAATTAATATTAAGTTTATTGTGTGTTTAATCGTATCAATGTTGTGAGTTAAGAAAGTTTGAAAACAAATAAACTTTAAATGATTAATAAATTGTAGAATCGGATCAGACCAGTAGAACCAGAACCAATGTATTGGTTCTCACAAGTAGAGGTTCGGTTCCGGTTCTAAATTTTTATAGAACCGGAGTATTGGTTCCGGTTCTGTGCTTTTTGCCAAAATATAGATCATACCAGATCATGATCACCCCTAGTAAAAACCATATTTTCATCACTAAACTTTAGCCTTTTTCAAAATATTCTCACTGTGCTATTTTTTTCATTTCTGTTAGGCCCAATTGGTAGGAAAATAGGCTAGAGGGGGGGTGAATAGCCTTTTTAAAACTTTTACAAAGAAACACTTTTAAATGCAAAGTCACTTATCAGTTTGCAAACTATTATCAGTAAGCGCAGCGGAGAAGATATGACTAAGTTTTAACTCACACTTAAATCGGTAAGAAATAGTTTTTAGAGCTTAGTTTAAACACAAAGTTGTTTCTTAAAAGATCAATGCAGTTTCAAGAGATTGGTCAATGGAAATTACAATGAATCAGTACGAACATATGCAATCTGCCGGTGATAGAATTCCAACCGGCAATGATAAGGTAAGCAACAAAGACACAAGGATTTGGAGAGGTTCACAGTGTAAATACTGCTACGTCCTCTACCAAGTTTGGTCAGAACTTGGATTTGGGTAAAGAGTACTATTAGATATCTCTAGTCTATTACAAGCACGGCTTTGCCGGTATACAAAGACTAAGTTCTAGAAATTTCTAATGGATCGTAAAACAAATCTGACCAAGTGTTTTTTAGCGGCAAGTTCAAGAGAACTTATCTCACTCAGGTGGGTGTGTGAATAACTTAAACAACGTATTCCTTATATGATCTAGTTCGGGAATACTAACAATGTTGTTTGAGTTGGTGCACAAGTGTATGTCCTATTAAATGATCTAATGATTATCTGGACACAGAATGTTTGAGTCTTTAATGAATACTCAAAAAACATTCAACTCTCTTCAATGCTCTATTTTCACCAACCTTCTTCAATGCTCCAAGTCCACTATTTATAAGAGTAGTGAATGTCTTGAGTCTTGTAGAAGAAGGATTGCAATTTGAATATCCAGCTGGGTAGTTGAGGAGCATTAAATGCGGTATCTTTAGCATTAATGGCGAAGATATGGAGTACATGCATGCTTGCTAAAGTCTGATGGGTAAAGACCCCTTTGTCTCAACCGGTTACCTGCAAAAAGCAAGTAGGGACAAAGTATAGCTAAAACTAGCTATGTGTCAGACGGCGCAGTAATCATGACAAAGCAGTTAAACTACTTTTTGATAAAACAGTATGAAAGGACAGGGACAACCAGCAAGGTTGACTTTAAGATGAAACGATGTAACCTGTCTGACAGTACAGACTGTCTTTCTTTATCGGCATATTGAGAATGTAGTTGATCGGCAACTTTGTGTTGCAAGTTGATCGGCAACTTGTCGCGTGTTGAGAATAGAGTTGATCGGCAACTTGTTTACTGGTCTGCTGATTTGCTTCCTCTTGCTGGTTTGCTTTGAATGAAGAGATGTAATACACCTGTGCTGGTCACCAAGAATCCTAAGGGTACCTTACAAAGGTTCTAATAAAATTGGGGGATCCAAAGTGATAACTATGATTGGGATTAAGCAATTCTATGTCCTAAACACATATTTGAACAACAATCTCCTCCTAATTGCTTAAGTCCAATCACCCTATCCAAGAATATCTATCTTAGCTTATTAAAAGAATGTATAAGGAATGTCTATTTATTATCATTCCCTAAGCCAAGTCACACACTAGATGTCTTAAAAAGGTAAAAATATAAAATGATAAAAAGTAAGAGTAAAAGAAAAGAAAAATTAGTTGTTGATTGCTATGATCAGCAGGGAGAATAATAGTCTGCAAAACAAAGTTAGCATGAATAGCAGCAGATATTATAAGAGAATATAACATATAAAAATAAGCACACATAAGACAGTAATGGTTCGCAAAGAAGTCTTGGATAAATCGTTGAAGGTCTTCTGGATATCTATATCATTGGCTATATTGACTAGGAAACAGGAGGATCCTCTTGCTGGTCAATGGCCTTTGATGTAGAGTCGGTATGACTTTCTTCTTTGCTCTTTTCTCTTTCTTTTCAGCTTCTCTCTTCTTCCTTCTTTGAGTGCTCTCCAGTCTTTCAGTCAGCATAGCATTGTTGGCTTCCAGAGCAGCTATCTTCATTTGAGCATCAGCAAGAGCAGACTTGGCAGCAGATAAATCTTTTTCAGTTCTTTCTAAGTCTCTGATCTGCAACCTTTGCTCATCAACTAGTTGCTGTTGAATAGAATGCATACTCCCCAAACTTTCTGAAAGGGTAATTAGCCTTGATTCTCTGTCCTCCAGTAGGTCTTTCAGGTCTTGGATTCTCTTGCATTCCTCCTCCTGATTGGACTTAAGGATTTTGTCGGAAAGATCCTCATGAATACGGTTCAATTTGTCACGGAGGAAGAGGCCAGTATCGCCCAGATTGGCACGAGTGACAGGCACTTGCAGATTTTCAGTATCCCCTTCAAGGTAACTGAAGTATTCATACATACTATTCAGTACCACGGGCTTTGAAAGACCAAGAGAAGAATGCATCAAGAAGGAAGGAATGAAGTCTTCATTGACCAGATCAGCATCTTCTACAAGACCATAAGAAGCAGGCATAGACAACTCATCATCAGAAGATAGAACAATCAGTAATGGAGAAGCTGGCACAGGAGAGGGAACAGCTGGCAGAGGCAAAGGCAAAACTTGTTGAAGGAAAGAAGCATTAGCAGCATATCTGTCGGCAAGAAGGAATTCAGCAGGAACATACGTGGAGGCAACAGGATCGGCAGAAACTACATCGGCACGGGCGATCGGCAAAGGAAATCGAGGATGAATAATAACTGCACGTTCAGCCGGCAGATGGAACACACCATTGTCCTCCAGAGAAAGAAAGATAGCTAGAATAAAATTCAAATAAGCACGACCTTCAAGAATCATGGTCATTAGCCCGGCATTCATCAGCCTTGAGGTATAGACCAGATGATCGGCACGCTGTCTTGGATGGAACATCGGCAGAGTTAGTGCAAGAGCAGCAGATTTAACCAAGTGCAAAAGGCCTCGAGAATCAGTAGCTCGGTATTCAAGAATGTCATGGAGTTCATCATTTATCATCATGCATCTTTTCATCAGTCCATTCGTGGCGATGCTGACTTCCTTGGGAGATGGACCAGGTAGATGAATTTTGCCTCCAACTTTGAGCTTACCTGGTAAGCAATGTAGAGGTTCAAAAGCTGGTCCTTTCACCTTGAGCTTGGAGACCCTGGGAGCTTTCCCTTTTTTTCTTTTGAAGTCAGGTTTAATCCAGGGCAAGAAAGTAAGTTGTTCACTAGTTGAGCCAGGAAGAAATGAATGATTGGGACCAAAAGGATTTGGAATTGATTGCAGAGAATTTGACGGCAGCTCAATATAGTCCTCAGGGTCTATTTCATCGGAGCTGTCATTCCCACCGGCAGCTGCAGCAATAGGAACCGGTTGTGCTTCATCAGGAACAACTGGAGCAACGAGGGCCTCGGGAGTAGGTAGCAAAGGAAGGGAAATAGGAGCAAATAAAGCATCCTGAAATTCCTCAAATTGTAAGTCAGCAGCAATTAGAGCATCAAGGTCAGCATTATGATCTTGATTGGCGATCTCTGTGTCAGCACCTCCTCTCAACTCAACAATCTCTCTAACACCAGTAGGAGCTACCAGAATCACATCAGTAGAAGAGATAGGGACCTTAATAATCTGAGTGTCGGCAGTTGGCTCAGATGGATGAGTGTCGGTAGTTGGCTCATCAGCATACACATCAGCAATAACTTCTTCATCAGCACAATCTCCTCCTGATATCAGCAAGCCACCAACTTCATCAGCAGATTGAGTTTCTATAGTTTCCTCAATTGATGCAAGTTGGTCTTTTTTAACAATCAGAGGTTGAGTGTCCATAGTTTCCTCAACTTGATTAACTAGGGATTCATCAGCAGTGCTGGTCTCATCAGCAGGTTGAGTGTCTGAAGTTTTCTCAACAGTCTGTTCAACAGACTTATCAGCAGAGCCACGCTCAAAGCCATCACTGGCTAGAACTGAGTCAGCAAATGCTTCAGCAGAAGATATAGAAGTAGGGGCAGCAGCTGCATGATCTTGATCAGTAGAGGGCTTTTTAAAGACAATACTTATCGGCAGCTTATCATACTCACCGATAGAATCAGAAGAGGTGATTGTTTCACCAGCAGCTTTGTGAGTGCAAACAAAATCAGCAGTATCAACAGAACTGACTGGAGTTAGAATGGGTGAGATTGCTGGTGAAGGAACTTGTTCAGGAATAGAGGTAGATGCTGGTATAGAAGCAGCTCTAGCCTTGATAAAGGCCTCTGAATCGTTCAGCAGATTCAGTGTAATCCTCTGCACATTCTTTACAAATTGAGTAGGTTGAGCACTCTTATCCAGCCCTTCATTATCGTTGAAGTTCAGCAAATCATCCTCATCTTCTGGCCTTCCCAACTGATAAGGATCTTGTTCATCAAAGTTCATCAGCTGGTTGAATACTGAGGCATAGGCAACCCATACGTCTTGCACCATCAGATCCTGTCTGATCCTATCTTGAAATAGATAGACCTAATTCCAAGGAAGGGGTAGCAAATCAAAATACCTACCAAAATTCAATCTCAACTCACTTTCAGACAACCTTTGGAATTTTTGAACAGGCACAAATTTCTCTTTAAACATATCGGTGACCCTGTTCAGACTTGTTAAATCAACATAATCAGCACGATTGCCAGTGGGAACTGTCTCTTTCCTTTCCTCATGAAATTGGAGCAACCGGCGAACAAATAGATGGAGATGATCGATGGGGAACACCCAATTCTTTGATAAGACCGAATGACCAATGGTTTCTGAAGAAGATGTGAAATGTTGGGTTTCTGATTGGCTTGCACTTTTTGACGGAGGGTCCAGAGGCTACATCAGCAGTAGCATGGAGCTCAGGTAAATAAGGAAGATCTAAAATTCCCTTTTGAAGAGGGACTCTTGGATCAGTAGAAGGAATTTGAGAGGAAGGAACTTGAGCAACTGAAGGCTTTGGCTTTGGAGCAGCAGAAAGATCATCAGTAGATACAACCTTTGACTTCTTGACTTGAGCTTTATCGGTAGCTTTGACTAGCCTTCTCTTCTTAGGAGCTGCTGGAGTAGAGTCGGCAAGAATCCTTTCGGTAGCTGGACAGGAGTAGAAACGTCGGCAGGGGCTACATCAGCAACCTTGACAACTTTCTTTGCCTTCTTCTTTTTAGGAGTACCAGCAGCAGGAACAACTATTGTGCTGGTAGGGGACTTTTTGGAAATCCTATTCCAATCAGTAAGCTTAAAAGATTTGAGCTTGTCAAAATCAAGACTAGGGGGTGCCGGTGAAGCCCTAACAATTGCTGAGTTGCGCCTCAAGATGGTGCTAATCAGCATATAATGGCATCCTTTGCCGGGGTGAGCTTTGTTCTTCTTTTTATCCTCCTTATACTTAACGGCAGCAATGGCAATGACCCTAAACAGGTAGGCACACCAGTTGAACTCTTCTTGCAACACGATGGCTGCCATTGCTTCAAACTGTACGTCAGTAACATGGCTGTGAGAGCCAGATCTGCATACCAAACATCTATCCACAATCTCTGCAAGGGCAAAGAACCTTCTTCTGTAGTGAGCTTTGAGATGATTATCTCCACTGAGTCTGGGACCGGTTCCCCTCATTAGAGTCCATGCCTTGTCCAAAGTCTGGTCATCCGTAATAGAGACGGCACCCTCATTCCCAAGCAGAGGGAATGCTTCATGAATAGAAGAAGGGGTAACGGAGATCGGCACGCCGGCGACGGTTAAGGCGATGGAGACGAAGACAGAGGAGTCATTGCGATCACTGATGACGGAGGCATTTGAGAAGAACTTTTGAACTTGACCCAAAAATATAAACTCTATACCAGTTGGAGAGATGAAGGAGTCCAGAAGAGAGCCAATCAGAAGATTCTTCAAGAAATCACCGTCAAGGGTGTCATCGAAGAAGGTGAAGTCAACATAGCCTCCATAGATATCCTTCTCATTGCTCGACATTTTCTGCAAAATCACTCAAAAGATCTCACAAGTTAGAACAAATTAGTTCAAAATAGATTTGAAATGCAAGTGTAAAATCATCAAGTAGTTACCAGAAATTAGAGTTAACTCTGGTATGAAGAACGTAAGAGAATGTGAAAGTAGATGAAGAACACAAGCAATAGAGATATCAAGAGAGAGTGAAGAGCGAAAAGACCAAGAGGAGTTTAAGTGTTGCTTATATATGTTATGGAAGAGAGAGAGAGAGAGAGAGAATAGAAAAAGTTTGCATGGGAGAAAGAGAAATAATGATGAGTTTAACTATAGCGAATACCTCAGAGAACGTGCGCACACAATGCATTAAATGCACGAACCGGACGGTTTAATTTAGACGGTTAAACTTAGGAGAGAGAAAGGGTAGAAACGGCAACAATAAAGTTAAGGTTACCTTTCTGATTTATCACAAAGAGTTGGGATAAATCTTTGACACGATTTGGGTAAGGCGGAGCACACACGTGTCAGAGAGGAGGTGTGACCGATTGTACCTTTGATTTGACTAAGCTTACGTCATGTGTCAGAGAATCCTTATCCGTTTGAATGAGATCTACCGATGAATTTTGAATTTTGAATTTTGACAAATCGGCAAGACATGATTTGGCAAGTTGTTGATCAGCAAGATAATTATCGGCATGAAGTTTGTCGGCAAGATAATTTTTGATCTGCTGATTTTATCGGCAGACTAACACAAGTAGCAAAGTCAGCACAATTTTAACCATAATAATCAATCATACCTAGTTCACCTCTGAGGAATTCAAATCTTTTCTGATCTAAGGGTTTTGTCAGTATGTCTGCTCTTTGGTAGTCGGTATGAACTTTGAGCAGCACCACGTTTCCCTTTTCAACATGTTCCTTCAGAAAGTGATACTTGATGTCTATGTGCTTGGTTTTGGAATGCATGACTGGGTTGTTGGAAACTGAGATAGAAGATTGATTGTCACAATAGATGGGACAAACTTGAGATGGAACTTCATAGTCGACAAGCTGCTGCTTCATCCAAAGGATCTGTGAACAGCAACTGCCGGCAGCTATGTACTCAGCTTCAGTATTAGAAGTGGAAATTGATGCTTGCTTTTTACAGGACCAAGACACCAATCTATCACCAAGAAATTGTCAAGTTCCACTAGTACTTTTTCTGGTCACCCTACAAGCTGCAAAGTCTGCATCTGAATAACCTATTAGATTAAAAGATGAATCTCTAGCATACCATAATCCAAGGTTAGCAGTACCACATAGATATTTAATGATACGTTTAACAGCTTGCAGATGGGATTCCCTAGGGTCAGCTTGAAACCTGGCACAAACACAAACAGCAAACATAATATCTGGTCTACTGGCAGTAAGATAGAGGAGTGAGCCAATCATACCTCGGTAGAGTGTCATATCTACTTTCTTACCAGACTCATCTTTATCTAAGTGAATGTTAGTGCCCATAGGTGTGCTTTGAGAGTGAGCATTGTCAAAGCCAAACTTCTTGATTAATTCTTTTGCGTACTTGGCTTGACTGATGAATATTCCCTCATTGGATTGCTTGACTTGAAGTCCAAGGAAATATGTTAGTTCACCCATCATGCTCATCTTGAACTTGCTCTGCATTAGCTTCTCAAATCTCTTGCAAAGTGATTCATTAGTAGAACCAAAAATAATATCATCGACATATATTTGAACAAACAATGAATGACCCTTGTGCTTGGCAAAAAATAAGGTTGTATCGATTTTACCTCGAGTGAAACCCAAGCCATCACTAAGTAAGAACTTGGAAAGGGTTTCATACCATGCCCTTGGAGCTTGCTTTAGGCCGTAGAGAGCTTTCTTCAATCGGTAGACATGATTAGGCTTCTTGGAGTCTTCAAAACCTGGTGGTTGTTCAACATACACAAGTTCTTGGAGTTCTCCATTTAGGAAGGCAATTTTCACGTCCATTTGATATAACTTGAATTCTTTGAAGGCAGCATAGGCTAAGAAAAGTCTTATAGCTTCCAATCTTGCAACAGGAGCGAATGTCTCATCGTAGTCAATTCCTTCTTCTTGTCGGTAGCCTTTAGCAACTAACCTTGCTTTGTTTCTAATAATATTCCCAGCTTCATCCAATTTGTTCCTGTAGACCCATTTTGTACCAATCACTTGTTGAGATGATGGTCTTGGCACTAGTTCCCACACATTGCATCTTTCCAACTGATTCAGTTCCTCTTGCATGGCTTCAACCCAACCAGGATCGGCAAGAGCTTCTTCAGTCTTCTTTGGTTCTATGTTGGAAACCATAGCAGATGAGAAGAGACTTTCAGCAAATGCTCTACTAAAGTTCCTTGTCAATCTTGGTCCGAAGACATCACCAATCACATTTACTAATGGATGATCACGAACTGGTCTAACTTCTCTCGGCACATCTTGTCTGACTGACTCTTGTTGAAGTGATTCTAGAGGAGGATCAAGATCAGCAGGTGGAGAAGGAGAATTAGAGTTTTGGGTGAGAGGTGGATTAGATTGAGAGCTTGTTGGGAAGGGTCTTATAACAGAAATTGGTTGAGGGCTAGATCTGTCTTCAGGATGATCAGCATAATTTTCATCTGCAAATGGATTATGAAAGTTATCGGTAAGATCATGTTCTGCCGATGATGGGAAATAATGAGTATCTGCCGGTTCTTCTACTGAAATGACTGGATCAGCAGCTGGTACTTGACCTGCAGGGTTAGAATTACTGGATTCACCTGTCTCACGAGCACTAGAAGCATTAGTACTATTTAGAGCCTTATCAGACTCTAACAAATCAAATTCATCAAAGGTTACATGAACAGATTCAACAATTTTCAAAAGTTTCTTATTAAAGACTTGAAAGGCCTTACTGTGTTTAGCGTATCCAACAAAGATTCCTTCATCAGCTTTCTCATCAAATTTACCTCTGTGCTCTTTACCGTTGTAAAGCACGTAACATTTGCAGTCGAATATTTTGAAGAATCCAATGTTGGGAGTTCTGCCTCTCCAGAGTTCATAAGGAGTCTTGTTATGGAATTTGTTGATGAGAGATCTGTTCTGAGTGAAGCAGGCGGTATTGATGGCTTCAGCCCAAAAATATTTCGGCAGCCTGGCTTCAGCAATCATGGTCTTACCAGCTTCAATGAGAGTTCTGTTCTTTCTCTCAACGACACCATTTTGTTGTGGTGTACCGGCAGCAGAGAAGTTGTCGTCTATGCCATGATCATCACAGTACTGAGCAATACCATTGTTTTTTAATTCAGTGCCGTTGTCTGATCTCATGCTGATAATATCGCTTTCTTTCCGTGTTTGTAGTAGTCTGAATAACTTGGTAGCAACGGCATATGTGTCATCTTTATGACTGAAAGTTTCCACCTAAGTATATCTAGAGAAATCATCTACTACAACCAAGGTATATCTACTTCCCCTAATACTTGTTGTAGTTGTGGGGCCAAATAGATCCATATGTAGCATTTGGAGGCACTTAGATGTTGACATGTAGGGCTTGCTTCGGAAGGATGATTTATGTTGTTTTCCAAGCTGGCAGACCTTGCATTTCTTTTCTTGATCAGCAGACACTTGAGGTAAACCGGTAACCAGATTTGAACCGGCAAGCTTGGATAGATATTTGAAGTTCAAGTGACTGAGTCTCTTGTGCCATAGCCATGAGTTCTCACTGATGTTCTTAGCTACAAAACAAACATTAGCAACACCAGTAATAGCACTTAAGTCTACTGCATAAATGTTACCTTTTCTTTTGGCAGTGAGAAGAGTTTCATTGGAAGCAATGTCTTTCACATAGCAACTGGAAGTAGTAAATACACATTGCATTCCTTTATCACAGAATTGTGATATAGATAGAAGGTTATGTTTCTGACCATCCACAAGAGAGACCTTCTGTACAGTAACTGCACCTCTCTTGATGGTACCAATACCGATGATTTTTCCTTTGGCATTATCACCGAAAACCACTGGGGGACCTGATGCTTCTGAGATATCGGCAAGTAAATCTGCAATTCCTGTCATGTGTCTTGAACAGCCACTATCTAGAATCCACAAATCCTTGCTTGCACCAGTTGAGGCCATGAAGCATTCCTGAAATAAAACGGTATGCTTATGGTCCCCCTTATTCTTGGGTCCGAGGGTTAGTTCCTCTTTGGCAACCACATCTGGCCACCACTAGGGGATGTAACCTCAGTGGGTCCAGATAGGTGCTTCAAGAGGCATTCATGAGCCTTGTGACCATAATCAGAACAATTAGAACATCTCACTTGACTGATAGGCTGTGGAGTTGGTAGAACGTCATTCTGTTTAGTCAGTGCATCGGCAGAACTAAGGAAATTAGCAGGCACAAACTTAGTAGGTTTAAAGGTGCTAGTTGCCTTTCTTTCCATTCTGTTTACCTTTGGCAGTTACCTTTTTAGGTACTTGTCCATCGGCAGCAGATGTGGTTAGACCGGCAGTACTTGCTCTGCTGATGTATTCACCAAGAATACCGTTATCGGCAGACTCAGTATCAGCAACCTTAACATATCTTTGTTTGTGCTTATCATTTCTTTTGTTCTGGTTCTTAGGATACTTCATTGCCACATCACTGTATATTGGCTTAGCATCCTTATGTACTGAGTTAACAGGACTACATTCAACTTTCTCATCCTTTTTCTCGGTCGCACAAATTTCAGTAGAGCTACTGCTGCTGGAATCAAATCCTAACCTAGATTGGTCCTTATATGACATTTGGGTCTGTAGGATTGTTTCAACAGCAACTCTAGATTTTGTGTAAGAATCAACAATCCATGAGAGATGATTTTTTCTTTTCACAAGATCTTCGATCTGAGCTATCAATACTGCTACTTGGCTTTTGAGATCCAGGTTTTCTTTCTTTAGAAGAACAGACTCAAGCTCATGTCCTTTGAGAACCTTAAGTTCAGACACAAGCAAGTCATTCTCTGCAGAAATTCTATTGAAATCAGTAGCCATCACTTTATGAACGCTACTCAGCTTCTCATGATCAATAAAAAGTTCATCCATTGTCTCTACCATTTCAGCTTTGGATATTTCGGGAAAGGGGTCAGCTAAAATTTTGGTGGCAGAGGGAATAGGTTTGGGAGAGAAGTCAGGTAGAGAAGAGATGGGTTTAGATAAGATTTTGGCAATCCTAGGATGCTCAGTGAATGAGAATTTTCTGGTCATTGGTAAAGGTTTAGGTTTGATGGTGGTGAATTGAATAGAGTTACACTGACCATAGAGAGAGGTTCCCACTTGGTGAACTCTGTATCCATTTGGGTTCTCTGCTTTGACACTAATCTCTTTGAAGTGTGGTTGAGGTCTTCCAGTAGCTTCTTCTCTAACTGGAGATCTTGGAGGAGATGGATCTCGGTAGACTGGAGTCGGTAATGTGGATGTATCGGCATCTTCCATGTCTTGGGCGACAAAAATTACATTGGCATCTTCATCTTCATCGGCATCTTCCATGTTTAGCGCGACAAAACTTACATCGGCATCTTCATCTTCATCGGCATCTTCGTCTGAGTCAGTTTCACACCAAACCGGCAAGGAATTTTCTGTGCTTTCATCGGCAACAAAGCTTCAAGACTTGGGATGTCTCTTGTTGAATGACTTCTTCACATACTCATATTTTGGTTAAGGACATTTAGAAGCAAAGTGACCAGGTTTTCTGCAGTTGAAGCAAACAAGATCACCTTTGTTGTTCTTTCCGTCGGTAGCACTTGTTGAGGGTTTGTTGTAACTTGCTGGTTTTTGAAAAGTTGGTGTGAATGATTTTGGTTGCTGGTAGCTTCCTTTCTGCATCCTTTTGAAGTCTTTAAACCTTTTGTAGTTCCTAGCGAAGGCGGAAAATTCGTCTTCTTCCATAGGCTGTTCTGAGGTAGTTTCAGGGGTTTTGGAACTGCATGATATTGGATGGGGATCTATAGGAGGGAATTTGTTTGAAGGGAAGGATATCTGTGACTGAGCTGATAGAGACAAGTTTTTGAAATTTTTATCAAGAACGTTAAGTTTTTGCAGTTCTCTCTCATACAGGAATAGACTAGACACAAGATTCTGAATAGAAGTCTTGTTCAAGTCTCTCACTTCTCTAACAGCGGTGACCTTGGTATGATACTCATTTCCCAAAGAACTTAGAAAACGAATATTCAGGTCTTTCATAGTATAAACCTTTCCTAATGAAGCACATAAATTACTTACCTCGCAGAATCTGTCGTAGGCACTCCTTAGTGATTCACCATCTTGTTTCTTGAAGGATTCAAACTCAGCAATACAATCGTAGAGTCTGTTGTCCTTTACCTGCTCATCACCTTCAAAGTATGCAAGGAGCTTGTTCCAGCATTCTTGAGCCGTGGAGCACAAGTCAATGAGTTTATATTGCTTGTCGTCCAAACCACAAGAAATAATGTGGCATGCTTTTCCATCTAGGGCAGCTGAAAGTTTGTCGTCCTCAGTCCATTCCTCTCTTGGTTTCTCGACCAAGGTTTCTTCAATCTGAACATGGGTTTCTTGTTCAGTGTCACGATCAGCATGTTGTGTCAGCGGAGTGGAGGGAATCGGTCTATAGGTGGTTTAGACTTTTAAAGGAATGATTGGACCACCTTCTATGACCTTCATCAACCGATCATCGATTGAGTTCATATACTTTATCATACGAGATTTCCAGACACCAAACTCGTTGACATTTAACAACGGTATGGTAGTGATGTTAAATGACTGCATGATTTTTCATGCCATGGTATCGGCAATACAAGCTGCAAAGCATGGAAATTTCTTTCAAAATTCCAAGCTCTGATACCAATTGTTAGGCCCAATTGGTAGGAAAATAGGCTAGAGGGGGGGTGAATAGCCTTTTTAAAACTTTTACAAAGAAACACTTTTAAATGCAAAGTCACTTATCAGTTTGCAAACTATTATCAGTAAGCGCAGCGGAGAAGATATGACTAAGTTTTAACTCACACTTAAATTGGTAAGAAATAGTTTTTAGAGCTTAGTTTAAACACAAAGTTGTTTCTTAAAAGATCAATGCAGTTTCAAGAGATTGGTCAATGGAAATTACAATGAATCAGTACGAACATATGCAATCTGCCGGTGATAGAATTCCAATCGGCAATGATAAGGTAAGCAACAGAGACACAAGGATTTGGAGAGGTTCACAGTGTAAATACTGCTACGTCCTTTACCAAGTTTGGTCAGAACTTGGATTTGGGTAAAGAGTACTATTAGATATCTCTAGTCTATTACAAGCACGGCTTTGCCGGTATACAAAGACTAAGTTCTAGAAATTTCTAATGGATCGTAAAACAAATATGACCAAGTGTTTTTGAGCGGCAAGTTTAAGAGAACTTATCTCACTCAGGTGGGTGTGTGAATAACTTAAACAACGTATTCCTTATATGATCTAGTTCGGGAATACTAACAATGTTGTTTGAGTTGGTGCACAAGTGTATGTCCTATTAAATGATCTAATGATTATCTGGACACAGAATGTTTGAGTCTTTAATGAATACTCAAAAACATTCAACTCTCTTCAATGCTCTATTTTCACCAACCTTCTTCAATGCTCCAAGTCCACTATTTATAAGAGTAGTGAATGTCTTGAGTCTTGTAGAAGAAGGCTTGCAATTTGAATATCCAGCTGGGTAGTTGAGGAGCATTAAATGCGGTATCTTTAGCATTAATGGCGAAGATATGGAGTACAAGCATGCTTGCTAAAGTCTGATGGGTAAAGACCCCTTTGTCTCAACCGGTTACCTGCAAAAAGCAAGTAGGGACAAAGTATAGATAAAACTAGCTATGTGTCAGACGGCGCAGTAATCATGACAGAGCAGTTAAACTACTTTTTGATAAAACAGTATGAAAGGACAGGGACAACCAGCAAGGTTGACTTTAAGATGAAACGATGTAACATGTCTGACAGTACAGACTGTCTTTCTTTATCGGCATATTGAGAATGTAGTTGATCGGCAACTTTGTGTTGCAAGTTGATCGGCAACTTGTCGCGTGTTGAGAATAGAGTTGATCGGCAACTTGTTTACTGGTCTGCTGATTTGCTTCCTCTTGCTGGTTTGCTTTGAATGAAGAGATGTAATACACCTGTGCTGGTCACCAAGAATCCTAAGGGTACCTTACAAAGGTTCTAATAAAATTGGGGGATCCAAAGTGATAACTATGATTGTGATTAAGCAATTCTATGTCCTAAACATATATTTGAACAACAATTTCAAAATGTTCTCACTAAACTTTCACATTTTTCAAAATTTGCTCACTCCATCAAGATATTCTTTTAAAACTTAACAAAATTCAGCCACATGACCTCACACGACTGACTTCGTTAAATATGATCAAGGGTTAATGGTTTTTTGGGGGACTAACTTGTAATATTTCCTATAAACTATGAGCTAATGACATTTTACATAAATTAATTTGTAGTATACATGTCAACAACGTTAACATATCGGTTGAAAGCTCATGTTAACTCACATGGCTAGATATAGTTAGATTTTTAGCGAACTTATAAATAAAGTGAGCACATTTTAAAAATTGAGAAGTTTTATGAGAACGTTTTGAAAATAATAATATAGTGAAAACATTTTACAAAGAACTAAAGTTTAGTAATGAAAATATGATTTTTGCCAATCCGCCACTACAACCATCCCCTCCCCCTTTGAGTGGCATATAGGAGACATGTTAACGATGTATTCCCCATTTCTTAATTGAATACTCTTTGGATTTCGTAGAAATAGTATCATTGGATTTTTATATGGTCAATATAATAAGAGAATTTTGATTGAATAGTAAAAATCAGCTTAGTTATTTTAATGAAGGGATAACAAAGGGATTTCAAAATGCTTATGCGGAACTCGTGACTGCGCGAGATTCACTTTGTGTTTGATGGATGAAATATTTTCTGAAAGACTGAAACTTATAATTTTTAAAACGATCCCAGTCACACATGAAATATCGCGCGAACATGATCAATACGAGACCAGACCTTAAGGTAGATACGGGATCTTAGGGTGGAGCAAAAATGGTGTAGCATACCCAAATCCATAATCTATAACAAAGGGACTCAAATGGGCCAAGAAGTAAAAAAAAACCTATACAGTTAAAAACACAACTAATTAATGGCTTGTTAAGATTATATTAGAAAAGTTGATCAAAAAGATTATATTAGAAAATCTATACTATAGTATTTTAAAGTTAGTGAAAACAACCATGAGAATGACACATAAGCTAAAAATTGGTTTGACTTTTGGAATCATGGAGGCTTTTGGCATTCTCCTACCTAGGTAAAAAGAATAGGTAATAACCATAGATATGATAGTAGGTACTTTAGTGATTGTATAAAAAGATTAGAAGAGATTCATACTTAATAAAATATGTACTCTTATATATAGAGTATTAGACTGGGTAGACATATATTCATATATATAGAGTATTAGACTAGGTAGGGTGTGGATGCATTAAAGAACAATTCATTAAGAAGCGACTTTTTAACTTTTGACTATTCAAATTTTCATAATTCAATGTCTTTGATCCATTCATGTATTCCAAGAGACAACATATTATTCAAAGCCATTGAATTATGATAGAATACTTAAAGTTTTAAGTATCAAGTAATGAAAAGATAGGATGAAACGTTAGGTGATAAATAATGCTAAAATATAAAAAGTCTTTTAACTTACATTTTATTAATATGACTTACATTTATGCTAACATATAAAAAGTCTCTAACTTGCATTAATAATCTCATAAGTTAGTAGACTCTTCAACTTTAAAGGCTACTACAAAAATATAAAAACCAAACATTTGTTTATCAAATAGTACTTTTAATCTCTCACATCTACCAAAAAAACACCCTTCTCATTTTAGATTCAAGGATAATTCATTTTTCATAGTTTTCTACACATAAATGAAGTCAAAATGAATAAGAAGACTACTAAAGTATATTAAAGTAGGGCAGAACAATCTTGGAGATGACATGCAGAATAACTTTGGATGAATGTGTGCTCTTATTGAGCCACCTCATCTTGATTGTGACTTTTCATTTTTTTTTTTTTTTTTTTTGCCATTAGCTAATAACATAAGATGACATTTATAGTAGTCTGATTAGTAGATATAATGTTTGATGTATTAGAAGAGAAAACATGAATATGCATATGTTTTTACTTGGAAGGATATTGTGAAGGAAAAGATATGTATATGATGATATTGGAAGTGATAACTAGATGGAGGGCATATATATATAGTGAGGTTGGTGTAGGCTAACATTGTTTTCTCCACCCAAATAAATATTATATTTAATTGAATGGCAACTCTTCATGTGTTTGATTAAGATGTTACATAAGAAATACATGAATTTTAGCTATTCATTTTCCTAGAGTGATTAGGGGAACATGTATGCTTTGGTGCTTTGAATTACAAATTCAGTTGATCATATCAAAATACAATAAGATATTAAGGAACTTAATCATAATACAAATCCGGTTGGTCATTCCAAAAGACAAAGAGATATTATAAATATGAGCAATGGTCTTTGTTTTTATTGATGTATTTTAGTCCCTACTTTCATGTGTGTGATATTTGATTTTGTTGATGAAAATTGGTAGCCTTCATTAATTTTATAATGTTTATATTTCTTGCAGGTTTATGTTTCTTGCAGCTACTATGAGGACATGCAAGCTTACAACTTTGAAACAAGTAGATATTTGGCAATTTTAGTAAAATTAGTCAACTTTAACAGAAGGTATCTCTCGATCCATATTTTCAAAAATTACAAGAAAAATATTTTTAGATAGGTCTTTGAGTCTATTTTGTACAGCTCTTTTCAGATCTTCATTTGGATTTTTTTAGAGGGAGGTATGGCTGTTTAACCAGAAGATAGTCATATGGACAAATTCATCCAAAATTCAGTCAACTTTAACAGAAGGTATCTATCGATCCATATGTTCAAAAATTTTAAAAAATATTCTTAGATATATTTTTGAGTCTATTTTCTACATCTTTTTTCTGATTTTCGTTTGGATTTTTCTAGAGAGAGTTATGGCTGTTTGACCAGAAGATAGTCATAGGGACAGATTCACCCGAAATTGAGAAACTTAACTCTTTTGCTTTTGGTTGTTTCTTATATTATCACATAATTTGCTCCTCTCATATTATTTGTAGAATTTAATGAAACTTTAAGTGGAAGGAAAAAAGAAAATGATGCCGGAACAAAGTGATGGATATTTAACACTTTTAGTAAAATCGGTCAACTTTAAAAGAAAGTATCTCTTGATACATATGTTCAAAAATTACAAGAAAAATATTCTTAGATAGTTTTTTGAGTTTATTTTCTACAGGTCTTTTCAGATCTTCATTTGGATTTTTCTAGAGAGAGTTATGGCCGTTTGACCAGAAGATAGTAATAGGGATAGATTCATCCGAAATTGAAAAACTTATCATTTTATCATATCTTTTAAGGTTTAATCCTTTAGTTGTTTTAGTATTCCTAGACTTGGAGAGATGTTCCAAGTAGCCTTTAAATACATAGAAGATGGCTTTGTAATATAGAGTTGTAATTGTCTTTCATTTGATTAATATCAATGTTATGATGTATTTCTTCTATTTTATAATGTTCTCCTACAATTTTATTTAGCTATGAGTCTTGAAATTTCAACATTTTGTTAACTATAATAGAAGAAAAATCTGGGGCCAATTTTCACAATTATAATTTTGAATAATAAAATAATGATGAAATAATGTTACTCTCAACAATTATATGATTAATCATGTTTAAACATACTAAATTTACTGTTATCTATGCATAAATTATATCTACATAATATTTTTTTAAATCATATTGTATAATAAAATAATTTTTCAACGAGAAGATAACACCCCGTGCGAAGCACGGGCTTACCACTAGTTTAATGGCATAAATGGTGGATTTTAGATAAATAAACAATCATCAATTTGGGGCAAATAATTTTGGACAATTAAGTACAATGGCAATGTTAGGCTTACAAAAAAAGTTTACAAAATGAAGGATATAGATGTGGTGACGATATTTCATTGGCCACATCGATTGTAGACCCGGCAAACTCCAATTAAAAACACCAACGCAATTATGACACCTCATTTTGTAGCTATCTTTTATAGCTTTATTATTTCCCTAAGTACAAAGGCTTCACTACATTTTTTACTGAAGTTTAGACGGATTGATGCCATTCTGAAATTGTTCTCCCTCTGTCTAGGGATGACAATTCTACCGAACCAGATCCGCATCCGAGACAATCCGGCCTGGGATGGGTGGGTTTGATAATAAATTTCCTAAAAACCCGGCGGGTTCGGTAGCTCCACATGATCCGACCCGTATACAACCCGTATAGGTTTATATCCGTATCCGGCCCGTATCCGATCCGAATCGTATTAATATTAGGCTATTTACTATTTTACCCTTATTTTCAATTATTATTACTCCCCTACCCGTATATATTGTGTGTGAGTGTGAGACGAGAGGTTCAGTTCAGTACCTAGGGTTTTCAATTTTGAAACCCGCCGTTATGAGAGAGAGAGAGAGGGCAACGCCGACGATTGAACAGAGCGACCGACCTCAGCGACCAGGCGACGCAACGATCCAGCTCCGGCCACCACCGGTTACCCCGCCGTCCAAGGTAATAGTGCTGGTGGATCATTACTGAGAGGATCAAGGCAGTGCAGCTGTCCAGGGTTGTTGTTTGATTCAATTTTAGGTAACTTTTCTTTTCTACTGACTTATATGATGACTGTGTTCTTACTGATCGATGGAATTTGTATGTTATGATTCCAAGTTAGTGCAATTTTCAATACTCACTGATTTCGGTTGATGCTGTTGCTATGTTGATTGAGAGATTGATGTATAGATTTTTTATTTGTTTGTTTGATTGTTCGATTTTGGAGAATAGTGCTGGTTATTTATTTGAATTGAAGGATCTTCCTATTCTTCATCCATAAGATTGGATCTTCTTCATCTTTTTTTTGCTGCTCTCTATCCCTATGTTGTGTTTCACCCAAAAAAAAAAAAAAAAAAATTGGGCGGATCTTACGGGCGTATACGGATTCGCCCATTGTCGGATACGGACGGGTTCGGATACGGGCTCGATAGCCTCGGGTCGGGTACGGGTTTTGCGAATATCCGGACCGTATTCGACCCGTTGCCATCCCTACCTCTGTCCCAATAAAAATGTCTTACTCCTTTGTTGGTTGATTGTTTACCTTTTTTTTTTTTTTTTTTTTTTTTGAAGGAACCTTGATCTTTAATTACTCCCTCCGTCCCAGAAAGACAGTCCACCTTTTTTCGTTGTTACTACGAGGGAACTTTGAGCAGTTATAAATGCTACTTATAATTATATTAATGTGAATCTAAAAATTGATATTAATAGTATTTATAATAGTGTATCAAGAACTTGGATTAAAAAAAAAAGTGTATCAAGAACAATTTCAAAAATTTCATTAGAATAATTAAAAGTAGCCTTAATTATTACTCAAAGTTCTTTCGTAAAACCCATAAAAATAGAGTGACTATCATTTTGGGGCAGAGGGAGTATATAAATTAAACTAATTATTTTAATAAAACTTAAAAAAAGTTATTAATAGTATCTATAATGATAATGATGTATCAATAAATTTTAAATTTTTATTAAAATAATTAAAACAATTTATAAAGTTCCTTACAAAAAAAGTAAAGCTTAAATTGGAACGGAGAAAGAAATCTAGTGAGGACATTTAAAACTAGACGAATTCTTGGATACAACGGCCGCATGGCTTGCGGCGGGTTTGGCCCATGGGCCGACCCGGCTGACCCGGCCCGACCGCCAGCCCGCCTTCCTCCATTCCTAGCTTGACACGTGGCGCGCCGTGAGCCACATGCTGGTTCACCCAGCCGCGCGCCGCCACGTGTCTTGCTTAAAAAAAACGTCCATTAACTTTAAAATGCTATATCTTGAGATTTATAAGTCGAAAAAAATATTTAAAAATACCGTTGTGTTCGTCTCGACGAGACGAATAAAACTACATAGGTCATGATATGGTTTGATTTTTTAAAAAAAAAAAAACATATTTTTTTACACACAAAAAGTTTGAGTTGCTCATCAACTAACATGTAACACTCTGTTTTGATAAAAGTAACACTTTCATATTCAAAAAGTAACACTTTCTACTGTTAAAGATAACAGCAGTTTTACAAAAAAAAAAAATGGGTTTGCATTTCAATTGTTACTTTCTCAATAAAAAATTGTTACATTTCAGATATAATGTTACATTTAAGAATATAAACTGTTACAATTGAGAAAAAAAAATGTTACATTCATTTTTTATAAAATGTAACATTAGTTTAATTGTCAATCCTATGTTAATTTTCGGAGAAAAAAAGTGTTACATTTGAAAAAATGAGTGTTACATTCCTTTATAAAAAGTGTGACATTTGTTTAGTTGTCAATTTTTATGGTCTCTTTAATCTATTGCAGCAAAATTGTGGTACATTTGAAAAAAAAATTGTTACATTTGAAAAAAAAATGTTACATTTGAAAAAAAGAGTGTTACATTCCTTTTAAAAGAGTGTGACATTAGTTTAGTTGTCAATCTTTATGTTATCTTTAATCTATTGCAGTAAAATTGTGGTACATTTTTTTAAAAAAAATATATGTTACATTTGAAAGAAAAAAGTGTTAAATTTCGTTATAACAAGTGTTGCTTTTGTTGGGAGGAAAAAAAGTTGGGTGTGGCAAAAAAAAAAAAGGGGCTGACCTGGCCCGTCGCATGCTGTGCGGCGGGTGTACAGGAGACGCCCTCTTAAAACTAATACAGTATCAAAAGAGCATTTTTATGAGTTACCACATTGGACTTTTACAAAATCTGTGTCACAAAAACCCAATCTGCCGCTTTAACTCACCAGCATACATACCCAAAATGGATCTTCAACATGAGAAAGAACTACAAAGGTCTCTTTTATCCATGAACATGACCCCACCCCGCCCCGATCCCGCGAGAATAAATAAAATAAACAAGTTCAAAGCCACCCGAGACGGACCAAAGAAATTAGAAACTCATAATACCGTTATATTTTAGTCATTAGATTTGCGACTTTCCTTCTCCTCCACGCCTGACTGTGTGAATCTGTGTCTGAGGACGGATAAAACGTCTTCTAATTTTACGCCTCTTACAGCCAATAAGACCATTGAATGATAAAGCACATCTGCCATCTCTGATGCAGTCCGGTTGACCTCTTCATTTTCCTCCAAAGTTCTGCACAACTCATCCGCCTCTTCCCTGCAAGAAATATAATAGATATATAGGCCGCAAGTAAATTAAGATTTTGTTGGTCCATCCTGACACTCAGAAATTAAGCCACTGCTCCACTATTCAACATTCTTGTCAAGGAGATGATGAACATTGCAAATCAACCATGAAAAAGTTCATATATAAAGAACTCCCTCCGTCCCAAAATAAATGTACATTTTTTTCCAAAAATCTTGTCCCAAAATGAATGTCTGAAGTTTAGAGAAGTTACTAAATCATCCATCATCAAACGAGTTCTAAATTACACCAACACTACTGATGCATTATGTTCAGATCACTACAGGTTTTATGTACTTGCGCTACTAAAAATGCTTAAAACCCAACTTTCTAAAATTTCCCTAAGTTAAATGGACATTCATTTTGAAACGGAGGGAGTAAAAATTAAACATATATAAAATGTGTATACCTGATCTTTGAGCACAGTAACTTGTTATCAAGCAATAACCGTCTTGTCCACGAGGGTTTGCCAGTTTGAGGTACTGAAAGTTCTTCTTTTCTTTGATTAATAGTGGATTCTAATGAATACATCGTTGTCAATGCAAGATTATTGTCTTCAACCTGTAACAAGTAATACATAAAAATACCAAAATTCATTCAAAGAATTAATCTAAATTTCATACTTATCACTGTAGTAAAGTTGATTCAAAATGATGATAACAACGAAGCTAAGGCACAAAAGACAGCAAACGCGAACCTGTGAATTCTGTAAGGAATCAAAAACAGATGTATAATAGCAAGTTTCTGCCCCAGTGTGGCAAGTGGGGCCATCAGGCTTCCCAAGGTATATGATCTGAAAAACAAATCCTGATATTAATTTCTGTAATAAAACAAACAGGATCCTACTCCCTAAAAACTTAACCTAACTTAACCTCAAAAAAACTAAAAGCTTACAGAATCACGATCACAGTCAAGAAAGACGTCAGAGACATTGATGAAATTCATGGAGGTCTCTCCCTTTGTCCAGAGCGTTGACCTTGACCTGCTAAAGAAAGTCGCCTTTCTGGAGGAAATAGTTGTCGCAAGTGCTTCTTTGTTGGCAAAGCCTTGCATTAAGATTGCTCCAGTGTCAACGTTTTGAGCTATAGCCACCGCCAAACCTTTGTCATCCCATTTTACACTATCCAGTAACGTACTGAACTGAACTAGTTTATGATAACTATATCAGCTCATACATAGATGCAAAAAATATGAAAGTGGCGGAGAAAAAAAAGGTCAAAATCTCTCCACAAGCTGACTTCTACTTCAGTTTTCAAGAAAATATAAACTTCTTGCGTCAAATTAGCATATTGCAGAAGTGCGTCATGATGGGTTAATGAGATGTCTGCATGTAAATTACTCATGGGAATAGTAATGCGCCAACAATGGTTATATGCTAGTCTGACATTACTTTATTCATGCCACAATAACAAGCCATGTTTCTTTTACATAGGCCATAAAGAATAAATAAGATGTTCAAATTACCTTCGAATCAAGATGAAGAACTTGCTCGGGTTTCTTAACGCAGGCACGGATAAAACAACATCTGTTGATGGACTTGTCTCTGCTTGCCTGCCAATCGCTAAAGAAGCAAACGCGGTCTCGTGAAGAAAGCTTTAGAGATTGAATGCCATGGAAGTATAAAGCCGCCATCAAATATAAGATACAGAATCGCAGATTACTTATAACCCGCCTAAAATTGCATCAAGTCAAACCTGAAAAGTTAAGTAAAATTAATAAAAATGAAAGTGAAAGAGTACTTATAACTAATGTAGTCTGATTCAGACTGGAAGAAGTACCTAGGTGAAAACTCTCATGTGGTTAATGTGATTTAAAATGACTCCAATGTGGCGCTAACAGTAACAAGTACAGAATGAAACACCAAAATTCTCACCCACCTGTATAACAAAGTGATCAACTTCCTTCCCAAATTATTCTAATCTGGCACCTCCTCAAATCCCATTGATCCACCTTAGTTAAGCACTAGAACCTCCTAAATATGCATTTATGCACTTAAATGTCCATTGAACATTCCAGTTCTTTAGAGTTGATTCTTGATGTGGTCCTGAGGGAGGTAAATTTCTTTTACTACTATCCCTGTCCCAATTGAAGAGATATACATCCCTTTCTAATTTGTCCAAATGGAAGAGGTAGTTACTTACTAACATGATGTCTTCTATACCCGTTTCAACATTTGGTTGAGGAATGAGGATATCTTGAAATTTTGGGCTCAATGTGATGCGATTTTCTAGTAAGTTAGTACTTAGCCGTTTTGGGATGAAGCAAAAAGTTTTTTCTTTTTTTTTTGAGCAAACGATAAATTCTATATCATTCACGATTAAAATAGAGATGACACTCAACAAAGGCTGGAGGCTCACCCCAAATTTCAATAGCAGTTCCAACTCTTAACCTACAACGATATGTCTGATCTAAATATTGATACGTTCGGATTCCATTCCAAGTAAAACTTGGACACTGCCTCAATTCGGCATTCAAGAAATCCCCCCTCGGGATGAAGCAAAAAGTTGGTTTCACTACCCATATTCACTTGTATAACAGAACCATAATTCAATTCAGTCATCTTTGGAAATGAGTTTGGATCTTGATATGTCTTTAGACACAACATACTTTACTTTCAAAGACAGATATTTTTTTTATGGTGATAGCAAGCCTTACCTGTTTCTGAAGAGTTCAGGTTAAGTTTACATACAAAAAGACTGAACGTACAGTGAAGATTCAAGTTCATAAACCCATATATAGGTACGGAATAGAAGAAATAGTTATTGCAGGGATACATTAAAATATAAACAAATTATTCGTTAATTGTGAAATAGTAAGGCTGGAAAACGAAACAATTTTGGGAATGTTTATAACTCCAAACCCTAGAAGAGAGAAAATGGAGGGAGGATGGGGAAAGGTGTGAGATTGAGGAGATGGTGGTGAAAGATAAAGTCAGGATCTTACCCTTCAATGTCGGAAGAGAGAGAGAGGTGGAGGGAAAGGGACTATGGAGTCGGAGTATGCAGCCGCCACCGCCGTCACCGCCGCCGGAGTAGAGAGAGAGAGAGAGTGTGTGTGTGTGTCAAAAGGCCGAGGAGTAACGGGTTAAGGAAACCCAACTTTTGTCATGATTTCAAATGTTCTTACCCAACTTTTCATTTTTTCGATTTTGGTCACTGTATTTTGACAAATCGTTAAATGTGATCACTATATCCACTTTCTTGTCAAAAACCTAACAAACATTAGTCATGTGAGTCACATGACTTTTAACTTTTTTGTTAAATTTTTAAAGGGTCTGTAAATGATGTTAAAACTCCAAATCATTGAAAAATATTGACGAAGCGAATTGACCATTTCGCCCTCATTTTGGGACGTAAATGACCAGGCTACCCACCCAGCATTGTTACGGAACTCACTTTCAAGCGCCCCCTAACTTCTGACGTCGGCACCACCCTCTCTCTCTTCAACATCCATGACACAGTTCCCAACTCTTATGGGCAGGGGCGAAGCCACGTTAGTGGGAAGGAGGTCACTCGACCTCCTTCAATTTTAGAACGTGTCAATTTTACTACCTTTAAGTTTTTTTTTTAAGTTTTTGAAAAAATGTCTTTTTAGTGTTAAAATTGATTATTTTATACATTTTGACCCTTTTAATTTTAGGTAAAAGTTGCACTAAATTATTATTTTGACCCATTTATGCTAAATTTGCATACATCAACTATAATATTTATCCCCAAATCCCGAAAATAATCTTGACCCATTTTTTGAAAATATTGACTTCGCCACTACTTACGAGGTTGCTAAAAAATAACCGTTGGAAGTCACATTGCAATTGTCGGTAGCTTAGCAGTATAAACTCTCTTCTGCACACTTAGTATCTTGGTAACTAAAAAACACACACAAAATCTTTCGGAAAAACACACACACACACACACAAAAAGCTCACTGCATTAAACAATAAAATCATAGCCAGCTTTTGTCACTGTACACAGCCAACATCTCCTAATCCCCAACAATTTAACCAATCTTTCCCCAAACAAAAGCTTCAGTTTTTCCACAATCCCACCATTTACATACACTATTACACAATCATAATCTGTCAGACCTACATTTCATACACAACTAAAGAATAATGACCATAAAAATAGTACCGGGAGTAACCCCCCCCCCCCCCCTCCTCCTTTTCTCATCCTCTATGTACACTGCATTATTTTCCCTCAGCATGCATTGGTCAATATCAGCTTAATTAAATAACCAACGCATGTTTTGGAAGGTTGAAAATGTTGTACCAAGAAACCACATTTTTTCGATAAGATCTGCAAGAGGTGAACCACATGATTTTGGTCATGTTCTGTTGGAGTTCCTTTTGCTTTCTGACCTTGAATCTGGATTGTTGTCACTCTTGTCAGTGTCGTAGCTCTCCCTCTGGGACTCAATCTCCATGCTACCTGCCTGCGCCCTTCGGTGTCTTCTATCCTGCAAATTTACGAGCATAAAGAATTAAAAGACAAGCAAGCCACCACTGGCATTCTTATTCCAGAAATCCCAAGATTAAACTCAATTTTTAATTTTAATTTTGTGTGTATAACCAAAATAATAATAATAATAATATATACTCCCTCGGTCTAAAAATGAGTGTCCTTTTTTCATTTTGAAGAAATTTAAGAAACTCAGCATTTTGCAAAGTTTAGCAAGACGGGTGTAAGAAAATCATTGCTATATATTTTCTAAACCTCTAATTTTGCAAGTATATAATGAATAGGAAAAAAAAAACATTTAGGGACAGTTTTTTGCAAAAAGGCCATTAATTTTGGGACAAAATTTTCTTCAAAATAGTCATTATTTTGGAACAGAGTGAGTACTAAAAACCATCAATGGTGGGGGGGGGGGGGGGGGGGGGGGGGCTTGCTTGCACTCTTTTCTCTACCTTTTCTTTTCTTGATTGTTTGTGTGTGAAGAATGAGTTTGCCGTGGGAGTGTTTACTTCACTTTTGAGTGTTGGAAAGTGTTTGTGTGTGTACTTGAGAGCTTAGAGTTTGTGGACTCTATAATGAGCCCTAGAAGTGCGTTGTGTGTGTGCTTACGTTTCAGCAGGTGCAAAGTTACAAGAGGGAAAAGGTAGGGAGAGAGAGAGAGGGTGTTCTCGGAGAAGAAGCTTAGCTCTGTGTCTTGAGTGAGAAGTAGGGGAAATGGTGGAAGGATAAAAGGCGAGGTGGGTTGCTAGCTATTGAGGTAAAAAACAACACAATGGAAGCCATGAAAAAGAAACAATAAAATTCAAGATGTAACCCAAAGAACAAAAATGGAAGCTATGAAAAAAGAAATAATAATAATAATAAATACAAGATGTAAGCCAAAAGAATAAAAAATGAAGCCAAAATAAATAAATAATTAAACATGTTGTATGGTTAAGTTTCTGGAAAGCACTAGGGGGCAAGCAGGGGCAGACCCATCTTAGGGGTATTGGGTGCATGTGCAACCAATACTTTCCACATATAATAAGAAAAATATAATCCCTCCGTCCCAAGATGACATTCCCACTTTCTCTATCGTTACTACGAATGAATGAATTTTGACCAATTATTTTAGGTTAATTTAGTTATACTAATGAAAATCTCAAACTTGTTGAAGATACACCATCAACAATATTATCAATAACAACTTTTAGATTTTCATTTGGATAATTAAATTAGCCTAAAATTATTGCTCAAATTCATTCGTTGTAGTGATAAAAAATAGTGGGAACATCATTTTGGGATGGAGCGAGTATTTTGTTAACACTACATCTATAGAGTGTCCCCCATTTTGAAGCTTTGTAGTGTAAAGGCTCTCTCTCTCTCTCTCTCTCTCTCTCTTAGGGTTTGTAGTGTAATTTGTGCACCCACTTAGAAAACATCTTGGGCCCGCCACTGTTGGCAAGAGGATGTGAAGGAGTTGAACATTGGTTTAATTCCATCATATACACTTAAACAGAGATGGGACATGGTACATTGCTTGTTGCTTCGTTTTGACTTCCAAATTTTAATAATTAAACATCCTATGCACTCATGGGAACAAGGCTACATCAATTGACCCTTCACAAGCTACAAAACCACATGCATTGGGGGGTCAATACTTCAATAAATGCATTAACACTAAATCCTTTTTGTTTATACATGAATGGCTATAAATGCATTGATAACTATAGATCGTTGTGCTTCATCAATGATGAGTTCCAATACAATGTATCGCGTTTTGGGGTCATGATAGCAAGTAGCATCCCCTTTAGGATAGGAGTTAAGCATCTATACAACAACAAAAGTGATGTGGGGTCTGCTAACATGGAATGTGGTATGGACTCATAAATGAGAGGTTAGAACATGAAAAGGCGGAGATATGGTAAATATTTCTTTCATACAGAAGCTTCACAAGTGTCTTAAGGACATTTTTAAGCGCCCACATTTGATTGGCAAAGCAAGATCTATGAAGTCGAACAAACGATTGGCAAAGAAAGATGTGTGATAGGCCTTCGAGATTGTGCAGAGATATTGCTTGTTCGGGATATAAATGTATTGTAAAACTGACCTCTCTTGGTATGGGATATTCCTCGGATTCAAGCATACGCACAACTTGGCTCATCCTAGGTCTCTTGTCTGAATCAGGATCAACGCATCTCAAAGCAGTTAACAGAGCTCGTTTAAGGGCTCTTGTAGATGGCTTTGTCTCAATATTTGGGTCCACCACTTCTTCCGAACGCCTGCTTCCCACCATCATTTTCAGCCAATCAACAAGGTTTACCTGCAATCATCACACAGTTTTTTGTTTCATTTACTCTGATCTAAAATGCGATCATTACGGAAGTACCAATGTGAGATGAAAGTGTCTTTTCCATAATAACAAATGTTTCGAGTGATTTCTTTTTTAAAGGAAAAAAGTAACATGCAGAGCTCAAGGACGGTAAATTAACGAGGCACGCAGCAATACAATGCAAAATACAACCAGAACGGACGAATGATTCCTTTTGGTTCTTAAAGGATGACTGAAGTTACCTATAATAGGCAACAATAATATGGAGAGAAGTGTGAGAGACAGAGTCAAAGATCTAGTGAGATTCATTTGGATATTTCATACCATCAATGGAGTAGCTACAACTTACCAGAGATTTGATCCTAGGGGAAAATGGAGACCGAATAACTTAAGGCAACAAAATCGACCTTGTCGCTTTAATTAAGAAAATGAAAAAGATAACCCTTTTTCCCCCTCTGAGGTAATTATGGGGAATAAGTTTTAAGAGAACATATTCATTACAGGAACCATATTGCGTGTAATGATCAATACGCTACCTCCGCCTTGATGTATTGGATAATGAGATTTTTATGGATTTATTATACCATCAATGGAGTAGCTACAAAAAAATCAGTAGTACAAAGTTCAGACCTCATCACTAACAGATTCACATACATTAACAATTACTGAATACCTCTTGTGCAGAGCGGCCATAGTCGACTGGATCTCTTCCTGTAATTGATTCCAAAAGCACAACCCCAAAGCTATAAACATCACTCTTTTCATTCAACATTCCAGTGTTTGCATATTCAGGAGCAACGTATCTGTGCGACAATTTTTCAAGGTAAAAAAATAAAATATAACTCCAACTATATCCAAAAAAGCACAATTCCCTTATCATAAAATGAAAAACTATGTACTAACCCAAAGGTGCCCATGACCCGAGTGGTGATGTGACTCTTTCCAGCACCAAGCAGCTTAGCCAAGCCAAAATCAGATACCTTTGCATTGAAGTCATCATCAATTAAGATATTGCTCGACTTAATGTCCCGATGCACTACTTTTGGCTCAATTGCTTCGTGCAAATACGCAAGACTGCAACAAGTGTATGGTGAATATCATATCTTTTGTAACAACGTTCAACAAAAGATTTAAGTAAAATCAACTTACGCCTTAGCTGTGCCAAGGAGAACCTTCATCCTTGCTTCCCAAGTAAGATATCCATGGTGGCGCATCGCTCCATGGAGCCATTGCTCTAAATTCCCATTGTTGACATACTCATAGACTAACATCCTGATAAATTAAACTCAATGAGACGAAATGTATGATTATATTCGGAAAGAACAAATTAACGCAGGACATGTGGAGAAGTTTTAGAATTCAAACTGATGTTTAAATTGAAAAACGGACAGACTCATTTCATTAAAACCCTTTGTTGTGCAAATCTTCCTCCTCAAATTTCTTTAAAATTGGGTTCCGGGAATACATCATAATTGGGAGAAATGATTAGGGATCAATCATGGCATAAAATCACCATTTGAGGATTGATCTCTATTCTTGCAACATACTCCCTCCGTCCCAGTTTAAGGTTCTTAGTTTTTTTGCTGTTTGTCTGAAGGAACTTTGAGCAGTAATTAAAGGTTGATCTAGTTATCCTAATGAAAATCTAAAACTTGTTATTGGTACACCAATATAAATACTATCGATAATAAGTTTTAACTTTTCTTTAAGATGATTATATTAACCTTTAATTACTGCTCAAAGTTCCTTCAGACAAACAGCAAAAAAAAACTAAGAACCTTAAACTGAGACGGAGGTAGTATAATATATTACAATATGGTATGGTAAATAAGCGAATTACGTTGTGCAGGGACTATATGTGTGTGTTTGTGTTATATCAATCACACATGTTAAATATCCACCTTAAGTAGCATGTACTATGATATGGTGGGTGAATATTTATATTAGTTGGCTTTGGTATAATTACCTATGAGTTCCTTCAATGCAATATCCCAGCAGTCGAACCAAATTTTTATGACGCACGTGACCAATAGCTTCAACCTCCACTCTGAATTCCTTCTCTGCTTGGCCCCTGAATAAATGTATTTATAAGATTAATGCTTCTGATGATCAGCACAAGCAAGAAAAGCATTTACATAAGGTTTTTAATCAGCAAGAATAATCAGAAAACTCACACGTTATTGAGGAGCTTCTTCACTGCCACTGGATTCCCATTAATCAGCTGTCCGCGGTAAACAACTCCATATCCACCCTCGCCAATAACATTCTCCTTTGAAAATCGACCGGTTGCAAGTTCAAGATCTCTCAATGTGAACCAATGACCCCAACCCAAGCGCGAAAACTCGGGCAGACCAACAAGAGGGGACGGAGCAGTTATTGGGTTTGAAGAAGAAGGCTTATAACCAGTAAAGTTGCCCGAGCTCCCTTCGTCTCCTGACTGTGAACCATCACCATCTTTCTCAATATGATGGAATGAACCTTGACTACTAATGTTATCTCCATTATTTAGTTTCCCCATTCCTAAATGGACCATAACTTTATCAGATTCTTTATCACTAGACTTGTCATGAATGGTAAGAAGAATCCCGTCCCGGGGAGCAAACTCACTCGCAGAAACTTGCTCCACCCGTACCTCTTTAATTTCCTTTGAAATAGTTGGGATTCGACTAATTGGAGCTCTTTCTCTACCTTTTCTTGATTTCTTCCGGGAGGTAAGATAACATGTTAACGCAAATAGGATAACAAGAATAAATATCCCAACAATTATCCCCAGCAATTCCCAAACCTTGAGGTGAAACAAGCCAGTTGTTTGGGACAATTCTGCATTTAGATCACTTGCCATATTTCAGAATCAAAAGGGTACCTATAAAATAAAATAAGAAACAGGAAACCATCAATTTTGCAACAAGTCAAATGCATTTCCCATAATTTAAATTGTCAATAACCCAACTCAATCAGTGTAAAATCTAGTTACAACAAATCACAATTAGAAAGGGAACAAGAACAAGAACAAAGCATGTATAATCAACACTATACTTAATCAAGGTGACCATTCCAATTGCTTGAAAGAAACAGATCAAGAACACAATGTAAAGAAGATTAATATGGCAACATAAAGAAAATGGTTCATTTCCTTACCTTTTTGAGATGGGATTCAAAGCCTGGATCTCAGGAAAAAAAAAAAAATATCATCAAACAGCACAAATTGTAGATCTCTCACCAAACAAGCCAAGCCCCAAGATGATCACATTCCAAGAAACCCACATCAGCACAGTTCCTGGATAATACCCAGCTAAGTAATTAAATATTCCATCTGGGTCTATTAAAATGTGAGTCCAAAAACCAAATCTAAGCTGAAATGGAGCTTTCTAAAAGCAACCCACTTGCCCCCACTTCTTCTTTAAGAACCCTAACCCTCAGAAATTGAGCTACAGTTACATACAAAAATGTGTGGAAAGTGGAGAACGAAAGAGAGAGAAGAGGTGGTGGGAAGAAGAAATGGAGTTATCGAAGGTAGGTGATGAGAACAAAAATGGATTGGGAAATAGTACTAGTAAAAGTAAAGCTGAAAATTGGAAGCTACTCAACAAATTTTCTTTGGTTGTCTTCTGAACATGACTGATTATCAAGAAAATAGTTTAAAACTAAATTTTCTCTAATTTAATGAAAGTTGGGAACTTTTTCTGTGTAGAAATAATAGTACTACAATTTCAGGTCTTTTTATTGGGTCAAACATGAGAAATAAAATTGATGGAAATAAATACCTCTCTGCTGTTCTTTCAAAAAAAAATAAAATAAAATAAATAATAGCTCTCTGCTGAGATCAAATTTGAAGTAACAGCTCTTCGTAGGAGTAGTAATCCTCCCTCCGTCCCCAAAATAATTTTTTCATTTGCTTTTTTTCATTTTCCCAAAAGTTTTTCACATTTCTACATTTTAAGCTTAAACAAAGCATGGCTAGTGAAGCAATTGTTCATATCCTTAAAAATAATAGTCAAACGTGAACATCATTTTAAGACGGAGGGAGTATTTGTTAAAAAGAAATTGATTAAAAAGTAAAATAACAGCTGCTTTGGATAGTGATGGGTGTTGGGAAAAGCTTGTGTAGTTTTGCCAGGTAGGAGAGACAAGTGACGTTAACGGGTCGGTCAGTGGAGTCCAGATCTCCATTGCCCCTCCCTGTGCTCCTCCCTGTGCCTCTATAATCTGAATCGTTTATGTTGATATTGTAAACGGTCCAGATTAAAGGGGCACAGGAGATCTCCTCTCCGGTAGTGGGTCATTACTCATTAATAATACTCCATCAGTCTTAAAAACGATTTGTTTATTGTTTTGGTTGTTGTTTTTTGTATCTTGTAATTGCAGCGATTTTTACATTTCGTCACAATAAAGTGGATATCATAGTTCTTACTGCACAAGGATGGTTGTTGGATTTGAGATTTATGGTGGGCGTTTTTTCGTCACCCAGGATTCTGTATATCAAGTGCTAAACGCAATATATTATCTGAAGGGGAATCTTTTAAATGCCGGATGGAGGCAGTGTCTAAGTTTTTCTTGGAGTGGAATCCGTTCGTCTCAAGATTCAAATTGGACTTGTCGTTGTTGTAGGTTAAGAGATGTAATTGTTACTATTATTCGGGATGAGCCTTCGGTGTTTGTGGAGTGACATTTTTTTTCTAATTGTGAATGAAATGGATTGGTCGTTTGCTCAAAAAAAAAAACTAATTTTTTTAAAAAAAAATATAAACAATTATTTCATTAATCATATTGTGTTTATGCACCTTTAAACTTAAATTGTAATGAAAAATGGCGAACGAGAAAATTTGATTTTGGGAAAGAGGGAGTACTGCTTTGGCTTTCTTCTCATCTGGTTCTGGATAAACACTAGGGTAGTAGGGTGAGTTCAGAGTATACTCTTATTAGTAATTGTCCAATTCGATTCGGCGCTCTTCCCCTCTGTTTTTAGAACAGAATTAACACAAATGCCGATTATGCCCCTATTTGGATAATTGGCCTATTCCGGTTTTCTTGTGCTCCCCTCTTGTTGAATTTTCTTTTGGTCCATAAAGAAATTATAAAGAAATTAGGACCCACTCCGTCTCATAATATCCGTCTCATAGAATAATACTAGGGCCACAAAAAAGTCACAAAATATTGCTCACAAAATCATAGGTGTAATGATTTTATTGGTGCTTTTAATTAGAGTGTGGCGGGTCTATTATCGATGCAACCAATAAAATTTCGCCACCTCATGTTGTGAGCATGATTTTGTACCCTTATTTTGTGCCCCTAACATTGCTTTATCTCATAATATATGTTTACACTCTCATTTACACGAAGATTAAGAAATGGTGGAAGTGATGTAAGTGTTGTGAGTATAAACTTAA
>JAOWBW010000179.1:491883-551662 GCA_026119855.1 Campanula takesimana
TCCACTATGGCTTCTATCTTTGAAGGATCCATAGAAATCCCATCTTTAGAAATCACATGACCTAGAATGACACTTTCTCGAGCTTCGCTGCTGCTCCTCTCGAGATTTAGAGTAGACAAGAATGTCGTCGATGAAGACCACCACGAACGAATCAAAATAAGGATGGAAAACCCGGTTCATCAAATCCATAAAACACGGCAGGCGCGTTAGTCAACCCAAACGGCATAACCAAAAACTCGTAATGACCATAGCGGGTGCGAAAAGCAGTCTCAGAATATCCTCCGATCGAATCTTCAACTGATGGTACCCACTCCTCAAATCAAGTTTAGAAACACCACGGACCCTTGAGCTGATCAAATAAATCATCGATGTGAGGTAGAGGTACTTGTTCTTCACTGTAACCTGATTCAACTTTCGGTAATCAATACACAATCTCAAAGAACCGTCTTTATTCCGCACAAACAAAACCGGTGGTCCCCACGGGGAAACACTAGGGCGGATAAACCCTAGATCAACTAACTCCTGCAACTGGACCTTCAGTTCTTTCAACTCCGCTGGAGCCATTCTATACGGTGCTTTTGAAATCGGACCTGTACCCAGCAAAAGGTCTATACAAAACTCTATCTCACGATCTGGAGGCATATCATTTCAGAAGAGAAAACATCGGGAAATTCTCTAACTACCCGAACACTCTCCAAAGTAGGGGATTCTTTCCTAGTATCAAGCACACTAGCCAAGTACCCCTCAAACCACGATGCAACAGTCTCCTAGCTTTCACATAAGAAATGATACGAATATTCCTACCCAAAGGCATAGCCTCAAAAACAAATTTAGGCATATCAGGAATAGAAAAATTAACGACCTTCCTACGACAATCGACTGAAGCATGATATTTGCTCAGCCAGTCCATACCCAAAATAACGTCAAAATTTTGTATCGAAGAACTACCAAGTCCGCACACAAGACATGACCACAGATAAGCACATTACAAGCACGAAAGACTTTATCAGTCACCAAACACTCTCCTATAGGGGTCGACACCTCTAGCACATAAGGTAAAGACTTAAATGCAGCATTTAGCAAAGAAGCAAATTGCACAGATATGTAAGAATGCGATGATCCTGGATCTACTAACGCACGAGCGCTCACATTAGACACAGAAATAATACCTCCAATAACAGAAGGATCATCGGTAGCTTGTTGTTGATTTATGGCAAATACCCTTCCTTGGACCTTGGGCTTCCCGCAGCATCTCTTTTCGGACCCTGTAGAGCACCAGCCCCTACCCCAGATGGTTGACCCCTGCCTCTAGTACAATCCTTTGCAAAATGCCCCATTTGACCACAATTGGTACACTTGCCTGTTTCTTCCAAACCGGTCCTCTGAATGACCTTCCTTTTGGCAATAGGAACAAAGTCTCCTATGTTGGTTCCCTTGGTTCTCGGCAGTAGTGCCGGGTTCCTTGGGATTGGTTTCCCTCGGGACTGAGATTGTCCCCAAAATTACCTCGGTTATCTGAACGGGTTTGTGGCTTGCTCTGCCCTCCCTGCTTGCTAGTGTTAGTCACCTCGACCTTCTTCTTATGCTCCCCTATATCTTGCTCGATCAAGTAGGCTCGGTCCACCTCATCCTGATAGGTTTGAATCCGCTGGGCTATAAGCTGAGTCCGAATAGAAGTCTTCAAACCCCGGATGAATCTCATAGCTTTCTGTTCTTCGGTCCTCACAAGATAGTCATAATACCGGGCTAATTCTGTGAACTTAGCCGAGTACTGTGCTACCGATGACAAGCCTTGCTCCAAACTTAGAAACTCAATCTCTTTACGGTTCTGGTCAACTAGAGGGATGAAATGCTCCTTGAACTTCCGCACGAACAACTCCCAAGAATAAGGGACAAGAGTGGCATCCCAACTAGCTTGAGTGTCTTCCACCAGTGTTCCGCGGACCCAACCAATTTATAAGCCGCAAACCAGACCCTATCCTCGTCCGTGCACCCAAACACATCATAAATTTTCTCCATTGACTCGATCCATAGTTCGACCTTCTTCACATCGGGCTCACCATTGAACTCCCTTGGTTTTAATTTCAGAAATTGTTCCAACCCGTATCGCGGAGGTTCACATGCTCCTCTCTTGGCCTTGTCATGAATTGCCTTCATGGCCGCCTCAAACATGCCTTGGAATATAGCACGGCTCTCTTCCCGAAGATCATTCTGATTCTGAGCCCCACTAGAACTTTCACCCGTTCTTCTTCTAGCCATTGAGAACAATTACCTGCATAAAACATCAACCGTTACATACTCCGAACACAACTACCCTCCTAGGTCATACTAGTCCACCTAGACTTATACTTAGAGCTAAACCATAGCTCTGATACCAACTGTCGTGACCCCGACCCCGCGGGCCCGGAGTACGCGAGCTGGACATCGACTTAAACAATAAACTCTAAAAATAATGAAGATAAAAATTTCCTTTTATACCAAAAGATGATAACACAAAGTTTTGAAATCCATCTTGAACAACAAAATATAAACTAGTGTAAGCTCCATAAGCTTACACCTAAAATAATAAAATATACAAATTCTAATGACGTCAAGTTTGGTACAACTATTCCCAAAAAAGGTTACACATTTATGTAATGTAAACCCACCAATAACAATCTTCCCAAAAATCTCAACCCTCGCGACGTCCTCCTCGTGATCAGCGAGTCTAATCCTTTCCTCTTGGGGGGGGGGGGGGTTAAGGAAAAACAAAGATAAAGAAATGGGGTGAGATAAATCTCAATAAGTCACTAATGCAACTACATGACATGCTATGATGCAATAATCAATAATAAATCACATATTACATAGCAATTATCATTTATCAGATAGCAGCGAAAATAAACAATTAACAAAGGATATTAGCCAAGGTTTCCCAACTGATAGAACCAAATAAAGGTCGCTGCGCAGCTTCAATAATCAACAATCAACATCTTTATAGTAGCATGAAAGCTGAAGAGAAAACCCCCGGTACCGGAACCAATAATAATAATGGGACAGTGACACACAGTCAGAGCCCAAACCAATAGCTAAAATGCTCACAAAGGGCTAGCTCATCTCACATCCAAAGCCAATCTGGAGGAGGGGAATAATGGGGCAAAACAATGGTCAACATCATAATGGACTTGACTTGTGCCATCATAATGTTTTGCATCGCCCAACACGACACAAATACTAGCTGGACTTTAAAGTAAAGGCTAAGTAATAAAATACTAGCACGATAAACCAACTAATGATTCCAAGTAGGGAACCATTCCACGCAATCACCAAAAGGTGCAACAACCAACAATCCATCAAAGATGTTCCAAACATTCTCAAACCATATTTAAGCAATTCCCGAAGTATAAAACTTAGAATTTAACTGGAAAAACTATCCCAACCTATACTACTCAAAGAGAGCTTCGAAACGATAGATTACATGCCCTAAACGGAGTCCGGATGAGCAAGATATGGCCCTCGAAAGATTGGACAAAAAGGGGAAATAAATTTCATAACAGGGGAGAGGGTGCGCGCGCCTCCTAAAGTCAGAAGGAAATTGCGCCAAAAGGTAAGTGAGGGTGTGCGCGCTTCATCAAAAGGGGTGCGCGCGCTTCACGACAACAGAAGGTGAAATTTTTGGAAAAGAACGGGGGGCGCACGCCTCCCCTGAAAGGGTGCGCGCGCCTCCTTTGATCAGAAGGAAAATCAAGATTGGAGGAGGAGAGGGTGGGCTCTCCTCCTATGGGAGGGTGCGCGCGCCTCCAAGGTTTACCAGCAAACCCAGAATTCCTTCCTGGGTTCTTCAACTCGGAAATGGACACAAAAACCACCATTTTCACATTCAAATCAACAACCCAAGGTAATACTTCTAGATATCAAAACCAAGGTACCCTAGTAACTTAGAAACTTAAAATGGCTCATAAGACATTATTTAGAACATCCAATCCAAGAGATTTCAACCCAACATCAATTTCTCACAAAATTTATCAAACAAATTGAAATAACTCAAAACTCATCCAAGATTTCAATAAACAACAACAATAACATCATACAACCATTGATGAACATTTCTAGCATAAAAATGGGGGAAAAGCAACTTACTTGAAATTTCTCAAAGATGACGGAATTCAAAATTTTTGGTTCTATGCAATCCTATCGACGATCTAAACACATTTCAAAAATGAGTAATAAGAAAAGATGAGAGGAAGAGGATGAAAATGAAGAGAGAAGGGAGAGAAGAAAACTTACCCAACCAAGGAGAGAGAGAGAGAGTATGCTGGGAATGAGATGAGAGGTGAGGGAGGGGTGAGGGAGAAGAGAGGGAGTTGAAGAATTATTTTGAAAGTTACACTTGGGCCCCTTCCTCCACTTACTAACTCAACTATTATACTCCCTACTAACAACTAAGACCCAAACACTACACTAGCACAAATAACAATTTAAATGCTAGGCACGGAAATATTATGAAACATAAAATGCACACATAAATATTTAAATAAATAAATAATTAAGCAATTAAATAAATAATAATCATTTATTACTAAGAAAATAGAGACGGGTTTTCGGGTCGTGACAAAGCCTAAGGAAACTAAAGGATATTACTTTTACAACCGAGAGGACAACAAAGTGTTTGTTGCCCGAACTGGTGTCTTTCTAGAGAAACAGTTTCTCTCTAAAGAAATCAGTGGGAGTAAAATAAATCTTGAAGAAATTCGAGACCCAGAAAATAACATTGAACCAATTGTGGAACAAGAACAAGAACCACAAGGAGTTGTGGTACCTGTTCAAAATACACAAGCAACTCGCAGATCTAGTAGGTTACGATCCGAGCCCGAGAGATATGGATTTATCGTAACGGATAGTAATGAGGTAGAATCATTGAGAATGATGAACCGACAACCTATCAAGAGGCGATGTCTTCTCCTGATTCGGACAAGTGGCTTGGAGCCATGGAATCCGAATTGCAATCCATGCAAGACAATCAAGTTTGGAACTTGAGTGATGCACCGGAAGGTGTAAAAACCATAGGATGCAAATGGGTCTTCAAGAAGAAGACTGACATGGATGGGAAGGTGCATACTTACAAATCTAGACTTGTAGCGAAAGGTTATAGGCAAGTTCATGGTATTGACTATGATGAAACCTTTTCACCAGTAGCAATGATCAAGTCTATAAGAATTTTGCTTGCCATTGCCGCATATCATGACTATGAAATATGGCAAATGGATGTCAAAACCACTTTCCTAAATGGAAAACTACAAGAGGATGTGTATATGACATAACCCGAAGGTTTTGAACAGAATTCTATGGTATGCAAATTGCATAAATCCATTTATGGATTGAAGCAAGCTTCTAGGAGTTGGAATCTCCGTTTTGATGAATTGGTCAAAGAGTTTGGTTTCATCAAGAACGAAGATGAGCCTTATGTATACAAGAAGAATTGTGGGAGCATAGTGCTATTCCTGATTTTATATGTGGATGACATATTACTCATTGGAAATGACATTCCTACACTTCAGTCCGTAAAGACTTGGTTGGGAAAGTGTTTTGCAATGAAAGATATGGGTGAAGCCGCATATATACTTGGCATTAAGGTCTATAGAGATAGATCAAGGAAGCTACTTGGTTTAAGCCAAAGTACATACATTGACAATGTCATTAGAAGATTCTGTATGGAAAATTCTAAAAGAGGAACCTTGCCGTGTTACATGGAGTTTCTCTAAGCAAGACTCAATGTCCTAAGACAAAAGATGAGCGTGAGAAAATGAATGATGTTCCATATGCTTCGGCAATTGGGTCCATCATGTATGCCATGATTTGTACTAGGCCGGATGTATCTTATGCTTTAAGCATGACAAGTAGATACCAATCCGACCCCGATGAAAATTACTGGATGGGTGTAAAGTGATTCTTAAGTACTTGAGAAGAACTAAAGATTCGTTTTTGGTCTATGGAGGAATGGAAGATGATCTCGTGGTAAATAGTTACACGGATGCAAGATTCCAAACCGACAAAGATGATAGTCGATCGCAATCGGGTTTTGTGTTTATGTTTAATGGTGGAGCTGTAAGCTGGAAGAGTTCCAAGCAGAGTACAACCGCTGATTCTACAACGGAAGCTGAGTATATTGCTGCATCGGATGCTGCAAAGGAAGCTGTTTGGATTAAGAAGTTCATCACTGAACTTGAAGTGGTTCCTAGTATTGCTAATCCAATAGACCTTTATTGTGATAATAATGGTGCTATTTCTCAAGCAAAGGAACCAAGGGCACATCAAAAATCCAAACACATACTTAGGCGTTACCATGTCATTCGAGAATCATTGACAGAGGTGACGTGAATATATGCAAAGTACCTACTGATGACAATGTCGCGGACCCGCTAACAAAGGGACTTCCTCAAGCTAAACATGAAGGTCATGTTAGGTCCATGGGTATTAGATACATGGGAGATTGGGCCTAGGGCAGTGGGAGATTGTTGGTAGTGGTGCCTAGGCACGTTTAATAATGTTGTAATTGTTATCATTTATTTCATATCAATAAAGAGATGTTTTGATTATTATTGTTGTTCATGTTTACTTATAATAATCTCCGTCCCTATTACTTGTTAAGCACTATTATAAAGGCTAAATGATCATGGGATGATCATGTTAGATTTATGGGTACTTCTTTGGAACAAGGTACTGGACATGACCCGCTGTATGAGATTTATGTCATGGTCCATGTCATACACATATCTCATATTAGTTATATCATTTGAATCCTTAGACATGAAGTTATTATAGTCTTCCACTTAATGAAAATTATGTTTGACATATTCAAACGCTACCTTTAACGGGGTAGTTATAAAGTGTATGATTGGCATAATCGGATTCACGTAAGGACGAATAATAAGCTAAATGGATTTGTCCCTCTTCGGAGAGATCTCAAGCTTAGGCCTCTCATAGGAATGATGTTGATGAAAATGTTCGGCCGGACTCAAATGAATTGATTAGATTAATGTCATTTGGATTATCAACATATTCGGAATAGAGAAAGTATTGAACAAAACAAGTTTACCGTTTGACCATGACTTGTGTTCAATGAGATCGTAGACAAAGGGATTGTGACATATTCTAAAGGAATGCGAACTTGTATCTAGTTATACTATTTGGGTATGTATGACGGTTTGCTAGAACCTAATCATATCTTATGGATTCATGTTTGAACCCATTGCCAACTTAGTATAATCCTAGAGGGTCACACACAATGGAACGAATCCTAAAGGACTATATTGGAAAATTAAGGCCCTCTGATCCTGGTGTGCGACCGCACAAACCAGGCTGGGCGGCCGCACAGGTTTTGGACGACCGACACACTGGTTTTGGGCGGCCGCACAGTGTGTCGGGACAAACTTCCTGATTTAATTAGGAAAAGGATTTTGGATGGGTTTTGACACAAGTTTCCTATTTGGAATAGGTCTAACTTGTATATAAACAGCCAAATTCGGGCCAGAACATACCATAGCTTTTGTACAAGTCTCCAAAGAGTTTGAGAGAGTTTTATTTTGTTCTAAGACATCCTAGATTGAAGAACAAAATAATACACAAATAATATTCCATATATTTCATTTTAATTGTGAAAACGTGTTTCAAAATTTTGGTCTAGCAACCAAGATCAAGTGTTCTTGATATTCATTCAAGGTGTGGATACCACTAGAGGGTGAAGCTCATCATCTTCAAAGTTCGTGTTCTTACTTGTTCGTGATTAAAGCTTCAATTTCTCCACCAAGATCAAGGACCAAATTCATAGTCATCAAGGGTTAGTTTTTTTAGTATTCATATTGCAAGTATTTGATTTAATCATATGAATGGATCTATGGGCTTTGGGTTTCATAAAAATTTAAATGCTATTTTCCACTACGCGTGTTACTCCGAAACCCAACACAAAGTAGTGTTAGAGTTGTTTGGGACTGATTTTTGGTAGCCTTACTAAGGCTATAAACGTTAAGTGTGTAAGTGTTGTACTTTTGGGATGGTGAAACGAAAGGAGTAAAAAGTGTGCAATTTTTGGCCTGGAAGGGCTTATGGGCGGTCGCCCAATATGGGGCCGGGCGGGCGCCCAGAACTACTGAAAGGTGAACTTCTTAAAACAGGGACCTTGGGCGGTCGCCCAAGATAAGGGCGGGCGGGCGGGCGCCCACTGTTGCTAAAGAAAATAAATTGTTTCATTGACTTGGTTTAGGACCCAATCTTGGGCTAGGTTTTGTGTCCTAGTCTAGGGTGCCTAATAAGTGTTTTGGGAAGCTAAAATGGTAGATGATGATTTGGTTTCATATGTGTACAAGGTTGTGTTTATGACTTAAATGTCAATGTTGTTGGGAACTCTTATGAGTGATTCTTTTGTGTGCTTCTTGTGATGTGTTTGCCTTGGTTCCCTACTTTGGAATCATTGTCCCGGTTGTTGTTTAAGCAAGTATTTATTACAGTGCTTTGTTTGAAAGTCCAGCTGGTTTTGTATTATCGAGTGGAGGTGGAAAGGATTATAGTGGCACACAGCCAAGTTCACTATAAGGCTTTTCCACTGGACCTTTTTCCTAATCGAGTGGAGGTGGAAAGAATTATAGTGGCACACAGCCAAGTTCACTATAAGGCTTTTCCACTGGACCTTTTTCCCCAGTCCAGATTGGCCTTGGACGGGATGAGTTAGCTCCCTCGAGTGAGCATTTGGGTTATGACTTTGTGTCATATTTCCCCGTAGTTACTTTGGTTCTTATGGTTATGGTTTGGTTTTCGGGATCCCGGCTTCAGCTAATTATGCTGCTCAGATGGTTTTCTTAAATGGTATTCCCAGACGGTTATGTTCTTTCGGTAAACCTTGGCTAAGTATCGACGTTTATGTTCTTTCGGTAAACCTTGGCTAAGTATCCATGTGAGTGTTACATCGTTGTATGTGTGGTATAATGAGTTGGATTTGCCTCTCATGCTATGTGCTATGTGATGCTTATGATATTGTTTGTTATACTTATCATTTTAGCATGAAACATAGTTGCATTTTAGTAGCTTACTGAGATTCATTCTCACCATTTATTTGTTTACTGTTTTAGATAAAGGCGAGTCCAAGGGATAGGACACTTTGGCACAGGAGGACGTTACAGCGGTAAGAGTTGGGATTTATTTTATAAAGGCTACATTACTTAGATGTAATTCATTTTGGGTAGAGTTTCCGTGACTTCATCATTTTGTAACACCATTATTTTGGATAATGTTGGTGCATGTACATTTGTATAAAAGTTTGTAAGCCTTCGGGCTAAGTACTTTCGTTTGTGAAAGAGTTTGTTTGAAAGTTAAATGAAGTCTTTGAACTTCGAGTGTGGATTTTGTTAAACTTTATGAAAGTATATTTCGAAAAATTTTCTAAAAGTGTTTTATAACGTCTTCCAATCGTGTCCCGAGCGTGGGGAGAAGTAGGACCACGGGTCTGGGGCGCGACAGCAATGGTTGCAACATTATTCATAGGAACTTGCGAAGTGTCTTTACCTAATAAGTTCATATTTGTTTTGAACAAATGGTGCTATGTTCTTATTTTAAGTACAAATATTATTTTGGTTTCTTCATTAGAAGATTATGGATATCTCTTATTTCGAATAAGAAAGTGTTCCATTAAATATGATTTGCTTTATTGTATTGCTAATCATATAAATTGGACTTTATATCCTTATCTTGGAAGAACAAAATAATGAGTATAAACGAAAATAAAGGAAATCTAAATCTAAGGATGTAAGCGTTACATTCTTAAAGCATAGATGTCTATATCAATGATAAGAAATACATATATAAAATTCCATGGGACGGAGTTTTAAATTGACATGATTTCGAATCATGTGATATATGTGAATCTTAGAAATTGATGAAGACACCTTTTACTAATGGTAGTAGAAGGAAGAACTCTTTTGGATTAATACATATTGATGTATGAAGTTCATTAAAGTAACAATGCTTGGAAAGGTTTTCGGTATTTCATGGCAAAAGTATTAAGTACTCTGATCTGATCAAAGTAATGAATATTTGAGCCCTGGACTTTACGAGTATTCTGCAAAAAGTCTGCAGAAAAAGAAAAACTAAAACTGGAAACAAGATCCGTACGGCTGAATATCAGGAGTACGCCTAATCTAAAGCCGTTCGGACCCCATTCCAGAAGTTTATAGATTGTCTTAAAACTGCAGTTTTTCACCTCATGATAAGTCAAACTGATTTTTAATTATCCTTCTGGATTATGTGCTGGAAACAGCTGCAATTACACTAAATTGAGATTCATCTAAGGTGGTTCGACTGATGCCATATAAGATATGGAATGAAAGAAAACTTGGTTTGTCTTTCATAAGGATTTGTGATGTGATACTTTTGAGAAAAGTGTTGTCTTGGACAAAATCACACCTAAATCTAGTAAATGTATTTTCACGGGATATCTTAAAGATATTAATCTTACACCCTTTAAAGAGTACAAATCGTTTGTTACTCTAAATAGCACTTTTTAGATAAATCGTTTATCTCTAAAGAACTAGTGGGAGTAAAATGTATCTCGAAGAGTTCGAGACCTAGAAAATGACATAGAACCTAAGATGGAAGATTGAACAAAGTTTCACAGGAGTTGTAGAAATTCGTTCAAGTATACACAAAGTTATTTGCATAAATTATAGGATACTATCTATAACAAGAAATATTGATTTCTCGAATAGAAAGTAATTGGGAAGATATCATTGCGAATGATTGACCTATTACATATCAAGATGCAAAGTCCGCTCCGGATTTAGATCAATGACTTGGAGTCATAAAGTCTAAAAGTGCAATCCATGTATCATAATAATGTTTCGAACTTGATTGTTCTACCCTAAGGCTTAAAAACCATAGGATAGAAACGGACATGGATCGCAAGGTGCATATTGATAAAACATGACTAATTGAGTAAAGTTAATTCATAATGCTGATTATGATGAAACTTTATCACCCGTAGTCATGCTTAATGTTATTAGAATCCTAATTGTCATGACTTCATATTTTGAATATGTAATATGACAGATGGATGTCAAAACTATATTCCTTAACAGGAACTTACATTAGGATGTGTTTGATACAACCTAAAAGTTTTGATTGATCCATAAAATTCTAATAAAATATGCAAGTTGCAGAAATTCATGAGATGGATTGAAGAAAACTACTTGGAGTGAAATTTTATTTTGATGTAGTATTCAAAGAGTTTGAATTCATCAAAGATGAGACTTGTGATTACAATAAATTTTGTGGGAGCGTAATATTATTCCTAGTCATATATATATGTTGTTGACATATAATTCATTCTGAAAGAGTTTCTAAATAAAAGACTTGGATAAAAGCCACCTATATCATTGGAATTTAGATTTATGAAGATAAGTCTAAAACGTTGTTTGGTTAAAGTCAAAGTACTAGTAAAGACAAGATAGTGAAAAGTTCACTATGCAAGACTCTTGGAGAGGTTACTTATGAAAGTCTAATGAGCAAGAGTACATGATTAGGATTCCATATGCTTTGGCAATTGGATCTATCATGTAAGCCATGCTAATGTACTAAGACCGGATGTCTCATATACTTGGAGAATGATGAGATAATACCAATCGGATCCTAGTGAAAGTCACTAGTTAAGAAACGCTCTTATGTTCTCTAAAAGGAACTAAAGGATGCGTTCTTGATCTTTGATGGAATGAAAGATGATCTTGTAATAGTTACATAGATGCATTCTTATAAACCAACAAAGATAAATATTGCAGTATAAATAAATGTGTAAGTTTAATAATGGTGTTAGAAGAGTTCTAAGTATACCATTACTATTCTACAAAAGGTTGAGTATCTAGTCGCATGGGATGCAACTAGAAAATTGTTTGAATAAGATAACAATTAGTAAACTAGAAATTGTTTTAGTGTCACTAATTTTATGGACCTTCATTGTGCCAATAATTGTTATTGCACAATCTAAGGGGCTAATTTCTTATCCAAACATATACTTGGACGTTTCTATCTTTTTCGAGAAATCGTAAAAGATAGGAGATGTCTAAATATGTAAAGTACCATATGATGATAACAAGGATAATCATCTTACATAAGCCTGCTTGCAACTATGATGGAGATCATAACTAGCTCAATGGGTATTGGATACACGTTGATTGGGCCTAGTGCAAGTGGGAGATTGTTGGATATTATGCCCTAGGCCTTTGAGAAAGACCTATGCGTTATATCATAGCTTCATTGTTATAGAGATAACAAACCCGATTATTATATCTTTTGCATGTTTATTATAATAATCATTGTCCCTAGCACTTATGAAGGGCGAGCATGAGTTTAATGGATAATCATATGATGATTATAGCGCATAGGATGCGAATTATACTTATGGGTACATGTTGGAGAACAAGTACTGGATAGACCCATTATGAGATTTATGTCATGGTCAAATGTCATAATTAAATCTCATAATAGTTATATCATTCATCCTTAGACCTGAGATTATCATAGTCTTCCACATGATGAACATTATGTTTGACGTACTCAAATGCTACCCCTAACTGGGAAGTTATAAAGGCTACGATTGGCATAATCGGATTCTTGTAGGGAAGAATGATAAGTCAAGATGGGATTTGTCCCTCTCTCAAGAGAGATATCTGCTTGGCCACTCGATGAGTGAGATTGATAAAAGTGTACGGCCGTACCCAAATGAATTGAAGCGTTCTATGTATTTGCTCATATCAATCTACTCGAGATCGAGAAAGCATTGGACAACATAAGTTGACGTGGACCATGACTTATGTCCAATATGATATCGTGTGACAAAGGGATTGTGATATGTTCTATAAGGTTACTTTGGGCTTTCAAAGTTATACTAATTAGGTAGTCATAATGGCTTGCTAGAGTCTGCTTATGGCTTACGGGTTCTGACTCGTTCGGACTCGTTGCCAACTTAGTATAATCCTATTGGGTCACAAACAATAGAAAGGATTGAATAAGGCACAGAAAATGGGAAAAACTGGATCCTGCTGGAAGGATCCTGCTGGAAGGTTCTGACTCGTTCGGACTCGTTAGGACTCGTTGCCAACTTAGTATAATCCGATTATGCCAATCGTAGCCTTTATAACTTCCCGACGAAGACTTAATTTCCACTACAACCGAGGAAAACAAGTGGCAACTTTTTGTTTGATAGGGCGGCAATAAGCACAGTTATGGGATAGGAATGTTGCTTGTCAATCCAAAGGACATCTACACTCCGATTGCAATCCGTCTCGAATTCAAAGCCACCATAAACATTGCCGAATATGAAGCATGCATAGCGGGGCTAGAAGCGTCCCTAGAAAAAAATGTCAAAGATCTGGAAGTATTTGGTGATTCTCTGCTCATCATCAATCAAACGTCTGGAAAATGGAAAATTCAAGACCCGACTCTCCAACAGTATGGTCAGTACCTTGAAGAGTTGGTCGAACAATTCCAAGATGTCACATTCAGTTATTTGCCAAGAGACAAGAACCGCTTTGCCGACGCATTGGCCACTATAGCCTCGCTAGTCGAAATGCCCAAAGGAAAAATGGTGAATCCCTTTAAAATTTTGAAAAGGACTAGTCCGGCATATTGCATGAGCATTGAGATCAACAAAGCCCAAGAAAACCCTCTGTGGTACACATCATGAATTTCCTCAAGGATGGTGCTTTCCTCAAGGAAATCAGTAAGAAAGCTCAAGTAGCATTACAAAAGTTGGCATCGAGATATGTGGTTATTGGGAACCGAGTTTATAAGAGACACTAGGAAGGGATCAATCTCTTGTGTTCTAATGAGACCGAAGCTCAAGAGATAATGCATGAAGTTCACGAAGGAGAGTGTGGACCCCACATGAATGGGATTATGTTAGCCAAGAAGACACTCTGTGTTGGTTACTATTGGAGTACCATGGAAAGATATTGCATCGAGAAAGTCAAGAGGTGCACCAAGTGCCAGTTCCATGCCAACTTGCAACATGCTCCACCTTTGCAGATATACAACATGACCACATCGTGGACATTCTCTTATTGGGGAATAGATATCATCGGCAAGATCCATCCTATGGGATGTGATAAATGACTATTTTATAGTAATTTAAGGTCCCAAAAATATTATATTTTTACTTTATTTTAGTAATAGTTAGCTAAATTCATCTCATTTTATTTCAATACACGGATAATATGCTTGGTGTTATAGTTTTATGGATAATACAGGTTTTTGGAGCATTATTATGGACTTTGGACTTGACTTTGGGAAAGGGAAGAACACATGGGTGAAAAACACATGTCATGGAGCAAGAAAATCAAGAAAACAAGCAGCTAGAAGGCTTGCCCGGTCTAACCCCACCTTATACCCAGTCGGACCAATTAAAAAAAATGAAGATTCTAAGTTTGACCAGCAGGTGCTCAGCCTAGCACCACCCTTGAATCGGTCGAGCATGGGCGACAGAAAGGAAAAGTTATTTTTCAAATGCTTGCTCGGCCGAGCACCCCCTGTTTCCAGCAAAAATGTGCCTTTTCAAATGGAGACATCTTCAAGAAGCAATCCGGGAAATGATGCAACCCTTAGTCCAAGGCCTATATAAAGGACTTGAAATCAGTAGTTTAAACACTTAGAAATTATTGTAAGATTACTATAACAAATTCTTAAATCCAAATACATTTATACTCAGCATTTGTGAGAATCATAAAAAGTGTTCTTGAGGAAAAATTCTGAGTTTGAAGCAAATAATATAGTGAAGTTTATTTTTAGCCCTTTTGTCTTTATTTCCCAATCTGAATAAGTATCTCTCATCTCTTCTTATTTATATATTTCTTATTCATATTGTGTCATAGCAATGGCTAGTGAGTAATCCTCCTTTTTCTTGGGATTGGATACTTATCTTAATGTGTTCATTACTTTAATTCATGCTCTTATTTATTTCTCTTCATCTTAAAACAATCTTTGTATTATACTTACAACGCCTACAACCATGATGACGTCCGTGATTCGTATGAATCCCAGTTAATCGAGAGAAGGACCTAGTGGTGAATGTCGATTAACGGAACCATATAAAGTGACTGGGTTTCTATTAATCATGAAAGTAGATTAATGGCCTAGGGATGTCCTTGAGTGAAAGTACGTGGATTTTCATGAACTTAATGGGTTTTTACTAATGAACGGAACCATCGAGAGAAAGGCCGTGTTAGTTTTAAAATACGTGTGTTTTAAGCCTTGGTTAAGAAGTTAACACAACATAGCATAACATCCTTGTTTTAAAATGAATCTTTAAATCTAAAGAGCATGATTAATTTATAAACACATGAATGTTTGAGTCCCAATCCCAGGAATTCTTTGAGCATAAGAGTTTTCAATCCCAATTAGAGTTTTTACAATATATTTGTAGTTAAGTGACAAACCATTTTACCCCCAATCAATCCTTTTTACTATTTTTTCTATTAAAGCAATCATTTTCATAAAGTAACCCTGTCCTGGCGGGATCGACCCGTACTTGCACGTTACTATACTATCAACGGTTTATCTTTTTAAATTTTTGCTTTATATTTTATGTTTTTAACATCTCTTTCGAAGATTTGTTATCTTTCTTTCATTAGGTACTCTCGAAGTATATGAAAAGAACCTGGATCTTTCTCGAAGAATTTGATCCGGAACCAGAAAGAACCTTTTAAGAAAGGTTAAGAAGACTAAGAGAAGTGCTAGAAGAAGAAATGGAACAAAACGGAGAAGGAGAACCCGTTACACTACCTCCTAGAACCCTACAGGACTTCGTAAATCCGAGTACCCCGAGAACTAGAACACCAAATGTTGTACCAAACGCTGACGCAGCCCATTTTGATAGTGCACACCTTTTACAACGGTCTCACATTCAAGACAAGGGAGACCATAGATGCCGCAGCAGGAGGAGCATTGATGAATAAGGCGGTGGATGAGGCTTATGATTTGTTTGAAAACATAGCCTTAAACCACAACCAATGGTCAAATGAGAGGGAGCAACCGCATGGAACTCCAGGTAAGTATAATATTGACGCCGTTACTCTTCTCTCCTCAAAAGTCGACATGCTTCTTAAAAAGTTTGAAAACATGAATGTGAATCCCGTGGCCAATGTTAACATTTTTTGTGAGTTATGTGGGTCAAACTCACATAACTCAGAAAGTTGTGAATTGCTTGACACTACTTCTAGTGAGCAAGCCAATTTTGTTGCCTCTAATGGACAAAGAGAGGGTATGTATTTAAACACATACAACCCAGAGTGGAAAAATCACCCCAATTTTTCCTATAGAAGCAACAACATTTTAAACCCATAACCTTCTACACAACCACCGGGATTTGCACAAAAGAATTTCAACAATAATAATGCTTTCCCTCCCCCTAAATCTAAATTGGATCTTTTAATGGATTTTGTAGTTGAAAGTAAAAATAATCAAGAAAATATCAATAACAAATTTAGGGAATGTTTCAAGCAATTAAATGCTAGGTTTGATAACTTAGCCTCACATAATAAGATGCTTGAAAATCAACAAGCTCAGCAGGCCAACACCTTGCATAGACCACAAGGGAGTCTTCCCGGTCAACCGCAAAGGCCTAATGAGCACGCTAACGCAATAATGTCAGTGAGCAAAGAAGTGGAGAACCATAGTCCGACCCCATTGATAGTCAAGATTAATGAAGATGTTAAAAACGAGATTGAATGCCCTAGTTTTGGTAGATATTTTGTTCCCTCGATACCCTATCCTCAAAGGTTAATCAAGAAAGGGGTTAATGATCAACATGCCGAGTTTTTGAAAATTTTGAAGTCTTTAAATGTTAGAGTTCCTTATTCTGATGATGTTAAGCAAATGCCTTTTTATGAAAAACCTTTAAAAGAAATGCTTTTCAAAAAGAAGTCTTTAGAAGAGTTTGAAAACTTTACATTAGTGTAGACACCCCTCCTTGGACCGTTCACCCCGATTGCACATTTGATTTTGTGTTTCTCCCTATTTTAAGTGTTTTTTGTTAGTTTCTGTCACTTCCAATAAGTTCCTGACTGACTCCGTTAAGTCCAGGGACTAAACTGAATAACAGGGCTGACTTTCTAGTCCATTCTGTCAAAAAGGCCATTTTTGAGTCGCGCGCCTCTGACCATAGGAGCCAGACGCGTGCGCCTTCCACCCCCGAGGTAGGAAGCGCGCGCCTCTGGGCGTCAGTTACAGATTTCTGTCCAAGAATCTCTCCCTCGCTCATATTTACATGATTTACCCAGGAAAGATATCTTGGTGACTGAGTTTTGGCACAAAAAATATGGTTTTCAACTATAAAAACCCTCCTAATCCACCATTTCAAGGGACCAAAAATTCTACTTACAAAAACTATACACAAATCATTTCCAAGACACTTTCAATAGAAATTCATCAAGAAGTGTTTGAAGTCACTTGAAGTTTAGGTAAAACTCCATTTCTCCTCTTCTTCTCTACGTCATCTCTTTTCTTCTCTTTTATTTCATCAAACGTGCAATCACCCAAATCGTTTTGGGATATGACACCAACGACTACTTCACTTCATTGAAGCTAGTCAAGGAGTTATCTCCCTACATTCCAAAACACCTTTTAAAACCCCCTTTTATCATCAAGAATAGGAAGAACATTTTATTATTTATGTAGACTTTGATCAAGCAAGACCGACGTTAGTCGGGCGAGATGGGTGTTTATTTACTTCCCATCTCGTAACCTAACCCCCTGTAAGTACCCCAATCTGAATTTGACGTACTTTAGAGGAATTATTGGTACCATTTAGGGATAAACCAATGGGCCAGGACCTAACTAGGATAAACCTAATATTCCAGGACTGAACTGGAATTAAAGCACTTTACATTTCTTGCAAGTCTTGTCCATTTCAAGCAATATATATATATATATATTATATATATATATATATATATATATATATATATATATATATTATACAAGTCTTGTCTTCTCAAGCTATATATATATTGTTATATATATATGTATTATGATTATATATGTACATTGGAACCAAATCATGAGGTGATTCAAGGTTCCCTTCATACCTAGTGTATGATTGTGGGGTAAAACCTAAAGATGATCATGGTTTGTTAAGTTTTATGTTGATTTTGTTCTTGTTTGGCCATGAGAGTCATGATTGGGTGATAAAGTTTCAATCTTTATCATCCCAACCATGACCTAGCCATAAAATCACCAGGTATGGGACATAAAGATCCAATCTTTATGTTACATTTTTGTTTCTAAAGGTTTAATCTTGCATAATAAGTCCATTTTGATGGTATGGTCATTTTGGCCCAAAGGGCATGTTCATCAACTTTCTCAAAATTTCCCCAATGATTGTCTTGATCACACCCAAAACCTTTGTTTTTTGGTGTCTAATTTGTGATCAATGACATAGGGATGATTAAATCTATGTTTTTGTTGAAGAAAATAACTAAAAATGATTATCATAGTCTAGTTTCAGCAAGAACACTCTGTTTTGCCTGAAACTGGACAGTTTTCTGATAAACTATCAAAAACCCCTGGAATGCTCTCCCTAGCCGTACGGCTACTTTTGCCGGGGAGTGCATTTTCCAGTTTCTTCCCTTTCTGACTGAAATTTTTGCAAAATAACCCTTTTCTGTTAAATAATTAACTAGTTTTGTTAAAATGTCAGTTTCTCCCATTTTTGAAATACACACACACATGCACGTTTGTTAACTAACGTTAGGGAGACTCGGTCCTATCCGAGGCAACTTGGGTGACGTAAAACTCTTCCCAAGGCATAACCTGACCTCCGAACTAATAGAATCTCTAACCTTTCCATTTGTTGGGTTAAATAATTAACAAATGTGGCGACTCCGTTATGTTTTGCGTGATAACCGTGTTTGGTTTTTCGCCCTTCGAAATGAAAACCCTTCGTTTTCTTACGGGGCGGGATCTTTACAGTGGCAACTCCGCTGGGGAGTAAAGTGTTTGCAAACTTGTTTTTAGAAGCTTTAAGGACACTTTTGTGTGGGTCAAACTCCCGTCCCCCATTTTCGTTAACTTTTTTGTTTGTTTTGTGTGTGCTTTGTTTTCCTCGGTTGTAGTGGAAATTAAGTCTTCGTCGGGAAATTGTAAGTCTTCCCCCTTCACTTTGTCACACGTAAGTGATATCATATCCGGCGAGCATGAAGTACCACTTGGCCATCATTGTTGACATGAAAGGCTTCTCGAATATGTAGCGGAGTGGTTCCACTTTTGCTACTAGCTGTTGGGTTTCCTCATAACATGCGCAGCGGTATAAAGCATTAAAATTTTCATGAAACCCAAAGCCCATAGATCCATTCATATGATTATATCAAATACATGCATAATGAATACTTGAATACTAACCCTTTATGCCTTTGATTTTGCAACCTTGAATCTTGGTGGAGACTTGAAAGCTTGATCACGAACAAAATCAGGAACACGAACTTTGAAGATGATAAGCTTCACCCTCTATCGGTATCCACACCACAAACGAATATCAAGTAGCTTCTTGATCTTGGTTGCTAGACCAAATTGTGAAACACGCTTTCACAATGTATTTAGACTATATAGAATTTATGTGTGATATTGTTGTTCTTCACCCAAGAAATCTTAGAACAAAAAAAATAACCTTTCAAATTCTTTGGAGGCTCTCACAAGCTTATGTACTGATTAGGGCAACTAGAGGGAGTTTTTATAGTTGTTTAACCTATTCCAAATAGGTAACAAATGACCAAACCCGCAAGAAAATAGAATAGGAAAGTCCCAGGCTGAAACCGACTAGGTCCGCCCGGGTACACAAAGGGGTCCGGCCGGATCCAAACATGGTCAGACTGGGTATACAAGGTGGTCCGACTGGATCCTTTCAAGGTCCGACCAGGTCTTATTCTTGGTCCGCCCGGACCTTCCCTTTTCACTTTTCTCCTCTAAATTCCTAATATTCCTCATAAGGCCCTTCGACCCAAATTCCAATTAAGTCCTTTATGATTAGTTCTATTGTGTGTGACCCTATAGGATTACACTAAGTTGGAAATGGGCTTAAACATAAACCCATAAGATATGATTAGGTTCTAGCAAACCGTCATACCTACCTAAATAGTGTAACTATATACAAGTTCATATTCCTCATAGAACATGTCACAATCCCTTTGTTCACGATGTCATTGAACACACGTTATAGTCAACAAGTCAACTTGTATTGTTCAATACTTACTTGATTCCGAATATGTTGATAATCCAAATGACATTGATCTAATCAATTTATTTGAGTTTGGCCAAACATTTTATCAACATCATTCTACGAGGGGCCCAAGCTTGAAATCTCTCCGAAGAGGGACAAATCCAACTTAGCATATTATTTTTTCCTACGTGAATCTGATTATGCCAATCATACCCTTTATAACTTCCTAGTTAAAGGTAGCATTTGAATATGTCAAACATAATGTTCATCAAGTGGAAGACTATAATAACTTCATGTCAAAGGATTCAAATGACATAACTAATATGAGATCTATATATGACATTGACCATGACATAAATCTCATACAGTGGGTCATGTCCAGTACCTTGTTCCCAACATGTACCCATAAGTCTAACATGATCATCCCATGAACATTTAGACTTATACTAGTGCTTCACAAGTACTAGGGACAGAGATTATTATAAGTAAACATGAATAAAAATAATAATCAAACATCTCTTTATTAATATGAATAAGATGATTACAAACAACGTTTAAATAAATGCACCTAGGGCACCAACACTAACACTAGCTTGATCGGAAAAGCTTCCATATAGTGTTTGAGCTTCTGAGTGACCCAGACTAATGCAGCACATGACTTCTCCAATGTGGATTAGTTCTTTTCACCTCCTTGAAATCGGCGACTGACGAAGTAGATGGCATTCTCTTTGGTGGAGTCTTGTTGCTCTTGTGCTAGCGTAGCCCCTAGGGCTTTATCATTCTAGTGAGGTAGAGCAAAAGAGGATTCTCCTTGTGCGGTGGAACCAAGACTGGAGGGTACGTCAGGTAATGCTTCACTTGGTCAAAGGCTTCTTGGCATGCGTCGGTCCATTCTAAAGACACATTTTTCTTAAGTAACTTGAAGATTGGCTCGCACATTAAAGTGAGTTGGTGCACAAACTGACTGATGTATTGAAGTCGACCCATGAAGCCTTTGATTTCTTTCTGCGTCTTTAGAGGAGGCATATCAATGATTGCCTTGATTTTCGAGGGATCTGCTTCAATTCCCCTCTCGGTGACCATATAGCCAAGAACTTTGCCTCGTATGACCCCAAAAGTGCACTTTGCGGGGTTGAGCCTCATCTTGTGTTGTCAAAGCCTTTCAAAGAATTTGCGGAGATCGATCAAGTGTTGACCGTTGGTTCCTTTTGAGTGAATGATCATGTCGTACACATAGACCTCAGTCTCTTTATGGATCATGTCATGGAATAAGTATGTCACATCCCTTTGATAAGTATCCCCTGCGTTCCTTAATCTGAACGGCATAACCGTATAGCAGAAAGTACCCCATGGTGTGGTAAAAGCAGTCTTGTGTTGATCTTCTTTGGCCATGAGAATCTGATTGTACCTAGCAAAACCATCCACAAATGAGCGGACCTCGTATGCAGCCGTTGAATCGACTAACATGTCGATGTTGGGTAATGGGAAGTCATCCTTTGGAGAAGCCTTGTTCAAATCCCAAAAATCCACACAAACACGGACCTTGCCGTTAGCCTTTAAGACTGTCACAACATTTACTAGCCAAGTCAGATACTCGATGACTTTGATGAAACCCATACTAAGAAGCTTCTCTATCTCTTCTTTAACTTGTAGAGACCATTCGGGATTGATCTTTCTGAGTATCTGTTTGAGTGGCTTTGCATCGTCCCTGATCGGTATTTTGTGCTCGAAAACTTTTCTGTCAAAACCCAGCATGTCTTTATATGACCATGCGAAAACATCCACGAACTCTCTGAGCAGTGCAGTCAATCTGTCTTTCTCGTCCCCCGTGAAGAAGCTTCATATCTTGTGTCACGACCCGAAAACCCGCCTCTACTTCTTAGTAATAAATATTTAATTATTTATTTATTTCTTATTTATTTATTTCTTATTTATTTATTTAAATTATTTATTTATTTAAATTATTTATTTATTTAAATTATTTATTTATTTAAATAATTATGTGTGCATTTTGTGTTTTATAATATTTTATGCTTAGCATTTTAATTGCCAATTGTGCTAGTGTGGAATTTATTGGGTCTTAGTTGATACGTTGATAGGGGGAAATGAGTTTTTGTGTTAGTTGAGTAGGGGAAGGGTGCCTAAGTGTAACTTCTTTAATTATTATCCTACTTACTCCCTCCTTTCCCCTCACCTTCCTCCCTCACTCTCTCCCTCACCATTTCCCAGCCATCTCTCTCTCTTCCATGGTTGTAGAAGGTAAATTTCTCTCCTCCTTCTCTCTTCTTTTTAGTCATCTTCCTCCCATTATTTCTCATTTCTCATTTTATGAAATGTGTTTAGATCGTCGATAGGATCGTGTAGAGCCAAAAATATTTGAATTCCGTCTCATTCCGTAAAATTCAAGTAAGTTGCTTTTCCCCCTTTTTATGCTAGAAATGTCATTCTATGATTAGATGATGATATGAATGCTATACATTGCCTCTTAGTTGATTTTTAAGTGATTGATGTTATTCATTTTGTGATAATATGATTTTGGATCATTTCTTGATTTGGTTGTTCAAATGTTGTTAGATAAGTCTCGTAAAGGCTTATAGGTTGTTTTGGGTAATTAGGATGCAAGTTAGAAAGTTTGATTTTGGTTGATTTGAGAAATGGTAAGAAACTTTGTTAAACCCAGCTGCAGTTTCCAGCCAGAAGACCGACCGAGCGCCCGCCCGTAAGGCCCCAAGCGCCCGCCTACTTCCCTTTTCTTGACCTTTTTGTTTCTGCCGTCCGTGGGCGCCCGCCCGCCTCCTTTTAGGCGCCCGCCTGCCCGCTGTTTTCAGGAATCATCTCTTGTTTGGTTTAGGTTTGGATTGTATTCTTGGTGTAGACTTTGGGTGTCACTCTAATTAATTTAAATAGACATTGTGGGTACTCTAGTGTTGAAAATGGTTCCTTCGTGAACAAATGTATTATGGGATTTGATTAATTATTGTTTGGAAATGGTTGAGCACCTTATTATGTGTGGTTGGTTTTATTTCATCTTCTTGGTGATTAATTGGTATGGTTCCCTACTTTTGAATCATGAGTTGTTTTATTTAAGCTAGTATTTATTACTTGGCATTTATTGAAAGTCCAGCTGGTATTCGTGGTTGTGTCGGGCGATGGAAAGATTATAATGGCAACGAGCCGAGTCCATTATAATGTTGACCATTGTTTTGCCCCATTATTTCCCTCCTCCAGATTGGCCTTGGATGTGAGATGAGCTAGCTCCTTTTTTGGGAACAGTCTAGCTATTATAAGGGGTTGCGACTACGTGTCGTATACTCAGTTATCGTTTGGTTATTGGTTCCGGTACCGGTGGGGTTTTCTCTTCAGCTATTATCTGCTATCATTGATTGGTTTATCGGCTCTTTGATGCTGCTTATTGATGCTGCTCTTCGATGCGGCCCTATCGTCATTGATCAGATTGTTATATCCTTTGTTGGGGAAACCTTGGCTCAATATCCTTTGTTACTTGTTATTTCCGCTGCTATCTGTTAAATGATATTTGCTACGTGCTATGTGAGATTATTATTATTGTTTATTGCATCATAGCATGTCATGTAGTTGCATTAGTAACTTATTGAGATTTATCTCACCCCTTTCTTTTATCTTTGTTGTTTCCTTAACCCCCCCCCCAGGAGGAAAGGATTAGGTTTTGCGGATCGAGGAGGACGTCGAGAAGATTGAGATTTTGGGCAGGTTGTTATTGATCGGTTTGCATTATTTAAATGTATAACCTTTTGGGGATAGTTTTACCAACAATGACGTCATTAAGATTTGTAATCTTTTGTATTCTTGGTGTAAGCTTGTGGAGCTTATACTAGTAGTATATTGTTGTTGTTAAACTTGGATTTCTAAAACTTTGTTTTAAACCTTTTGGGTATAAAAATGGAATTTTTATCTTCAGTATTTTGGTGTATTGTTATAAGTCGACATCCAGCTCGCGAGTCCCCGGCCCGCGGAGTCGGGGTCGCGACAGTTGGTATCAGAGCTATGGTTTAGCTCTAAGTATAAGTATAGGTGGACTAGAAGGACCTAGGAGGGTAGTTGTGTTCGGAGTGAGTAACGGATGATGTTATGCAGGTATTTGTTCTAAATGGCTAGAAGAAGAGCTGGTGAAGGTTCTAGTGGGACTCCAAATCAGAATGATCTACGGGAATAGAACCGTGCAATGTTTCAGGGGATGTTTGAAGCGGCGATGAAAGCAATTCATGACCACGGGCCGAGAGAGGAACATGTAGCACCTCCACGATTTGGGTTGGAGCAGTTTTTAAAGTTGAAACCAAGTGAGTACAATGGTGAGCCTGATGTAAAAAAGGCGGAAATGTGGATTGAGTCAATGGAGAAGATTTAGGATGTTTTTGGTTGCACGGACGAGGATAGGGTTCGGTTTGTGGCTTACAAGCTAGTGGGAGCCGCTGAGCATTGGTGGAAGGCACTTAAGGCCAGTTGGGATGCGACTCTTGTACCTTATTCTTGGGAGTTGTTCGTGAGGAAATTCGGGGAACACTTTATCCCTCTAGTGGATCAGAACCGGAAAAAGATCGAGTTCCTCAACTTGGAGCAAGGCTTGTTGTCAGTAGCACAATACTCGGCTAAGTTCACATAATTAGCCAGGTATTGTGACTACCTTGTGCGGACCGAGGAGCAGAAAGCAATGAGGTTTATCAGGGGCTTGAAGACAGCTTTTAGGACACAGTTAATAGCCCAGAGAATTCAACTTTTTCAGGATGCGGTGGACCGTACCTATTTGATAGAGCAAGACATCGGGGAACACAAAAGGAAGACTGAGATGGTTAACCCGAGTAAGCAAGGAGGGCAGAGCAAGTCACAACAGCAACATTCGGATAACAGAGGTAATTCTGGAATGCAAACTCGATTCGGAGAACCTCAGGGACAACCAATAGTGAGGAATCAAGGTACTAATCAGGGGACACAAAATGGTAAGATCTGCAACTATTGTCAGAGGGAAGGACACTCGAAAGACAAGTGTTGGAAGAAACAAGGAAAATGTGTGAATTGTGGTCAGTTGGGGCATTTTGTGAGAGATTGTCTTAGGGGCAGATATCAACCATCCGGGAGTGACGCTGGTACTGCACAAGGTCAGAAGAGAGATACTTCGGGAAACCCTAAAGGTTTAGGGTAGGGTATTTGCGATCAATCAGCACTCAATGGGTGACTCATCATTTTAGGAGGTATTAATTTTGCGTCGAGAGAGCGAGCGCGTGCATTTTAGGATCATCGCATTCATATGTTTCTGTGCATTTAGTTGCATTTATTTCTCCTGAGTCTTTGACTTATGTGTTGCCAGTATCTACTCCTATGGAGGAGTGTGGGATATCTGATGAAGTCTTATGTACTTATGTTGTGCTTAAGGGTAGACATGCCTTACCTGCTAAATTAATCATATTACTATTATAAGGTTTTGATGTTATTTTGAGAAGGGAAATGTCATGCTTTAGTCGGCTATTAGGAGGATTGTTACATTCTCTATTCCTGATTTCCTAAAATCGTTTTGAGACCGCTCCTTTGGGTAGAGTTATACACATCTTTTCTTATATGGAATTTGAATATATAACTTAGGTAGGTGACAATGGGATGTCTATACCAAATTGTTGGGTGTATTTATCATTTGTAAGATTTCCATTTTCTTCTGAATAGTACCTAGTGTTTGGGGAGAACTTGGGTTAAATTGAGTTGTTATGGTACAAGGTGGTAGTGCTAATAATTAGATCAATATCCATATTGTATCGGTTGGGTTATAAGAGCTGAGGATTCAATTGAGGATTTCATGATAGGAGATTTTTGTTTACTTTTAGTACATCTACGTGAGTGCATCGGGATTGGTTAGTATGAAGAAATGCATGATTTGCTATGAGTGACTAGTATATTGTGGAAGTTATAATCATTAATGGTGGTAAGCGCGTTAAGTTTGAAAGGACTAAGCACATTTTGAGAGGGAAAGAATTTCTCGAATTGTATTAAAGGAATTTTGAGTTTTAGTTAAATGGTTGTTTTATGGTTCTAAATCTTTTCTTGGTGGCGTTTCTCGATTTGGATTAAGGGTATGTGAAGAAAGTTGGGTATCAATACTTAGGCATATTAAAGAGTACTATGATTTTGTATTGGGTCAGTTGGAATGTGGCTAGCCAATTGGTTTATTATGATGGTAGTACGATTGGGCCTAAGTATCATTGAGATTATAAATGTATACGTGAAAGACTAAGGTGGGTTGGCCATTGAAGATTTAGGAATTGCTAAATTTCTTTGGGGTGTGTAAGCACGGATTATCAATTTAAAAAAAGAGTTAGAGGAAATCCCTTGGAGATAAAACTTGGATTGTTTTATGGACTACTGAGTGTTTGTAATTGTTTTAGGCTTTCAAAGATTTGGAGTAATGTGATGATGAAATATAGCGTGGATTTAAGTAAACATTTTGTATTAAAATTTTGGGCTTACATTGTACCTCTAGTTTAAGGTACCATCTAAGGTGAAAGCACTATAATGGAAATCCTTGGAGATATAGCCACCTTGGTGAATATTGTGAGGACGGAAAAAATTCTTTAGCTTTCCATATTTTAAGAAGCTGATTTAGCTCGAGATGGTTTAATGTTTTGAATCTCTGGGGAGTAATACTAAGTATGTGGTTTACAAATGGAAGTATCCTTGCAGTGTAATTTGTTGGTAGTGGTGCCCTAGGCACGTTTAATAAACGTTGTAATTGTTATCATTTATTTCATATCAATAAAAGAGATGTTTTGATTATTATTGTTGTTCATGTTTACTTATAATAATCCCTGTCCCTAGTACTTATTAAGCACTAGTATAAAGGCTAAATGATCATGAGATGATCATGTTAGATTTATGGGTACTTGTTTGGAACAAGGTACTGGACATGACCCGCTGTATGAGATTTATGTCATGGTCTGTGTCGTACATACATCTCGTATTAGTTATGTCATTTGAATCCTTAGACATGAAGTTATTATAGTCTTCCACTTGATGAACATTGTGTTTGACATATTCAAACGCTACCTTAACACGGTAGTTATAAAGGGTATGATTGGCATAATCGGATTCCCGTTGGGAAGAATAATAAGCTAAATGGATTTGCCCCTCCACGGAGAGATGTCAAGCTTGGGCCCCTCGAAGGATGATGTTGATGAAATGTTCGCCGGACTCAAATGGATTGATTGGATCAATAGCATTTGAATTATCAACATATTCGGAATCGAGAAAGTATTGAACAAAACAAGTTGACTGTTTGACCATGACTTGTGTTCAATGACATCGTGGACAAAGGATTGTGACATATTCTAAAGGAATGCGAACTTGTATCTTGTTATACTATTTGGGTAGGTATGACGGTTTGCTAGAACCTAATCATATCTTATAGAATCATGTTTGAGCCCATTGCCAACTTAGTATAATCCTAGAGGGTCACACACAATAGAACGAATCTTAAATAAAAGGACTATATTGGAATTTAGGGTCGAAGGACCTCCAAGGAATTTCTGGAAAAGTTCTGGGCCTCCTGGTCAACCAAGCGGGCGCTTGGGTTGGAGCAGGCGGGCGCCTGTTCAAGCCGGAAAGGGACTAGAGTTTCTGCCCAAATAGGCGGGCGCCTGGGTGGTACCAGGCGGGCGCCTGGTGCTGCCGATTGGAAATTTCCTGATTTGATTAGGAATGGTTTTTGGCACAAGATTCCTATTTGGAATAAGTCTTAACTGTGTATAAAAACCCCAATTCGGCCAGACCATATTACAAGTGCTTTTGTGAGTCTCAAAGAGTTTGAGAGAGATATTATTTTGTTCTAAGACATCATTGATTGAGGAACAAAATAATTCACAAATAAATTCCATATAGTTCTTTATTAAATTGTGAAAGTGTGTTTTACAATTATTGGTCTAGCAACCAAGATCAAAGAAGCTCCTTTGATATTCGTTCGAAGTGTGGATACCGCTAGAGGGTGAATTTTATCATCTTACAAAGTTCGTGATTTGTTCGTGATAAAGCTTCAACATTTCCACCAAGACCAAAGAACAATTCATAGCCATCAAGGGTTAGTTATTCCTCTATTCATCTTGTTGTATTTGATTTAATCATATGAACGGATCCATGGCTTTGGGTTTCTTAAAATTTTAATTGCTATATTCCGCTGCGCATGTTACTTGGAAACCCAACAGTGGTATCAGAGCCCCGTTCATGTTGATTAATTCAATACTTGGATCATGTTGTGTGTATATAAATTGTTTATGTGCCAAGCATGATATGAATATTGGATAATATGATGTTTATGTGTTTTGTGATTTTATGTGGTTTATTGTTTTTCCAACTTTAATCGCACGATTCAATCGCAATAAAAATTATGGTGGATTCTGAATTATTTCGATTATTGATTTTTGATTGGATCAAAGTTTTAATAATCGAGGAAAAATAATTTTGAGACAAAATTTTCGAACTTTAAAATTCTACACTATTCTGGCCATTCAAGCGGGCGCCTGGTCCTTTGCAGGCGGGCGCTCGGTGGTCAAAACTTGTTCTGATTTTGGATAAAATCTAAATATAGAATTTTCGATAAATTCAACAAAACCAGTAACAGAACCAATCCAGACTTGCTGATCTGGAATGGGTTTTGGGTAGTTGGTTTGTGTGTGGATTTTGGGGTTTGAATTTCCTATTTGTTTTAGTCTTGTGATTCCTAGATTGGTTCAAGTTTTGGATGGCTAATCTGCGTTCATCGAGATTGTGTTTCCAAAAATTGATCGCAATCAAAGTTTCAAAGATAAAACGAAGTTAGAATTATGAAGAGTTCATAATTGCTAAAATTGAGAAACAAATTTCTTGATTCAATGATTGGAGATCCATGTGGAATTGTGAATGCAATTGGCCTACGTTCATCGAGACCATCTATTGCTTAGTTTCGGCCACATGGACTACTTTCTTGGTTTCTTGAATTAGTGCGGGATTGTGGTTGCCTAATGGCTTAGTTCGACCGCACTTCTTGTTATCTTGATTTGGAAATAATAACCAAAGTTGAAATAGTCCCATCCTCATAATTATAGAGAAACTAATGACACATAAATACCATGCTTAAATTAATGGGATTAATTTAGTTGCTAAACTTGATGTATAACATGTTTATATTATGTGCTAATAAATGTGTTATATGCTATATGTGATGAACCTTCAAAGAAAGTTTTAAGTCTTTTATTGCCATGCCATGATTAAAACACTTGTTAGTACATGGGTGATTTTAATGTAGATTCGCCCTAGCGAGATGCATTAAATTTGTTTATGTATGAGCAAGATAGATAGTGTGGGCACGCCCTAGCGGGACACATTAACTATGCGTTTAAAATGGTTAGACTTAATTGGGCGTCAAACAGTTTTGGGCCTAGGCAAAGATGAGGTTTAACATGCTTTTTGAAATTGGATTTCTTAAAGAATCTCATAAAAGGAACTAAGAGTCATATGAGATATGATTGACAAGAGTTGTCTACCTAATTAATTTGATTTTGTGTAATCCGCCTTAGCGGACTTGAAATTAAATTAAAGTTGGATCTTAACCCATTTAAATTATATTATACATTGGATGTATATGAAGGTTATATAATTTAGTGGGAGTATTTTGTTTGAAAAATACATATATTTATCTCTTTAATGAAAAAGGGTACTTATTAAATTTTGGAAATTTTTGCATATTTGTAGAAAATGACTAATAACACTCAATCAATGTCGTTGCGATCGATCCTTGAGAAGGATAAGCTCGAAGAGAATGGTACAAACTTTATGGATTGGATCCGTAGCATAAGAATTGTTCTTAGGCAAGAAGATAAGTTGTACATTCTCGATGGGCCTCTCCCCGCTGAACCACCGCCTACTGCCCCTAGGGTAGAAAGAGACAATTACAAGAAACATCGTAATGATTCTAGAGATGTAAGTTGTCTCATGCTTGCTGCTATGTGTTCAAAACTCCAACAAAGTTTGGAACATTTGGAAGCCTATGAGATAGGCGTGGAGTTGAGAACCATGTTTCAAGAGCAAGCTAGGCAAGAGAGGTACAAGACCATTGTTGCATTCACTACTAGTAAAATGAATGAAGGGCAACAAGTGAGTCCTCACTTTCTTAAAATGAAAGGTTATGTAGAGCACATTGAGAAACTTGGCTATCCAATCCTATTGGAGCTAGCCACGGATCTCATTCTTAATTCATTGCCTAAAAGTTATAATCAGTTTGTAATGAATTATAACATGCATGGAATGGATAAGAATCTCTCTGAGTTGCATGGGATGCTCAAAACTGCAGAGATGAAAATTGTGGAGAAAGGTTCTCCCGTGCTCTTGGTTCATGATGGGAAGAAGGCTAATGCCAAAGGAAAGGGTAAGGCAAAAGTTGTCAACCCAAGATAAGCAAGGCAAAGGTTGCCAAGGCTTCTGAGGCAAAACCCGATTCACAAAAGGATGCAATCTGTTTCCATTGTCAAGAAATTGGTCATTGGAAACGTAATTGCAAGGCTTTCTTGGAAGAGCAAAAGAAGAAGAAGAGCAGCAAGGCTGCGTCGACTTCAGGTATCTATATGATAGATATTCTCCTTTCTACCACTGATTCTTGGGTATTGGATACCGGATGTGGTTCTCACATTTGTCTAAATGTGCAGGGACTAAAGAATAGGAGACTGCTTAAAGAAGGTGAAGTAGATCTACGTGTGGGGAATGGAGCAAGAGTTGCTGCATTAGCCGTAGGGACTTATGAAGTCGCTTTACCTTCCGGATTAATTCTTGTTTTGAACAATTGTTATTATGTTCCGGATTTAAGCAGAAATATTATTTCAATTTCTTGTTTGGATAATGAAGGTTTTAAGTTTCTTATTGAGAATAAGAAATTTTCTATTTATTTAAATGATGTGCTTTATGGTATTGCTAATTCATTTAATGGCCTTTATATCTTGGATGTCAAGAATGAAAATAATGTCTATCATGTAAATAAGAAATCTAAACCTAATGATGTAAATCATACTTATTTGTGGCATTGCCGTCTTGGTCATATTAATGAGAAGCGTATCTCAAAACTCCATGGGGACGGAATTTTGAGTTCATGTGACTTAGAGTCATATGATACTTGTGAGTCGTGTCTTCTTGGAAAAATGACTAAGACACCTTTTACCAAGCTGGGTGAAAGGGCAATCGACTTATTGGGGTTGATACATTCCGATGTATGCGGACCATTAAGTAGCAATGCTAGGGGAGGATTTCAATACTTCATAACCTTCACTGATGATTATAGTAGATTTGGGTATGTTTACCTAATGAAACATAAAAGTGAAGCATTTGAGATATTTAGAATATTTCAAAATGAAGTAGAAAAACAACTTGGCAAAAGTATTAAGGCACTTCGATCAGATCGTGGTGGAGAATACTTAAGCCAAGAATTTGATGATCATCTAAAGAATTGTGGAATAGTTTCACAATTGACTCCACCCGGAACACCACAATGGAATGGTGTGTCTGAGAGGAGAAAGCGGACTTTGTTAGACATGGTTCGATCAATGATGAGTCAAGTTGATCTTCCAATATCCTTTTGGGGTTACGCCCTAGAAACCGCTGCTTTCACACTAAATCAAGTTCCAACTAAATCGGTTTCAAAGACTCCATATGAGATGTGGAGTGGAAAGAAACCTAGTTTATCTTTCATGAGGATTTGGGGTTGCGAAGTTTATGTCAAGAGACTTATCTCTGACAAACTAACACACAAATCCGGTAAATGTATTTTCGTGGGATATCCTAAGGAAACTAAAGGATATTACTTTTACAACCATGAGGACAACAAAGTGTTTGTTGCTCGAACTGGTGTCTTTCTAGAGAAAGAGTTTCTCTCTAAAGAAATCAGTGGGAGTAAAATAAATCTTGAAGAAATTCGAGACCCAGAAAATAACATTGAACCAATAGTGGAACGGGAACAAGAACCACAACGAGTTGTGGAACCTGTTCAAGATACACAAGTAACTCGCAAATCTAGTAGGGTACGATCCGAGCCCGAGAGATATGGATTTCTCGTAACGGATAGTAATGAGGTAGAAATCATTGAGAATGATGAACCGTCAACCTACCAAGAGGCGATGTCTTCTCCTGATTCGGACAAGTGGCTTAGAGCCATGGAATCCGAATTACAATCCATGCAAGACAATCAAGTTTGGAATTTGATTGATGTGCCCGAAGGTGTAAAAACCATAGGATGCAAATGGGTCTTCAAGAAGAAGACTGACATGGATGGGAAGGTGCATACTTACAAAGCTAGGCTTGTAGCGAAGGGTTATAGGCAAGTTCATGGTATTGACTATGATGAGACCTTTTTCACCCGTAGCAATGATCAAGTCTATAAGAATTTTGCTTGCCATTGCCGCATATCATGACTATGAAATATGGCAGATGGACGTCAAAACCGCTTTCCTGAATGGAAAACTCCAAGAGGATGTGTATATGACACAACCAGAAGGTTTTGAACAAAATTCTAAGGTATGCAAATTGCAGAGATCCATCTATGGATTAAAGCAAGCTTCAAGGAGTTGGAATCTCCGTTTTGATGAATCGATCAAAGAGTTTGGTTTCATCAAGAACGAAGATGAGCCTTGTGTATACAAGAAAATTAGTGGGAGCATAGTGCTATTCCTTATTTTATATGTGGATGACATATTGCTCATTGGAAACGACATTCCTACACTTCAGTCTGTGAAGACTTGGTTAGGAAAGTGCTTCGCAATGAAAGATATGGGTGAAGCCGCATATATTCTTGGCATTAAGATCTATAGAGATAGATCAAGGAGGCTACTTGGTTTAAGCCAAAGTACATACATTGACAAGGTCATTAGAAGATTCCGTATGGAAAATTCTAAGAGAGGCACCTTGCCCGTGTTACATGGAGTTTCTCTAAGCAAGACTCAATGTCCTAAGATGAAAGATGAGCGTGAGAAAATGAATGATGTTCCATATGCTTCGGCAATTGGGTCCATCATGTATGCCATGATTTGTACTAGGCCGGATGTGTCTTATGCTTTGAGCATGACAAGTAGATACCAATCCGACCCTGGCAAAAATCACTGGATAGCTGTAAAAGCGATTCTAAAGTACTTGAGAAGAACTAAAGACTCGTTTCTAGTCTATGGAGGAAAGGAAGATGATCTCGTTGTAAATGCTCACACGGATGCAAGCTTCCAAACCGACAAAGATGATAGCCGATCGCAATCGGGTTTTGTGTTTATGTTAAATGGTGGAGCTGTAAGCTGGAAGAGTTCCAAGCAAAGTACAACCGCTGATTCTACAACAAAAGCTGAGTATATTGCTGCATCGGATGCTGCAAAGGAAGCTGTTTGGATTAAGAAGTTCATAACTGAACTTGAAGTGGTTCCTAGTATTGCTAATCCAATAGACCTTTATTGCGATAATAATGGTGCTATTGCTCAAGCAAAGGAACCAAGAGCACATCAAAAATCCAAACACATACTTAGGCGTTTTCATATCATTCGAGAAATCGTTGATAGGGGAGACGTAAATATATGCAGAGTACCTACTGATGACAATGTTGCGGACCCGCTAACAAAGGGACTTCCACAAGCTAAACATGATGGTCATGTTAGGTCCATGGGTATTAGATACATGGGAGATTGGGCCTAGGGCAAGTGGGAGATTGTTGGTAGTGGTGCCCTAGGCACGTTTAATAAACGTTGTAATTGTTATCATTTATTTCATATCAATAAAAGAGATGTTTTGATTATTATTGTTGTTCATGTTTACTTATAATAATCCCTGTCCCTAGTACTTATTAAGAACTAGTATAAAGGCTAAATGATCATGAGATGATCATGTTAGATTTATGGGTACTTGTTTGGAACAAGGTACTGGACATGACCCGCTGTATGAGATTTATGTCATGGTCTGTGTCGTACATACATCTCGTATTAGTTATGTCATTTGAATCCTTAGACATGAAGTTATTATAGTCTTCCACTTGATGAACATTGTGTTTGACATATTCAAATGCTACCTTAACACGGTAGTTATAAAGGGTATGATTGGCATAATCGGATTCCCATTGGGAAGAATAATAAGCTAAATGGATTTGCCCCTCCACGGAGAGATGTCAAGCTTGGGCCCCTCGAAGGAATGATGATGAAATGTTCGGCCGGACTCAAATGGATTGATTGGATCAATAGCATTTGAATTATCAACATATTCGGAATCGAGAAAGTATTGAACAAAACAAGTTGACTGTTTGACCATGACTTGTGTTCAATGACATCGTGGACAAAGGGATTGTGACATATTCTAAAGGAATGCGAACTTGTATCTTGTTATACTATTTGGGTAGGTATGACGGTTTGCTAGAACCTAATCATATCTTATGGAATCATGTTTGAGCCCATTGCCAACTTAGTATAATCCTAGAGGGTCACACACAATAGAACGAATCTTAAATAAAAGGACTATATTGGAATTTAGGGTCGAAGGACCTCCAAGGAATTTCTGGAAAAGTTCTGGGCCTCCTGGTCAACCAAGCGGGCGCTTGGGTTGCACCAGGCGGGCGCCTGTTCAAGCCAGAAAGGGACTGGAGTTTCTGCCCAAACAGGCGGGCGCCTGGGTGGTACCAGGCGGGCGCCTGGTGCTGCCGATTGGAAATTTCCTGATTTGATTAGGAATGGTTTTTGGCACAAGATTCCTATTTGGAATAAGTCTTAATTGTGTATAAAAACCCCAATTCGGCCAGACCATATTAACAAGTGCTTTTGTGAGTCTCAAAGAGTTTGAGAGAGATATTATTTTGTTCTAAGACATCATTGATTGAGGAACAAAATAATTCACAAATAAATTCCATATAGTTCTTTATTAAATTGTGAAAGTGTGTTTTACAATTATTGGTCTAGCAACCAAGATCAAAGAAGCTCCTTTGATATTCGTTCGAAGTGTGGATACCGCTAGAGGGTGAATTTTATCATCTTACAAAGTTCGTGATTTGTTCGTGATAAAGCTTCAAGATTTCCACCAAGACCAAAGAACAATTCATAGCCATCAAGGGTTAGTTATTCCTCTATTCATCTTGTTGTATTTGATAAGCTTATTGTATCTCGAGAGTTATGTTTAGGAGTAATTTGGATTCTTCGAGTTTGAATATGGATTCTAATGAGTAGTGAAGGTAATGATTGAAGGAAGTTAAGTACGAGAGGTTGTTATGTTGTAAGCATTATTTAAGGTTACCATATGATGGTTTAAAATGGATGATTGAGAAATTCGGGAAGTGGCGGAATTAGCGTATCCGTGGCTATTTGATCTTTCGGGTAAGTAATTAAAAATTCGGGACGAATTTTCTTTTAAGATGGAGTGATTGTCACGACCCAAAAACCCGCCTCTACTTCTTAGTAATAAATATTTAATTATTTATTTATTTCTTATTTATTTATTTAAATTATTTATTTAAATTATTTATTTATTTAAATAATTATGTGTGCATTTTGTGTTTCATAATATTTTATGCTTAGCATTTTAATTGACCAATTGTGCTAGTGTGGAATTTATTGGGTCTTAGTTGATAGGGGAAATGAGTTTTTGTGTTAGTTGAGTAGGGGAAGGGGGCCTAAGTGTAACTTCTTTTATTATCATCCTACTTACTCCCTCCTTTCCCCTCACCTTCCTCCCTCACTCTCTCCCTCACCATTTCCCAGCCATCTCTGTCTCTCTCTCTTCCATGGTTGTAGAAGGTAAATTTCTCTCCTCCTTCTCTCTTCTTTTTAGTCATCTTCCTCCCATTATTTCTCATTTCTCATTTTATGAAATGTGTTTAGATCGTCGATAGGATCGTGTAGAGCCAAAAATATTTGAATTCCGTCTCATTCCGTAAAATTCAAGTAAGTTGCTTTTCCCCCTTTTTATGCTAGAAATGTCATTCTATGATTAGATGATGATATGAATGCTATACATTGCCTCTTAGTTGATTTTTTAAGTGATTGATGTATTATTCATTTCGTGATAATATGATTTTGGATCATTTCTTGATTTGGTTGTTCAAATGTTGTTAGATAAGTCTTGTAAAGGCTTATAGGTTGTTTTGGGTCATTAGGATGCAAGTTAGAAAGTTTGATTTTGGTTGATTTGAGAAATGGTAAGAAACTTTGTTAAACCCAGCTGCAGTTTCCGGCCAGAAGACCGACCGGGCGCCCGCCCGTAAGGGCCCAAGCGCCCGCCTACTTCCCTTTTCTTGACCTTTTTGTTTCTGCCGTCCGTGGGCGCCCGCCCGCCTCCTTTTAGGCGCCCGCCCGCCCGCTGTTTTCAGGAATCATCTATTGTTTGGTTTAGGTTTGGATTGTATTCTTGGTGTAGACTTTGGGTGTCACTCTAATTAATTTAAATAGACATTGTGGGATACTCTAGTGTTGAAAATGGTTCCTTCGTGAACAAATGTATTATGGGATTTGATTAATTATTGTTTGGAAATAGTTGAGCACCTTATTATGTGTGGTTGGTTTTATTTCATCTTCTTGGTGATTAATTGGTATGGTTCCCTACTTTGGAATCATGAGTTGTTTATTTGAGCTAGTATTTATTACTTGGCATTTATTTGAAAGTCCAGCTGGTATTCGTGGTTGTGTCGGGCGATGGAAAAGATTATAATGGCAACGAGCCGAGTCCATTATAATGTTGACCATTATTTTGCCCCATTATTTCCCTCCTCCAGATTGGCCTTGGATGTGAGATGAGCTAGCTCCTTTTTTGGGAACAGTCTAGCTATTATAAGGGGTTGCGACTACGTGTCGTATACTCACTTATCGTTTGGTTATTGGTTCCGGTACCGGGTTTTCTCTTCAGCTATTATGCTGCTATCGTTGATTGGTTTATCGGCTCTTTGATGCTGCTTATTGATGCTGCTCTTCGATGCGGCCCTATCGTCATTGATCAGATTGTTATATCCTTTGTTGGGGAAACCTTGTCTCAGTATCCTTTGTTACTTGTTATTTCCACTGCTATCTGTTAAATGATATTTGCTACGTGCTATGTGAGATTATTATTATTGTTTATTGCATCATAGCATGTCATGTAGTTGCACTAGTAACTTATTGAGATTTATCTCACCCCCTTTCTTTTATCTTTGTTTTTCCTTAACCCCCCCAGGAGGAAAGGATTAGGTTTTGTGGATCGAGGAGGACGTCGAGAGGATTGAGATTTTGGGCAGGTTGTTATTGATCGATTTGCATTATTTAAATGTATAACCTTTTGGGGATAGTTTTACCAACAATGACGTCATTAAGATTTGTAATATTTTGTATTCTTGGTGTAAGCTTGTGGAGCTTATACTAGTAGTATATTGTTGTTGTTAAACTTGGATTTCTAAAACTTTGTTTTAACCCTTTTGGGTATAAAAATGGAATTTTTATCTTCAGTATTTTGGTGTATTGTTGTAAGTCGACGTCCAGCTCGCGAGTCTCCGGCCCGCGGAGTCGGGGTCGCGACATCTTGGTTTCCTTTGGCTCTTCATCGGTACCCAGAATAATAACATGCAATTCTTCATCAGCCCCTGGACCATTTTCACCACGACTATGGACCTGTTGAGCTAGCTCATTTAAGTATGTTTCGTTTTTGTGGTCTATTTCATCATAGTTTGAATCGTTATTAAATAGTACATTAAATTCATTATTAGTTAATTCATCATTTATGATGTTTGCAATTTCGGGGTACTCAGAAAGATCAAATTTTTCATTAGCAAAGAAAGGGAACACACGCTCGGCTATTTCCTCCATATCCTCTTGAGTAAGGGTGTCGGAAGCACACTCGGACTCAAAAGTGAATGTCATTACTTCTTCCTTCGTCCCCTTATGGGGAATGTCGCGACCCCGACCCCGCGGGCCGGGAGCTCGCGAGCTGGACGTCGACTTAATAAATAAAACACTAAATTACTGAAGATAAAAATTCCTTTTGTTACCAAAAGATGATAATACACGGTTTTAGAAATTCAAATCTTAACAACAATACTAAACCACTAGTATAAGCTCCACAAGCTTACACCAAAATACAAAATATTACAACTTCTTAATGACGTCATAGTTTGGTAATACTATCCCAAAGGTTATACATTTAAGTAATGCAAACCGAACAATAACTTGCCCAAAAGTCACGATCACTCTCGACGTCCTCCTCGTGATCAGCGAGTCCGATTACTTTCCTCCATGGGGGGGGGGGGGTAAGGAAAAACAAAGATAAAAAGAAAGGGGGTTAGATAAATCTCAATAAGCGACTTATGCAACTACATGACATGTTAAGATGCAATAAACAATAACAAAGCTCACATAGCACGTATCAATTAACAGTTAACAGATAGCAGCGGAAATAAACAAGTTACAAAGGATATAAGCCAAGGTTTCCACCAAAAAGGATAGAACAATTGCTGCGCAGCTTCAACCAATCAACCAATCTTCGGAGTAGCATTACAGCTGAAGATAATAACCCGGTACCGGAATCAAGAACCAATAGTAACAAGGGAAAATGACACAAGGTCATAACCCAAAACCAACTAGCTAGAATACTCACCAAAGGGAGCTAGCTCATCTCAATCAAGGCTAATCTGGAGGAGGAAAATAAGGGCAAAACAATGGTCACATTATAATGGACTCGGCTCGGGTGCCATTATAATCTTCCCATCGCCCGACACAACCACAAATACCAGCTGGACTTTCAAATAGACGCTAAGCAATAAGTACTAGCTTGATAAACACTTAATGATCCCAAAGTAGGGAACCATATCAAATAATCACCATAAAAGATGAATTACACCAACAACACATCATAAAAGTGTTCCAACATTCCCAAACAATAATTGATCAATTTCAATATCACATTTGTTCACAAAGGAACCAATTCCAAAAAATAAAGTGTTCCACGGTGTTAACTTAAGTTAACTAGAATAGTACTCAAAATCTAGACCAATTCTAAACATTTTGTGTTATAAAACACTACTGAAATTTCGGCCTAATCTGAACCTGAAACTCAAATAAATAAACCTACTCATCTCGTAGTACTCAAGGAGATCTTTAAAACGATAGTTTACACGCCTAAAACGGAGCCCGGATGAAGAAGTTATGACTTCCGGAAGATTGTACGTAAAACGGACAAACTGCAAAAGAAGAGAAATCTGGGCTGATCACAAGTCGTGCTGGGTAGCACGAGTCGTGATCACGAGTCGTACTGAGGAGAACGAGTCGTGCCAGAAGGAAAATTACCTATCTGCACGTGTGCTAGACTCGTTCTCACGGGTGAATAAACAGCACGAGTCGTGCCGTACAGCACGAGTAGTGCAGCACCGGAAAGTGCCCAGATCTAGCCCAGAAACAAGGAAAATACAAGGGACAAATTTGTTTCCTTAAGAGAGTATTAATTTGGGACTCTTAAGTCATCGGGGTTATGTTATGACTAGTATACTAAAGTACCAAAACAACATATAAACAACCCGATCCAAGAATGACCCAAATATCATATAATCACAAAAAGATGAACAAAATACCAATCATCTCTAAATTCAACCAAGAAGCAAAATATAGTAATCATAGCATTATATAAGCTTAGCATGAACATTTTTAGCATAAATGGGGGAAAAGCAACTTACTTGGAAATTATGAAATGAGACGGAATTCGAATTTTCTTAGCTCTACACGATCCTAGCGACGATCTAAACATTTTATATAAAACGAGCAATGAGAAATGATGAATAAATGAGGACCAAAAGAAGAAAAGAGGGAGGGAGAAATCTTACCTTCAACAATGGAAGAGAGAGAGAAAAATGAGTGTGTGTGTGTGTGTGAAAACGAGGGAGAGGGAGGGAGTATGCAGGAGAGGGAGTAGGGAGGGAGTAGTTAGGATATATTTTTTTAAAAAAAAAGTTTCACAAATAACCCTCTATTTTTTTTTAAAATGCTAGGCAAGAATAAATATGAAACATAAAATGCACACATAAATAATAAATTAAATAATTAAATTCAATAAAATAGTGCTAGGGTTTCGGGTCGCGACACTCACTCCACCTAAAAGAAAATTCGACCCGAATTTAAAAATACTTACCCGAATTAAATAGCCACGGATACTTCCTCTCTATCTCTTCTCGAACCTCCCACGTTGATTCTTCGACATTGTGATTCCTCCATAGCACTCTAACCAACGATATGCTTTTATTCCTCTACTCTTGAACTTTGGTATCAAGTATCTGAACCGGTCGCTCCTCGTATGACATGTCTGGCTCAATATCCTCAGGTACTCTTGGTAACACATGAGACGAACCGTGCAAATACTTCCGAAGCATAGAAACATGGAACACATTATGCAATCGGTCTAGAGAAGATGGCAACGCAAGTCGATAAGCAAGAAGTCCCACTTTTCCCAAAATCTCAAACGGTCCTATAAACCTCGGAGCCAATTTACCCTTCTTCCCAAACCTTTTAATACCAACCTTCGGAGACACCTTCAAGAACACAAAGTCTCTGGCCTGAAAGTTAAGATCCCGTCTTCGGTGATCAGCATAGCTTTTATGTCGACTCTGGGCTGTCTTCAATCGATCCCAAATAATTTTGACTTTCTCAACTGAATCCCGAATCAAATCAATACCCCATATCTTCGCTTCCCCGATCTCATCCCAACAGATAGGTGATCTACACTTTCTTCCATACAAAGCCTCATAAGGAGCCATCTCGATGCTAGCCTGATAACTGTTATTATAAGAGAATTCCACTAAAGGTAAATGCATATCCCAAGAATCAGAAAAGTCTACCGAACAAGCTCATAACATATCTTCTAAAATCTGAATAGTCCTCGGATTGACCGTCAGTCTGAGGGTGAAAAGCCGTACTGAATCTCAAATATGTACCCAAAGCTTTCTGTAATGCCTTCCAAAATCTAGAAGTAAACCGCGGATCACGATCTGATACAATGCTAACCGGAACCCCATGTAATTTCACAATCTCAATAATATAAGGGTCGCAAGATTTTCCATCGAGTATCTAATATCAATCGGTAAGAAATGAGCAGACTTGGTCAGTCTATCCACGATTACCCAAACACTATCGTATCTCCTACGGGTACGAGGTAGCCCCGTAACAAAGTCCATAGTCACATGTTCCCATTTCCACTCCGGAATCTCTAACGGCTGAAGTAGTGCTGCGGGTCTCTGATACTCAGCTTTGACCTTCTGACAAGTTAAACACTTCGATACATACTCAGCTATTTCCCTCTTCATGTTGTTCCACCAGAAATGTTGCTTCAGATTTTGGTACATCTTCGTACTACCGGGATGAATAGTATATCTCGATTTATGACTCTCATCCAAAACTTGCCTCTTTATACCGTCAACATCGGGCACACACAAACGTCCACAAAAAGTTAACACTCCATTCGAACTGATAGAAAAATCCTCAAAGTTCTTCTCCTTTATTTTACTCATTATTCTTTTTAACTCTGGATCTTCTTTCTGAGCCTCTTTTATTCTATGAATTAGGGTTGGAGATACCCTAATGTTCGCAAAAATAGCCCCATGTCTCGATTCACGAGGACACCAATCTCAAACATCCTCTAGCATTTTCCACTCTCGAACCATCATCGAAGCCACATAAGATTTTCTACTAATAGCATCGGCTACAACATTCGCCTTTCCCGGATGATAAGATATCTTACAATCATAGTCCTTCAAAAGTTCCATCCATCTGCGCTATCGGTTATTAAGTTCCTTCTGGGAGAAAAGATACTTCAAACTCTTATGATCTGTGAAAATCTCAAATTTTGCCCCGTAAAGGTAGTGCTTCCACTTATGAAGAGCAAATACAATAGCTGCCAATTCCATATCGTGAGTAGGAAAATTCTGTTCACTCGGACTCAACTTCCTCGAAGCATAGGCAATCACTTTCCCATTTTGCATTAAAACACAACCCAAGCCTTCCTTCGATGCATCACTATAAATTACTAGGTCATCGTTCCCATTAGGCAATGCTAATATCGGTGCAGTAGTCACCTCTTCTTCAACTCTTCAAAACTGTTGTTACACTTCTCGGTCCACTCAAACGGAATATTCTTTCGGGTCAACTGAGTCATCGGTGTAGCAATCCATGAAAACCCTTCTATAAACCTCCTGTAGTACCCTGCTAACCCCAGAAAACTCCTGATTTCTGTCACTATTTCTGGTCGCTTCCAATCAACAATAGCTTCTATCTTCGAAAGATCCACAGAAATCCCATCTTTAGAAATAACATGTCCCAGAAATGAAACTTTCTCGAGCCAAAATTCACACTTACTAAACTTCGCGAATAGCTGTTCCTTTGCGAGTACTGTCAAAACTATCCTCAGATGTTGCTCGTGCTCCTCTCGAGATTTGGAATAGACAAGTATGTCATCAATGAATACCACTACGAACGTATCAAGATAGGGATGGAAAATTATGTTCATCAAGTCCATAAACACGGCTGGTGCATTAGTTAACCCAAACGGCATAACCAAGAACTCATAATGACCAAATCAGGTGCGAAAAGCAGTCTTCGGAATATCCTCCGATCGAATTTTCAATTGATGGTACCCACTCCTCAAATCAAGTTTAGAAAATACCACTGACCCTTGAAGTTGATCGAATAAATCATCAATATGTGGTAGAGGATATTTGTTCTTCACCGTTACCTGATTCAATTTCCTGTAATCAATACACAACCTCAACGAACCGTCTTTCTTCCTTACAAACAAAACTGGTGCTCCCCACGGTGAAACACTACGTCGAATAAATCCTCTATCAAGAAACTCTTGTAACTGGACCTTCAGTTCTTTTAACTCTACTGGAGCCATTCTATAAGGTGCTTTCGAGATCGGAGCTGTACTTTGTAATAGATCCACACAGAACTCTATCTCTCTATCGGGTGGCATACTGTACTCTGAAGAGAAGACATCAGGAAATTCTCTAACTACCCGAACACTCTCTAACTCAGGTGATTCTTTCCTAGTGTCTAGCACACTCGCCAAATAACCCTCACAACCACGATGCAACAACTTCCTCGCTTTCACATAAGAAATTATACGAATATTTTTACCCAAATGAATAGCCTAAAAAACAAACTTAGGCACATTAGGAATAGAAAAAGTAATGACCTTCTTATGACAATCAACTGAAGCATGATACTTGCTCATCCAATCCATACCCAAAATGATGTCAAAGTCTTGTATCGGAAGAACTACTAAATCCGCACACAAAACATGACCACAAATAAACACATCACAGGCACAAAACACCTTATCAGTTACCAAACATTCTCCCATAGTAGGAGTTGACACCTCTAACACATAAGGTAAGGACTCAGATGAAGCATTAAGCAAAGAAGCAAAGTGCACAGATATATATGAATGCGATGATCCTGGATCTACTAATGCACGAGCGCTCACACTAGACACAGAAATAATACCTCCTATCACTAAAGGATCATCAGTAGGCTGTTGTTGGTTCATAGAAAACACTCTCCCTTGAACTTTAGGCTTCCCCGTTGCATCTCTCTTCTGGCCTTGTGAAGTACCAGCTCCTGACCCCGATGGTTGACCTTTGTTTCTTGGACAATCCCTCACGAAGTGTCCCAACTGACCACAATTGGTACATTTTCCTTGCTTCTTCCAACACTTATCCTCCGAATGACCTTCCTTCTGACAGTAGGCACAGAGCCTTCTGTTCTGATTCCATTGGTTCCCCGGAGTAGTACCCGGATTCCTTAGTACTAGTTGTCCCCTGAACTGTGACTGACCTCCTGAATTTCCTCGGTTATCCAAACGTTGTTGTGGTTGTGATCTGTTCTGACCTCCTTGTTTACCCGTGTTAACTACCTTTGTTTTCCTCTTGTGCTCTCCAATGTCTTTCTCTACTAAGTAGGCACGGTCTATAGCATCCTGAAAAGTCTGAATCCTCTGAGCTATTAGCTGAGTTCTGATAGCTGTCCTCAAGCCTCTGATAAACCTCATTGCCTTCTGCTCTTCAGTTGATACAAGATAGCCATAATACCTAGCTAATTCTGTGAACTTAGCCGAATACTGTGCTACCGTCAACAAATTCTGCTCCATGTTCAGGAACTCAATCTCCTTCCTGTTCTGATTAACTAAGCCTCTGATCATGTATAGCTTTCATAGCCGCTTTGAATATACCCTGAAACATCGCACGAGCTTCCTCCCGTGTTTTATCTTGATTTGAAGAACCAATATGACCATCTCCACTCCTTCCTCTAACCATTTTGAGTAAGTACCTGCATCAAACACTCAATATTACTCACTCCGAACACAACTACCCTCCTAGGTAATTATAGTCCACTTAAACTTAAACTTAGAGCTAAATCATAGCTCTGATACCAACTGTCGTGACCCCGACCCCGCGGGCCGGGAGCTCGCGAGCTGGACGTCGATTAATAAATAAAACACTAAAAATACTGAAGATAAAAATTCCTTTTGATACCAAAAGATGATAATACACGGTTTTAGAAATTCAAATCTTAACAACAATACTAAACCACTAGTATAAGCTCCACAAGCTTACACCAAAATACAAAATATTACAACAACTTCTTAATGACGTCACAGTTTGGTAATACTATCCCAAAGGTTATACATTTAAGTAATGCAAACCGAACAACAACCTGCCCCAAAGTCACTATCACTCTCGACGTCCTCCTCATGATCAGCGAGTCCTATTACTTTCCTCCTGGGGGGGGTTAAGGAAAAACAAAGATAAAAAGAAAGGGGGTGAGATAAATCTCAATAAGCGACTTATGCAACTACATGACATGTTAAGATGCAATAAACAATAACAAAGCTCACATAACACGTATCAATTAACATTTAACAGATAGCAGTGGAAATAAACAAGTTACAAAGGATATAAGCCAAGGTTTCCACCAAAAAGGATAGAACAATTGCTGCGCAGCTTCAACCAATCAACCAATCTTCGGAGTAGCATAACAGCTGAAGACAATAACCCGGTACCGGAACCAAGAACCAATAGTAACAAGGGAAAATGACACAAAGTCATAACCCAAAACCAACTAGCTAGAATACTCACTAAAGGGAGCTAGCTCATCTCAACCAAGGCCAATCTGGAGGAGGAAAATAAGGGCAAAACAATGGTCACATTATAATGGACTCGGCTCGGGTGCCATTATAATCTTCCCATTGCCCGACACAACCACAAATACCAGCTGGACTTTCAAATAGACGCTAATAAATAAGTACTAGCTTGATAAACACTTAATGATTCCAAAGTAGGGAACCATATCAAATAATCACCATAAAAGATGAATTGCACCAACAACACATGATAAAAGTGTTCCAACATTCCCAAACAATAATTAATCAATTTCCATATCACATTTTTTCATAAAGGAACCAATTCCAAACAATAAATTGTTCCACGATGTTAACTTAAGTTAACTAGAATAGTACTTAAAACCTAGACCAATTCTAAACGTTTTGTGTTATAAAACACTACTGAAAGTTCGACATAAGCTGAAACTGAAACTCAATTAAATAAACCCACTCATCTCATAGTACTCAAGGAGATCTTTAAAACTATAGTTTACACGCCTAAAACGGATTTCGGATGAAGAAGTTATGACCTCCGGAAGATTGTACGTAAAACGGACAAACTGCAAAAGAAGAGAAATCTGGACTGATCACAAGTCGTGCTGGGTAGCACGAGTCGTGATCACGAGTCGTGCTGAGGAGCATGAGTCGTGCCAGAAGGAAAATTGCCTATCTACACGTGTGCTAGACTCGTGCTCACGGGTGAATAAACAGCACGAGTCGTGCCGTACAGCACGAGTCGTGCAGCACCGGAAAGTGCCCAGATCTTGCCCAGAAACAAGGAAAACACAAGGGACAAATTTGTTTCCTTAAGAGAGTATTAATTTGGGACTCTTAAGTCATCGGGGTTAGGTTATGACTAGTATACCAAAGTACCAAAACAACATATAAACAACCCAATCCAAGAATGACCCAAATATCATATAATCACAAAAAGATGAACAAAATACCAATCATCTCTAAATTCAACCAAGAAGCAAAATATAGTAATCATAGCATTATATAAGCTTAGCATGAACATTTTTAGCATAAATGGGGGAAAAGTAACTTACTTGGAAATTATGAAATGAGACGGAATTCGAATTTTCTTAGCTCTACACGATCCTAGCGACGATCTAAACATTTTATATAAAACGAGCAATGAGAAATGATGAATAAATGAGGACCAAAAGAAGAAAAGAGGGAGGGAGAAATCTTACCTTCAACAATGGAAGAGAGAGAGAAAAATGAGTGTGTGTGTGTGTGAAAATGAGGGAGAGGGAGGGAGTATGCAGGAGAGGGAGTAGGGAGGGAGTAGTTAGGATATATTTTTTTTTAAAAAAAGTTTCACAAATAACCCTCTACTTCTACTTTGAACACATAACCCATATACCCCACTTGCAAATAATTCCCCTATCTTCACACTTAGCATAATTGATCAATTAAAAATGCTAGGCAAGAATAAATATGAAACATAAAATGCACACATAAATAATAAATTAAATAATTAAATTCAATAAAATAGTGCTAGGGTTTCGGGTCGCGACAGGGAATGCAACCCATTTTTTTCGATCAAGAATTCTTCGGATACCATAGGCCCATTTGTTGAATACCAGTTGTTGATCGGCTTGGATCTTGGCTTGATCTCACTTAAAGACTCGTTCCCCATGTTGGTGTCGTCGTAGATGGCATTGACTTGGCATTCGTCCATTACGGAAATTTCCTCGGTCATAGAGGCTAGATCAGTCAATTCTTCCCCCACAGTGATCTCTGTCACGGTCTCGATAGTCACTTTCTTTCCCCACCATTCTCGAGGTGACATCAGAGTAGATTCTTTTTCATGCTTCTTTATTTCAAAATCAGAAAATATTTTGAGACCGGGCTTCCTGATGCCCTTGTCATTGACCCACGGCTCGGGAAAAATCATGCATGGAACATCTTCCCCCTAGCGGACAAAGTAACCATTCAATATCTTGCGGTAGGGCCTCGAATTGGGGATTTCATAGCGACGGCCTTCTTTGCGTGCTCGGGCCTTCTCGTTCTTGATGCCTCGCTCGTATTTCATGTCATCCTCGGAAGGCTCATATCCCAGCCCAAACTTGTTTGTGACAAAAGGAACCTCCACAGGTTTCTGACTTCCTTGTTAGTGCTTCCCTAAGCCTAAACTAGGGAAGTAATTCATTCTTCTCATCATGCGGAGGACTTTGTGATTGCCGAGGAACCATGTCCCATCCCCCCTTCTTTGTCAATGGTGTTGATTGAGACACCAGAGAGAGTAGAATCTTCTAACCCATATTGAACTTGGTGGACGGGTTGTCCCCCATTTTTGTGGATAGTGACATTTTCGGCCATGACGGTCACTATTTCATCTCCATTTCGGATCTTGAGACATTGGTGAAGGGTGGAGGGAACGGCATTAGAGCTGTGTATCCATGGTCGGCCCAAAAGTAGATTGAACAAAGAAGGGACATCGAGTACTTGAAACAGGACGGACATAACCATGCTCCTAAATTTAATGTCCACTTCTATCATGCCCATGACTGTGCGGGCGGTGCTATCGTTTCCTCAGATCACTTGACTAGAGGTCTGCAAATCTGAATTCTTAAGCCCCAATATGCCTATAATTAGAATAGGAATTAGATTGAGTGCAGAACCACCGTTGACCAAAACCCTTAAAATTGGCCTCCCTCTTGCCCTTACCTTGAGATAGATGGCCTCATTGTGGTCGGACCCAAATGGTGGAAGGTCCATGTCAGTGAATGTGATGACATTTATAAATTGTATGTGGCCTATCATAACAGTAAGGTCTTCAGGAGTTGTGTCGGGAGAGATTGATGTGTCGTCGAGATTGATGATGACGAGGTCTCGATGCTTCTTTGAAGATGCAATGAGTTCCTAAATGGATATGTTTGCTTGAGTCTTCTTGAGTTGAACTAATAAAGGATTTTCGGTTGTGTCACGAGTTTGCAACCTTGGAGAAGAGGTACTTGCTGCAGAAATGTTGGGATTGCTTGATATAACCCTGCCGGACCGAGTTAGCATGTTGACCCTCCCGTCTTTCTTATTTTTTCTATTCTCTAAGACTTCCCTCATTATCTCATCATAAGTCACAACGTAACAATAATTGTCAAATTCATTCATATCATTAGAGCCCTTATACACAATAGGAATTGAATGAGTGGTCTCCCCAATCTCGCCTAGCTCTATTATATGGACATCACCATCACTAGGAATTGTGAACTCCTTCTTATCGATTAGGTCTTGAACGATGTTTCGGAGGCTAAAATATTCTTCGGTAACATGGCCACTATGTTAATAATAGTCACACCACTTTTGATGAGCATGGTTGGCGGTAATCATCTTGGGCTTGTAACCTTGCAGAGGAGTAACTTTCCCTTTGGCCTTGAGGGCCTCGAAAGCCTTGGCTAAAGTCATGCCTTGGAGAGGAGTGTAGACACCGTCACTTTGGAATTTCTTGCCTTAGGGCGGTGGGAATTTCTTTTAGTTCCCATTGTCGGTAATGACGGCATTGACAGAGGCCTCTTTTGGTGAGGTAGACGCGGATTTGTAGCTAAGGCTAGGAGTGGATTTCTTGACTTCCTTGAGAAAATAATCAATTTGGACCCCCGCCTCATACATTTGAGCAAAGTCCGAGTAGAAAGCCCCACTTAGATGGGTGTGGAGATCAATTTTGAGACACTTGAGGAAGATGTCCATTTTCTCCTTTGTATTGGGCCTCTCCACTATTTTGGCAAGTTTATCATTCCACCTCCTTGTGAAGTCAATAAAGGACTTATTGTCCCTTTAGGTGGTACTCTCGAGCTCCTTCTTTGTTGGGAGGTGAGTGGTGTTGCCTTGATATTGACTCTTGAAGGCAAGCATGGCGGCATCCCAATCAGGACGGATGGTGAGTGGGAGAGTTGCATACCAATCTTTAGCGGCCCCCTTGAGAGAGTAAGAGGGAAACATTGTGCCATCGCCTTTTGGGAGACCTTTTTCGGAACCATAGCCCATATGTAATTTTCAATGTGGGACATAGGGCAAGAGTTTCCCTTTAACTTGCTTATGTCGGGCATCTTGAACTTGTATGGGAGAGCGGCCATTGTGCTCATGAGAATTGACGACTGATAAAGGCTTGTGTCGGAGCCTTTCCCCAAATTGAGCCCATTGAAGCGTTGATTAATGTATGCCATGATTGAGTCGACCATCTTGTGACCATTTCTCTCGGTACTAGGTTCCACCATTTTCTTGTTACGGGTACTAACATATGGGCTTTCAAACAAACCCTTGGTCCACTCGGATTCCTCGGTGTCATCCGTATTCTTGCCCTTAGAAAGCTTAAGGAGTTTAGCTTTCATTTGGTCCATTTCGGCTTCATGAGCCCCCCTTTGATTTTCTAGGTGAGCTTGCCAAAAGTCATCCTTGTTCTGAGCCTCTTTATTGAGAGTGGAGACTTGCTCTTGAAGAGTTTGGACCAAAGCAGAGAGTTGCTCGTGGGACATGGTGTTGTTGAGTCGTTTGCAGAAGGACCGGCCATTGATGCTGTTGGAGTTGTCGGAGTGATCAATTCACGAACTAGCCGGTTTGCTGAGTCTCGGTAGATGTGGTAAGTACCAATCGGACCTAAATTGAAGAAGAGACCCTTATCAGTCTTGAGTAACACTTTCGGTCCATGAAGAGGCTTTGAACACACAATGGGCACACGACTCGAACCACATAAAGAAAAATGACCCTTTTTTATTTATTTAAGTTGGAAGGACGTAGTCCTTTTTGGGGTTTCTAAAAAATAGTGGAATCGTCACACTAGTATATAGACCTTCTCGCGGTCCCATATACTCATCGGATTCCACCACTGTGACGACCCGTCCCAATTTCATATAAATTTTACACAGAATATTATTTTATAATTTAATTTGTGTTAGTTTGATTATTTTCAAAGACTTACTTGATCTATTAAAATATTAAATAAAAGTATTTGAGTTGCAAAATGATTAACTAGCATGAGTAGAAGTTAAAATAGTTGAGTTAGTATTTGTAAATAATGATAAGGGGGTTAAATGTTAATGTTGAAACCATAGGGGTTTAGATGTTCAAAGTTAATCTTGGGGGGCCTAAGTGGAAATGACCAAAGGCATAATTGATTAGTTTTTGTTTCGTCTTATCCTCTCCTCTCTCTGCGTATACACACACAGAGCAAACTTTCCCCATTTCTACTCCTTCTGTTCTACGAGGAGTTCATCCAACTTTCCTTCAATTACTCTTTAATTATCTCTCTGTTCCAAAATCCGACTTCACCTAAATGTTCGGGGCGTCGAGTAGATCAAATCTAGCCGATCAGAAAAATATGTCATCGGTACTATTTCCGTACTAGGTAAGTTACTACTCCCCTTTAAATTATAATATTGCTTATGCATATTATATGTGATACTTTTCTTGGAAATTGTTGCTTTGTGGGTAGTTCTAGAGCTATTTTGGCTATTTTGTGGGTGTTCCTACTGTTAAGACCATTTATTGGGTTTATACACATAAGATAGGAAGTTGTGATAGTACTTTTGAGACGGTGAAACAAAGTTAGTGTGAAAGAACTGAATATTGCTGGCGGAGGTGAGTGAGCGACCGCCCAAATAGGGCCGGCGACCGCACATCTATCTGGGAGGTTTTAGGGCCTGGAAGATCAGAGTTGGGTGACCGCACAGGTTGGTGTGGGTGGCCGCACAGTCCTGCTGGAAGACTAAGTCATTCCAATTTAATTTATTTATGATTCATTTTATGTCCAGGTTTTGAGTTCTATTCTAGGGTACCTAGATAGTTATTGTGGAACACAAAAGTAGTAGGAATGGTCCGTTTGTGATCAAGTATGAAATGTGTAACCGTTTGGGTTCATTTTGGTGTTATTACATCTTTATGATACATTTGTGGGGTTTCCTACTTTGAAATCCTTTGTTTGAGAAATGTTTCTAATGCACATGGTTGTTGGGCTCTTTATGAGCAGTTTATCATCTTTATGATGTACTTGGTATGGTTCCCTATTTTGGAATCATATACTGATTGTGCAATAGTTAGAAAAGTCCAGCTGGTATTACTTGGTTGAGTCGGGCAGTGGTAGAAATTATAATGGCACCCGAGCCAAGTTCATTATAATGTTCTTCACTGGTAACCCCTTTTTACCCCTTCCAGATGTCTTTGGTTGGGATGAGCTAGCTCCCTTGTGTGAGTATTCTAGCTACACGTTTTGGGTTATGACTTGGTGTCATTTCCCCCCGTTGTTCTTGTTGTTGTTTGCTTCCGGAACCCCTGCTTCAGCTGTTTATGCTGCTCTGTTGATGCTGCTCTGTTGGTGCTGTTCAGATTATTATATCCTTTTGGGTTGAACCTTGGCTCAGTATCCTTTGTTATGTGTTTATTTCAGCCTTGTGTGCTGCATGATGAGTTGGTTGTTATTTCCAACCAGTATGGGATGGTGGGCGATAGGGAGCCTCTCATTTGTTGTGTGATATTTGTTATTCAGTTATGCTGTTATATGATTCAGCTATTCAGTTGATATGCATAATACTATGCCATGTAGATACATTAGTAACTTACTGAGATTTATCTCACCCCGTTCCTTTCAATGTTGTTTTCCTTAGTTCACAGGAAAGCTAGAGGTAGTAAGCTGTGAGATCTGATATCGTGGGACTTTTCTGAGCAGGTTATACTCTTTTGGGGTAGCTGCTGTCGCGACCCCGAACCCCGCGGGCCCGAGGCCGCGATCTGGACGTCGACTCTAAAACCAAAACTAAGAAATACCAGAGTTAAAAATTTCATTTGATACCAAAAGGGTGATGATCCAAAGTTTTACAAAACCAAGTTTGATAAAAATCAATTACAACTATCATAAACTTCCACAAGTTTATGCCCAACAAAATACGAATATACAATTCTTAATGACGTCAATGTTTGGTACAATTATCCCAAAAGGTTACACATTTATATAATGTAAACCAACCTATAACAACCTTCCCTAAAAGAATATATCCACACTCGACGTCCTCTTTCTCGTGATCAGCGAGACTAATCCTTAGCACCTGGGGGGGGTTAAGGAAAAACAAAGATAAAAAGAAAAGGGGTGAGATAAATCTCAATAAGTTACTAATGCAACTAAATGACATGCTATGATGCACGAAGCGATAAGCAATAATAAATATCACATAGCACATAGAATTTATCACTTAACGGATAGCAGCGGAAATAAACACATAACAAAGGATATAGCCAAGGTTTTCCAAACTGGTACATCCAAATAAAGGATCGCTGCGCAGCTTCAATAATCCACAAATCATCATCTTCATAATAGCATGAAAGCCAAAGAGAAAACCCCGGTACCGGAACCAATAACCATAAAAGTGTCACAAAGGACAAGGACCATGACACAAAGTCATGCCCGGTAGCTAGATACATTCACAAAGGAAGCTAACTCATCCTTTCCAAGGCCAATCTGGAAAAGGGGTAAAGAAGGGGGCAAAACAATGGCCAACATTATAATGGACTTGGCTTTGCCATTATAATCCTTCCCATCGCCCGATGCAACAAATATGCCATCAACCAAGAACAAAAGCTTTCAGATAGTTGTGCGGTCGCCCTTACGTTTTTGGGCGGTCGCCCAAACTTCTGGAATGCTGGAAATCGGGAAGAACAAAATGGGTTCTTCCATTTTCATACCAAAACACATTCCAACCAAAATTCAACCCTCTAACTAGCATACTAATGTGCCAAAACAACTTATAAGTCCAAAAAGACTCATACAACAACATTTAACAACCAAAATCAAGAATCAAACCCCAACATTCATAAATCACCATTTTTGAACAAAAACCCAAATAAATTCCAAATAAATTGCAACCTCATTCAAACTTCAAATATAACAACAAAAGCATTATATGAACATGATATGAACATTTTAACATCAAAATGGGGGAAAAGTAACTTACTTGAATTTTCTCAAAGTTGACGGAATTCAATTCTTTTTGATTCTACGCGATCCTAACGACGATCTAAACACATTTCACGTTTTAAGAAATGAGAAATAACTAGAAGAAGATGAAGGAAATGAAGAGAGAAGGAAGAGGAAGAGAAACTTACCAAAAGGGAGGAGAAAGAGAGAGAGTTGCTGGGAGGAGGAAGATGAGTGAGGGAGGAGAGTAGGGAGGTGAGGGAAGTAGGGGGAAATTATTCAAAAAGATACATCTAGGCCCCTCCCCTTCAACTAACGCAAATGCTTACTCTCCCTACTAAAAATTAAGACTCAACACTTCTACACTAGCCCAACTAACTCGAATAAAATGCTAGGCATAATTATTATAACACATAAATTGCACACATAATTATTTAAATAAATAATAATTTAAATAAATAAATAAATAAGCAAATAATTAAATAAAAATCATTTAATTACTAATAAAATAGAGCCTAGATTTCGGGTCGTGACATTCACTCCCCCTTAAAGAAAATTCGACCCGAATTTTAACGAGACTCACCTTAAACGAAAAGCCACGGAAATTTCCTCTCGATCTCATCTCGGAGCTCCCACGTCGACTCCTCGATGTTATGATTCCTCCAAAGAACTCTAACCAACGCAATGCTTTTGTTTCTCAACTCTTGAACTTTAGAATCTAAGATCCGAGCCGGTCGTTCCTCATAAGTCATATCGGGCTCTATATCCTCCGGTATTCTCGGTAACACGTGAGATGGATCATGAACATACCTCCAAAGCATAGAAACGTGGAACACGTTGTGCAACCGGTCTAAAGATGACGGTAACGCAAGTCGATACGCAAGAAGTCCAACCTTTCCCAAAATCTCAAACGGACCAATAAACCTCGGAGCCAATTTGCCTTTCTTCCCAAACCTACGAATACCCACCTTCGGAGACACATTCAAGAATACCAAATCACCAATCTGAAAACTAAGATCTCGCCTTCGGTTGTCTGCGTAGCTCTTATGTCGACTCTGGGCTGTTTTCAATCGATCCCGGATAACTCTAACCTTTTCAACTGAATCCTGAAGCAAATCAATACCCAAAACTTTCGTTTCACCAACCTCATCCCAACAAATAGGCGATCTACACTTTCTTCCATACAAGGCCTCAAACGGTGCCATCTCGATACTAGCCTGATAACTATTGTTGTAAGAGAACTCCACTAACGCTAGGTGAGAATCCCAAGAATCGAAAAAGTCTATCGAACAAGCTCGCAACATATCCTCCAAAATCTGAATAGTCCTCTCAGATTGACCGTCGGTCCTGAGGATGAAAAGCTGTACTAAAACGCAAATCTGTACCCAAAGCTTCCTGAAACGCCTTCCAGAATCTAGAAGTAAACCTCGGTCTCTCGATCTGACACAATGCTAACCGGAACCCCATGCAATCTAACAATCTCATCATGTAAAGGGTCGCAAGCTTCTCCATCGAATATCTGATATCATAGGCAAGAAATGGGCACTCTTGGTCAATCTATCCACTATTACCCAAACCCTGTCATACTTCCTACGGGTACGAGGTAGTCCCGTACGAATCCATAGTCACATGCTCCCATTTCCACTCGGGAATCTCTAACGGCTGAAGTAGTTCCACGGTCTCTGATGCTCGGCTTTGACCTGCTGACAAGTTAAACACCTCGATACGTACTCGGCTATTTCCCTTTTCATATTAATCCACCAAATTGTCGCTTCAAATCCTGATACATCTTCGTACTACCCGGATGAATAGTATATCTCGATTTGTGACCCTCATCTAAAACTTGCCTCTTTATTCCACCAACATCGGGTACGCACAAACGACCACGGAAAGTCAAAACTCCCACCGGGCTAATAGAAAAATCCTCGAATTCTATTCCTTCAATTTACCCATTATCTTCACCAACTCGGGATCTTCCTTCTGAGCTTCCTTTATCCTCTGAATTAGGGTCAGAGATACCCTAATATGCGCAAATATAGCCCCATGTATCGATTCACGAGGAGACCAATCTCGAACATCTTCAAGCATTTTCCATTCCCGAACCATCATCGAAGCCACATAAGATTTTCTACTATCGCATCGGCTACCACATTCGCCTTCCCCGGATGATAAGAAATCGTACAATCATAATCCTTCAACAATTCCATCCATCGGCGCTGTCGGTTGTTCAACTCTTTCTGGGAGAAAAGGTACTTCAACTCTTGTGATCCGTAAAATCTCAAACTTCGCCCCATAAAGGTAGTGCTTCCATTTGTGCAACGCAAGACAATAGCGGCTAACTCCATATCATGAGTCGGGTAATTCTGTTCACTCGGGGTCAACTTCCTCGACGCATAAGCAATTACTTTCCCATTCTGCATCAACACACAACCCCAAACCCTCTTTCGAAGCATCACTGTAAATCACTAGGCCATCGCTCCCATTAGGCAAAGTCAAGATCGGTGCGTAGTCAACCTCTTCTTCAATTCCTCGAAACTCTTGTCCACATTTCTCGGTCCACATAAACGGAACATTCTTCCGGGTCAACTGAGTCATCGGAGTAGCAATCCTCGAAAACCCCTCAATAAATCTTCTGTAATAACCGGCTAAAACAAGAAAGCTTCTAATCTCTGTCACTGATTCGGGTCTCTTCCAATCCACTATGGCTTCAATCTTTGAAGGATCCACCGAAATCCCATCTTTAGAAATCACATGACCAGAAATGACACCTTCTCGAGCCAAATTCGCATTTACTAAATTTCGCAAATAATTTCTCCCTCGCAAGAACGGATAAACTGTCCTCAATGTTGTTCGTGCTCCTCTCGAGATTTCGAATAAACAAGAATGTCGTCGATGAAGACTACCACGAATGAATCAAGATAGGGATGGAAAATCCGGTTCATCAAATCCATAAACACGGCTGGCGCGTTAGTCAACCCAAACGGCATAACCAGAACTCATAATGACCATAACGAGTGCGAAAAGCATCTTCGGAATATCCTCCGATCGAACCTTCAACTGATGGTAACCCACTCCTCAAATCAAGTTTAGAGAAACCACGGACCCTTGAAGCTGATCAAACAAATCGTCCAATATGGGTAGAGGATACTTCTTCTTCACCGTAACCTGATTCAACTTCCGTAATCGATGCACATCTCAACTAACCATCTTTCTTCCGCACAAATAAAACCGGTGCTCCCCATGGGGAAACACTAGGGCGGATAAACCCTCGATCAAGCAACTCTTGCAACTGAACCTTTAGTTCCTTCAACTCTGCGGAGCTAACCTATATGGTGCTTTAGAATTGGAGCGTACCCAAAAGGTCTATACAAAACTCAATCTCACGATCGGGAGGCATATCATACTCGGTAGAGAAAACATCGGGAAATTCCCGACTACCCGAACACTATCCAAACTAGGGGATTCCTTCCTAGTATCAAGAACACTAGCCAAAATACCCCTCACAACCACTATGCAATATTTTCTCGCTTTCATAAAGAAATTAAGTGACCTTTCTACTCAGAGGACTAGCCTCAAACACAAATTTAGGCACATCGGGAATAGAAAGAGTAACAGTTTTCTTACGGCAATCAACGGAAGCATGAAATTTGCTCAACCAATCCATACCCAATATGACATCAAAGTCTTGGATAGGAAGAACCACCAATCCGCACAAAGGACACGACCATAAATACTACATCACAAGCACGAAAGACTCGATCAGAAATCAAGCATTCTCCTATAGGGGTCGACCACTCTAGCACGTACGGTAAAGACTCGAATGCAGCATTTAACATGGAAGCAAATTGCACAGAAATGTATGAATGAGAGGATCGTGGATCTACTAACCGCTCGTGCGCTCACATTAGACACAGAATAATACCTCCATAACGGATGGATCATCGGTAGCTTGTTGTTGATTCATGGCAAATACCTCCCTTGGACTTTGGGATTCCCAGCGGCATCCCTTTTCTGACCCTGATTAATACCACTCCCTGACCCGTATGCTTGACCTCGGTACCGTCGTGCACTCTCTCGCAAAGTGCCCCATTTCACCACAATTGGTACACTTGCCTGCTTTTTCCAACACTTATCCTCCGAATGGCTTACCTTCTGACAAAAGGTACAAGGCTTCCTAATTTGGCTCCTTTGGTTCCCGGAAGTGGTACCCGGTTCCTTGGGATCGGTGCCCTCGAATTGGGGATTGTCCCCCAAAGTTACCTCGATTATCGGAACGGTGTTGAGGTTGAGATTTAGCATGGCTTCCCGGTTTACCCGTACCCACAACCTCTTTTTCCTTTGTGCTCCCCAATATCTTGCTCTATTAAGTAGGCTCGGTCCACCGCATCTTGGAAAGTCATAATCCGTTGGGCAATAAGTTGAGTACGGATGGAGGTCTTCAATCCCCGAATGAATCTCATAGCTTTTGTTCCTCGGTCCTCACCAAATATTCGCAATACGCGGGCTAATTCTATGAACTTAGCCGAGTATTGTGCTATAGACAACAACACTTGCTCCAGGTTGAGTAGCTCGATCTCCTTTCGGTTTTGATCAACACCGGAATGAAATGCTCCTTGAATTTGCACACAGACAACTCCCATGCATACACCGTGTGAGTATCATCCAAGTAGCTTTAACACCCTTCCACCAATGCTCAGCGGCTCCCACAAGTTTATAAGCCGCGAACCGGACGTTGTCCTCATCCGTGCACCCAAATACATCATAAATCTTCTCCATCGACTCAATCCACAACTCAGCCTTCCTTACATCGGGCTCCCATTGAATTCAACCGGTTTCTGTTTGAGAAATTGCTCCAATCCATAACGGGTGGTGCTTGCTCTACCCTTGGACCTTGATCATGTATGTCCTTCATGGCCGCCTCGAACATGCCTTGAAACATAGCACGTGCTTCTCCTTTGTGTCATTCTGAATTGCATTACCTGGTACTACCTTCACCACTCTTCTATGAACCATTGTAACCAAGTACCTGCAAAAACATCAACCGTTAATCACTCCGCATACTACTACCCACCTAGGTCATACTAATCCACCTAGACTTATACTTAGGCCAAACATAGCTCTGATACCAACTGTCGCGACCCCCAACCCCGCGGGCCCAAGACCGCGATCTGGACGTCGACTCTAAAACCAAACTAAGAATACCAGAGTTAAAAATTTCATTTGATACCAAAAGGTGATGATCCAAAGTTTTTACAAACCAAGTTTGATAAAAATCAATTACACTATCATAAACTTCACAGTTATATGCCCAACAAAATACGAATATACAATTCTTATGACGTCAATGTTTGGTACAATTATCCCAAAAGGTTACACATTTATATAATGTAAACCACCTATAACAACCTTCCCCAAAGAATATATCCACACTCGACGTCCTCTTTCTCGTGATCAGCGAGACTAATCCTTAGCACCTGGGGGGGGGGTAAGGAAAAACAGAGATAAAAGAAAAGGGGTGAGATAAATCTCAATAAGTTTACTAATGCAACTACATGACATGCTATGATGCACGAAGCGATAAGCAATAATAAATATCACATAGCACATAGCATTTATCACTTAACGGATAGCATCGGAAATACACATAACAAAGGTATAGCTAAGGTTTTCCAAACTGGTACATCCAAATAAAGGATCGCTGCGCAGCTTCAATAATCCACAAAATCTCATCTTCATAATAGCATGAAAGCCGAAGAGAAAACCCCGGTACCGGAACCATAACCATAAAAGTGTCACAAAGGACAAGGACCATGACACAAGTCATGCCCGGTAGCTAGATACATTCACAAAGGAAGCTAACTCATCCTTTCCAAGACCAATCTGGAAAATGGTTAAAGAAGGGGCAAAACAATGGCCAACATTATAATGGACTTGGCTTTGCCATTATAATCCTTCCCATTGCCCGATGCAACAATATGCCATCTGGGCTTCCAAATAAATGCTAAGTAATAATAATTTAGCATGGATAACAACTTAAGGTTCCAAAGTAGGGAACCATACCAAGTAGTCACCAAGAAAGTGAATTGTACCAATCAAAACGCAATAAGTGTTCCAACAATCTCAATTAACACTTAATTAATTTCCAACACAAACTTAATCACAAAGGACCCAATTTCTATCACTAGGGTGTACTACAATGTTCACTAAGGTCTACTAGAAAGACACCCAAGATTTGGATCAAAACGCATTCTTCAACCACACAAAATAACAAATGTAAACTTTCAGAGGACTGTGCGGCCGCCCAAAATGGTATGTGCGGTCGCCCCAAAAAGGCCATCAACCAAGAAAAAAGCTTTCAGATAGTTGTGCGTCGCCCATACGTTTTTTTGGCGGTCGCCCAAACTTCTGGAATGCTGGAAATCGGGAAGAACAAAATGGGTTCTTCCATTTTCATACCAAAACAAATTCCAACCAAAATCCACCCTCTAACTAGCATACTAATGTAC